>JAKCPB010000646.1:0-100033 GCA_021442155.1 Cymbidium sinense
TAAAAAAAATTCTAAGTTCAAATTTTAAGTCTTAACCCTTTCTTAAGGACTTAGCTAAAACTATGATCTAAACCTATTCAAAACTTTGAGATTTTCTCATGATCCATTTATATTCTCATTTAGATTCATATATAAATGAAATATAAATTCAAACCCATCATATCAAATTCAAAATTCAAAATCAATTCATGAAAATTTTTTTAAGTCCCTTTAATTTTCCATTAAAGGACTTAGCCAAAATCAAACCTAAACCTTGATCAAACCTATTCAAACTTGGGATTTTCTCAAAACTTATTTATATCCTCATTTATATTCTCATATATAAATGAAATATAAATATAAATCAATCAAATCAAAAAATTAAATTCCAAATTTAAAATCCTTGAAATTCCTTAAATCCCTTAATTTTCCATTAATGGATTTAACTTTAAACTTTGATCAAACCATTTCAAACTCATGGGATTTTCTCAAAATTATTTATATTCTCATTTATATTCTCATATATAAATGAAATATAAATATAAATCAATCAAATCCAATTCAAAAAAAATTAAATTTCAAATTAAAATTTTAAATCCTTTAAATTCCTTTAATGGATTTAACCCAAATCATGATTAAACTCTTCAAATCTTGAAATTTTCTCATGATCAATTTATATTCTCATTTATATTCACATATATAAATGAAATATAAATTCAAACAATCAAAACCAATTCCAAAAATCAAACTCAAATCAATTCAAAATCAAATCTAAGCCTTTCAAGCTAAAATCTTGAACTTAGCCAAATCACTTTCAAATCAAGCCAAACTCTTGATTTTCTCTCATCATTCAATCAATCCTACAATCATGAGCTCATATATAAATCAAACTTCAATCAAACAATCAAAACCCAAATCAAAAATCAAACCCAAACCCTTTCATATTCTTCCTTTGAATATGAAATTTTCAAATGGATCTAAACCCATTTGACTTCAAACCACTTGTAAATGGATTTATATTTCAATCATAAGTCCATATACAAGTTCAATCAAACTTCAAATCAAGCTTTGACCAAAATTTGACCCACTTAGGCTCACTTGACCCAAAGTGACCTAAAGTACCCTTATGAGCCAACTTTTGATCCTAACCAAATTGGATTGAACCAAACTCATATATCCTCTCATCATGATCAACAATCATCATGGGATGATCAATCAATCAAATTGGGTCAAACCAAGTCAAACCTAAGGGTTGACCAAGTCAACACTTAACCTAAAATGAAACCTAACATAGCCAAAATTCCACCATATGCCAAATTGATTGAAACCTTTGATCCAAGTTCACTCATGACCTATGTTTGAACTTGACCAACCAACATTTGAGCTAACCTAGCCCATTACCCTTGAAGTTGACCCATTTTGACCTAAAGGGAAAATGTGTCAAAACTTGATCTAAGCCAAATTGATTGAAACCAATTCCATTCCATCACTTGTGGAACTTGACCAAAGCCTCAATTGGCCAACTAGACCAACCTAGCCAATTGACCTTAGACCCAACATGACTAAAGGGGTCATGTTGAGCCAAAATTGAACTTAACCCAAATTGATTGGAAACAAAGATAATCCACTCCATATGACTAAACCCTACCCTTGACCTCAAATAGGTCAAATGGGTCAAATAGGTCAACTTGACCCATTTGACCTAAATGAGTCATATGAGCCAAAAATAATCAATCCAAAATGACCAAACCAAAGGACCCAACCAATTTCAAAGGTGACCTAAATAGGTCAACATGAGCCAAACCCTATCAAATGGATTCTAAATCCATTGAAACTTGGCCAAACCTATTTTCTCAATATACCAAACATACCCAAATTGAAAAATAGAAAAATGACCATTTTACCCCTAGGCCATAGAACAAATTTTGGCTTAGGCCATGGGTATTTTGGTCATACCCTCTTCACAATCACTTGAGGCTTTCCTAAAAGCTCAAGGGGACTTAGTGAGAGTGAATTTTCAACCCAATGGGGTTTGGGTCCCATTTGACCCATGGACCCACCATGAAATTGAAATTTCAAATTCCCTCTTAAAGCTCAATTCAAGCACATGGGAAGTTGGCATTCCTCAGACCATGTGCACACTCTAGCAAACATCCCCACTCCATATGGTCAATTGGATCAAAACATCAACTAATGGTTTGACCATCCGATTGACATAGGCGGAGATATACTCCATCTAATTCAATGAAAATTCACTACTCTCTTGATCGATTGGAGCCTAAGAACCTTTAGCAATCATCAGAGAGCTTTCCCAAGGTCCCTAGAGAGGATTTGAATTCCTATTCTTTATTTTGCAGTGCAAAATAGGGGAGGTCCATTAGCCAATTTCCTCTACAATCTCCAATTCTTGCACACTTGCTCTTGGGGCAAGTCAATTGGCCAAGCTCCTGAGTTCTAGGAAGGAAATTCAATTCAAAGCTGAGATCTTGAAGAGGAGTTGGTCCACCCATTCATCCACTCAACCTCAAGGAACTTCATGGGCTCTCCATCCACCCCATCTATCGAAGCCGGTGATCACCTTGGTGAGTATGTGATTTTTTGACCACTTAGATTGGTGTTGGTCCTTTGTGAAAGAAATTTTCATGCATGTGAAATCATCATTGGATTGGCTTATTGATGGTGTGGGTTGAGTCTTGAATGATTATGCTAGATCGGCTGATCTCCCCTTGGATCATGGATGTTCACATCCTCAGGAAGAACTTGGCTCATCTCATCCATCCATCACATTTTAGATGGAAGATTATTTAGCACGTTATAAATCCTTTATCAAATTTATGGGTGTATCCTCATCTGATCATGGCCGATATTATGCGCATGTACCTTTGTGAGGTGACATTTAAGTTTTGATGCATGTAAAGCGCGGCCATGCCACACATGGCCATGGTGATTAGGATTAGTTATTTTAATTAATTCCTAATTAATTCAAAAACTTTCAAAATTCATAACTCTTCATAAAATCAAAAAAATAAAGGAAAATGCTATGGATAGATAATTTCATCTAGAATATTTTAAAATATTTTCAATGATTTTGAATTACTTCTTTTTGAATTTGGGTTTCTTTGGGAATTTTAATTAGCTAATTATTAATTAAGTCATTGATCTCAAATTTCTAGGGTTCATTTTAGGGATGACCTCACTCCCTAATTTTCTTGAGATTTATTGAGGCTTAATTGAAAAAATTACTCATTCCCTAATTACCCCTTCATGTAATTAAGGGTAATTAGAAGGTAATTAGTGGATTTACCCTGATTAAGTTTGATTAAGGTCAGATCCAGTAAGTAGGGGTTTTATGGGATAATTTTAGGGCATTTCCCTAAGCTATTCCCTAAACCCCTCTTCTCTCCTTAATCCCTTTTTAATTAAGATTTAACTCATTAATTACCCCTTTAAATAATTTTCAAAATTCTAAAAGTTTAACTTAATTAATCTACCTTGGGTAGATGCTTGGGTGTTTAATAGCCTAAGTTAAGAAATTAAAACCCCTTTCATAAGTGTGAAAGGGTGTTTTAAAAGTACTTAAGCTAAACCCTTAGCTTAATTAACTTTTGTGAGCCAAATTGCATTAGGCCTTTCATTATTAGGTGCATTGCAAATTTAAATACCTTGTGGGTTTTATGTCATCTCATTGGCTCATAATTACTTAGTTAATTTTTTGGGTGTGTAGGTAAGGGTTAATTAAGCCACTTAATTCATACCTTAACCTAATCAATGCTTAAAATGGAAATTATCTAAAATTAAACAAAAATACAAACACATGTGGGAATGGGTTAGGAACAACTCATCTCACCTTTTCAAAATTAAATCAAACTTCAAACTAAACAAAATCATTTTGAAATTCACTTTGATTTATTCTAAATTTTCTTATTCTTAAGAATGTCTTTAGGATTTAAGTAAAGTGAGTTTGTTTTCATGATTCATTGCTTTGGATCTTTTCCAACATGTTAAGTTGTATGCCATGTGATTCATGCATTCATAATTTCATGTTTCAAATTTTAAAATGAAAATTGTTTACTTTATGTCAAATGTGCATGTGTTGGCTAAAGTAAAATATGAGTGGCTATTATCACTACTAAATCCAAATTATTTTCAAAACTTATAAATGAATATCAAATGAAAATTATATTTATTATATACTTTAATTATAAGCTTGCATGTGATGGATTATAAAGTCATGTTTAGTGTAGCCTTTCCTTCTTTTCTTATGTTTATGAATAGAGTTGGTAAGATGTAGGGTTCATTTGAAAAGAACCCAACACTTACTTAATTATACCTATTCATCCCTATGCCATCATCTAAGAAGGATTACTACTTGCATGAATAAATTGCATAAACAAAAAAATGAAATATTAAACAACTTTTGCATATTCCTTTTCCATTTCATTTCTTTTATATATGCATGTTTTGTAAAGGAAAGTGGTATATTAGTACAACCCAGAGGTTGTGAGGCTTTAAGTAGGGTCTTGTACCTTACACCTCGGTTAACAATGATATGTACTCACTTATGCCTTACTTTCATGTACGTATGTGAAATTTTGGATAAGGAAAACCTTTTCTGCTTAAAAAAAATCATGCATATTCAACTTCTAAATTTTCTTAAATGGATTACTTAGCATGCATCATAAAGTGTGACTATTCTCATTTGCATATATATATATGCTTAGGGTCCATCCATATGCATGTTATATATGTTGGGAAAGAATGAAGTAATGTGTGTTATGTGAATTTTGATTCATTTTATTTAATCTTAAAATGCCTTTCTTTTGAATAGGTTTGTTTAGAGTTATCTAAACTTAGGATTGATTAAAAGATGTAATCAAATATTCACCTAAATGAAATTAAAATGTGAACTTACTTTAGAAATTACTTAAGGATTAGGGAAGGAAAGAGAAGTTCTCTTCTCTTTCCCTCTCTTCATAACTTAGTAATTAATTAAGTTTTAAACCAAATTAAAACATGAAATAAAATAAAAAATACTTAAACAACTTAAATGAAACCCTCCTCTAAGTTGAACATGTTCTTCACACTTAGAAAATTTAAAGTCTTAAGCATACAAACCTTCAAAGCACACACATTAGCTCACCACTTCTAGCTTTAGGTTAGGGTGCATGGTTTGATGTTATGTTTTTTTATGATGAATATTTAGACTGGATGTTAGGTGTATGCTCATAGAATGAATGGTAGGATGCTTAGTCTAACTATTCTTCTTTTCAGGGGATTGTGCTTAAGGGGCCCTATCATAAATAAAAATATAAATGCTTCTTGCTTGCAGGTGCTTATACCCTAAGCATAATCCATAGGCCGGTGGACTTAGTCACCCATGTGTGGGGTGATAAGTCCAATATACATGCTTGATTTGTGGTGTGATTTAACTAACCTTTATTTTGCAGTGTTAGTTAGATTTCCTTTTCCTTTTCATGTAAAATTTGTATAAATTAGGATTTTGGAATGATTTGTTATGGGGATTAGATGAACATTGGTCATAAGATCTTATGCACCATGTGAAGCCTTAGCATCCACCTTCCAACCATCAAAGGAGGAACCAAAGAAGAAAGAAAGAAAGAGAAAGAAAGAAGAAGAAGAAGAAAAATAGAATAAAGCTTGAAGACCCCATAATGAATTCCTTTGCTTAAATTGTAATTTAATTCATTTTGTAAGTTGTATAAGGGTAGAGCTCGCTACCACATTTGATATTTTTTGGGTTTGTGTGGTGGTGCAATACAATTTATTCTTTTACGATTAGCTTTATAAATTGATTGATGATTTGTTTAGCTTTTGCATTAAGTGGCATGATTTTCTAGTTTCTTCCTTGCTTTATGTATGGCTGATGTGGATTAGGCTCTTTAGGAAAAAATAAATCTTTTACCCAACTTAACAATTCAAATTAAAATTATCATAACCCTAAAGCTTAGGATTAAAATCAAGATAAAAGAATTAAACCCTTTGGATGAGCATTTCTTTATAATATCATGCACAAATGCATCTTATTTCACTCTTGATTGGGGCTTCCACCTTTGCCGGAGAACCCACTTGACCTTTGAGGGTCATGGTGGAAACTCACCTCCTCTTCTTGATTTTGGCCAATAATCGATTTCTCATGCATTAGTCATAAAATCCTATTAGCTGAGTCAAAATGATTGTCCAAAAAATAAAATAAATGAAATTTGAAATGCATTAGATTTAGGTCATTTGAAGCATGTCCCTTTACATGATCTAGTCTCTTTAGAGTGAGTTTAAGGACTTAGTCTCTTTCTAAATAAAATAGCCTAGCTATCTTGCATAAGCATAAAGACTTGCCTACATGTATTTAAAATTAGGAGTTGGTTAGTTGGGTGGTTGTAAGTCCAAGCTGTCGTGGTTTGTCCTCTCTTGTGAGGAAACCAATTACCCATTTTCACCTTAGATTTAGGTTGTGCTTCCTCAAGCTCCTAGATTTAGTTAGTTGCTTCTCCCTTTGTGGGCCATAAGCATAATTCCTCACCTCTTAGGCATTTCCTTAATCTTGTGTGTTAAGGAATCTTAAGTCCTAAATTCTAATGAAAAATACAACTCAAATAAACTAAATCAATTTAAAATGTAAAGCCCAATTTTAGATAGTTTGAGATGCTGGTTTCCCAGCATGTGCATCTCTTATTCCCATTTTGGCTTGATAATAACTCCCTGATCAATCCCATTTGATCTTCAAATAAACCAATCGATTGATAGTCCTTCCTATTGAAATCTTCAAAGATGATCATTTACCTTAATCGAGAGTTTTCTAAATCTATCCTTAGATGTAATTAACTATGGGCTTTGAGAACTTAATGAACTTTTTAAAATAAACCTTGCTTTACTTTTCATGTAAAGTAGGGGAAGAATCTCTAGTACATATCAGACCCATCATTAGTCTTAGAGTCCATTGGTGATTGGTTCCATTAAGGTAGTGACTTCCTTTGATAGTACAATTATACTTGATGATGACTTATCATCACGAATAAGTACATCTGGATCTGGCATCTTACCAAGATGAATTTTATAAATTTTCTCTTTTTCTCCAGATTTGAAAGGTCCTTAGAATTTTCTCCATAGATTTTTTTGACTCCTTGGGATGGTTCCTCTCTCCATCTTTGGTAAATGATCATTGTCTTTGAGTATCGATAGTGGGTTTGTACTTTGGTATGAATCCAAGACTATCCTTCTTTCCATTGGCACTTAGCTCATTTCATTCTTGAGTTGAGTTAGCCAACATCTTTAGGACCATTCCTTGTCTTAAAACCCCGTTTTTCTCCAATGGGTAAAATGAAAAGATCTAAATAAAAGAAACATCTTTAAAGACTTCCTCCTTATCTTCATGATAAGGAAAGGTTCATCTAAAATAATAAATAATAAATCTTCCATAAAGAACTTTTTTTTCAAAATGCACTTAATAAAATATTTTCCACAAAATTTTTCACCTCATTTAACAATTCATAATTGTTACATGTAGGGATTTTCAAAAATAAAACTAATAGCATTTTCCAAAAGCACAAAAGAACATGTTCTTTCAATTCACTTTGATGAAGATTTCATTTTAAAAAAAAACAATCATCTTTTCCAAAATCACAATCATAATCATGAAACTTTTCAAAAGCGGACATGAATTTTTCTATTCAATATACTCACACTTATTGAATGGAAAGTTCATTTGTAAACAAAATTAAAATTTTCAAAAAAGCACATGAATTTCTTCATTTAATGTACTTAGGTTTATTAAATGAAGATTTCATTCCAAATAATAAAAAATCATTTAGAAATCCACTTAAACATATCTCACACATATGTTTTGGAATTCCTCTTTCAAAAAAAAAGCAACAATCACACAAAAATATTTCAAAAAAATAAAATTGATCTCCATTCTACATACTTAAATTTGTTGAATGGAGGTCCTCTTCATTAAAATCAACAATCATATTTCAAAATTTTCAAAAACATTTGGAACTTCATTTAACATACCCAAATTTGTTTAAATTCAAATCAAATCAAAATCAACAATCATATTTCAAAAAATTTTAAAACACATTTTGGAATTTCATTTAACATAATCAAATTTGTTAAGTAAGTTTCCAAATCAAAAATCAAATCAACAATCATATTTCAAAAATTTTCAAACATTTTGGAACTTCATTTAACATACCCAAATTTGTTAAAGTTTCCAAATCAAAACAAAATATTTTATTCATTTCTTTAACATAAATTTGTTAAGTGAAGTTCAAAATCAAAATCAACAATCATATTTCAAAAAATTTCAAAACACATTTGGAACTTCATTTAACATACAAATTTGTTAAGGTTTCCAAATCAAAATCAAAAAATTTTTAAAAATTTCTAAACACATTTTGGAACTTCATTTAACATACCAAATTTGTTAAGTGAAGTTCCCAAATCCAAACTCAAAAATTTTCAAAAGACTAAACACATTTTGGAACTTCATTTAACATACCCAAATTTGTTAAGTGAAGTTTCCAAATCAAAATCCAAAATTTTCAAAAAACACATTTGGAACTTTTAACATACAAATTTGTTAAATTGTTTTAATTAATCCAAAAATTTCAAAAAAAAAAAAAAAACATTTGGAACTTCATTTAATACCAAATTTCCAAAAAAATCAAATCAAAAATTTTCAAAATTCTAAACATTTTGGAACTTCATTTAACATACAATTTGTTTTAAAATCAAAATCAAAAATTTTTTAAAAATTCTAAACACATTTGGAACTTTTTAACATAAATTTGTTAAGTAAGTTTCCAAATCCAAAATCAAAATTCAAAATTTCTAAACATTTTGGAACTTCATTTACAAATTTGTTAAGTAAGTTTCCAAATCAAAATTAAAAAAATTTTCAAAACACATATTTGGAACTTCAACATATAAATTTGTTAAGTGTAAAATTTAAAATCAAAATTAAAAAAATTTCAAACATTTTGGAACTTCATTTAACATACTAATTTGTTAAGTAAGTTTCAAATCAAAACAAAATCAAAAAAAATTCAAACACATTTGGAACTTCATTTAACATACCAAATTTGTTAAAGAAGTTTCCAAAATCAAAACAAAATTCAAACACATTTGGAACTTCATTTAACATACCAAATTTGTTAAGTTTTCCAAATCAAATTCAAAAAAAATTTCAAACATTTGAACTTCATTTACAAATTTGTTAAGTAATTTCAAAATCAAATCAAAAAATTTCAAAAAAAATTCAAACATAATTTGGAATAATACAATAAATTCAAAACAAAAAAAATATTTTAAACATACCAAATTTGCTAAATCCTTTTCAAAATAAAATCAAAATTTTCAGATTCATTTAGCATACTCAAATTTAAATCAAAAATTTTCATTTCAAAAACAATTTCATCTTTAAAAATTTGCTAAGTTGAATCTCCACTTTCAATCATCAAAAATAAAAACAAAACATCTTAGCATACCAAATTTGCTAAGGATCCTCCTTTCAAAAATCAAAAATTCCAAACAAATGAAACACTTAGATTTTCTTAGCATACCTAAATTTTAGATCCTATTTTAAAAAATTACAAAATACACTTGGGTTCTTCACTTTAGTAAATTTCTAAGTAAGAATTCCAAAATTTCAAATCAAAATAAAACAAATTTTCAAAAAGTAATCACTTCAACATATAAGTAAAATTTTAAAAATCAAAAACAAAATCATTTGACCTTACAATTTTAAAGGAAAGGGTCCTTAAAATCAAAATCAAATTCAACTATGAACCTGGAAGCATCTATCAAAATTTTGAATCCATATTTCAACATACTAAATTTGTTTGTTTATTCATATTCAATTCAATCTTTCCAAATTTTGAACCCACTTGCTTCCAAGTTGATGTGGGTTCAAATTTTCAAAATTCAAAATTCAAAATCTATGGAGACAAAAGCTGCAAGTTCATTTCTCATTATCTTTTTGGTCATTTTAGTTTTTTAGTTTGGTCATGGTGGTTCAAAATTTATCTTTCCCCCCATGGATCTAGATGATGACACTTTGGATCATCATTGATCCACTTGACCATGGAAGGGGGGCCGGATCACTTGAGGGCATTCTCACCTCATAAGAAGAGTGGTGCCGGTCATGAGGTATACTTGCCCGATTCTCATCTTGTGGAAAGGCGGTACCATAGAGTTATATTTTAGTATCCAGCTTCAGTGGAGTTCATCTAGAGTTGCACATGTTGCCCTGGTGCATGCTAGCACCCTATTATCTATACCCTCCAATGGTAAAGCTCCCTTGGTTTTAGGGCTTGCCTCCCTGACATTTGAGTACTGGTCTAGCTCACACTCTCATCCCCTCCCATAGAACAAGAATATGGTCAAACAGTTCCAACTGATAGCAGAGCTAGAGGTAGCCCTCGACCATGGATGAGTCTCCCATGATCACTTCACCTAGTTATAGAAACTAGTTCATCCTCTCTCAATTAGATGGAGGATGCGAGATCCTTCATCCTCCTCGGTGGTGCTTACAGTTTTCAAGGAGGTATGCGCCGCCACCATTCTGGCGGTAGCATACGCTTGAGTCGGTACTAGTTCATATGATCTATTATCCCATTGTGGGAGGTAGATTTATCGGGGGCGTGAGGCCCATACATACATTACCATAGAGTGAAGGTTAGCGTGATTCCTTCACTTTGGTTGATTTCTAGCTTCAGCTACCATGACCATCTTGATAGTATTCTCCTCGGGGCCATCCAGGGTAACTCACATAGAGTCGGTGGTGTCTCCACCCCACCCCATGTCATCTCTAGGTTTGACATCACCCATTCCATCAAGGCCATGAAGGCGCATCAGGAAAATGTACCCGTTGGTGATCGGCAGGGATCTACTCCTCTACACCCATTGTGGTAGGGCGAAATCTCCTCACGACCTTCTATAGTGGTGAAGAGGGAAGGAGAGCATGGTGGTTCCTTCACCAACTCCACCCATTTGGAGGAGATGGTGATATATCTGGATATTCAGATGGATAGTATAGTGAGGATCATCCTGGATTGTTACCCTATTATGCTATATTCATATTTCTTCATGAGTATAGCGTAGGATTTGACTACAGTGAGGTTGTGCCTCGTTCATGATAGTGATCAGCAAGTTTTTTAGTTAGATCAGATCCTTAGATGAGATAGTTGCACTATTTTATGGAGAAAAGGAGATCTTAGGATGCATGGTGATGAAGAAAGAGTTAGCGATCCCAATGAAGATGACTTGATGAGATTAGGTTGCATGCATGGTGATACTAGAGGTTCTTCTTAGGGAACAGGCCATGGAAGGTGATGATGGTTGATCAAGGAGACACCATAGAATCCATCACCTCATTAAGTTAAGCGAAGATGATAGATTGATAGGATGGCACAATAGTTAGGACTTGTTAGGTATAGTGCTTGAAGCAAGCCCTCCAGTTCATCCTATACATTGATGTCGGTCGACTGCTAGTGCATGTCTTAGATCTAGTTAAGACTCTACCTCCCATTGAGGAAGGTAGCACTAGTTTGTATAGGAAGGTAGTGGAAAGTACCTCCATACAAGAAAAATATAAAATCCATGGTTGAGAGGTGAAGGAAGCTTGGCTCAAGCCGGGGAGGATCATCGGTTCCAAAGGGTAGACCCCTAGAGGAATTGATGTTCAGTATCCCAAGGGTTTCTCCTTCCTTCAAAAGCTTTGATGGTGGAAGGCGGCATATAGCTCACTTGAGCAGTTGTTGCAATGACAAGCGGTGATGCTTTACTCTTTAGACTCTTTTACTGCGGTATCACTTTTGATTGGTATGTTGAACTATCCAACGTTCTAAAGACATTTCTGAGTTAGAGCAACTCTTCATCAAGAGATTTGTTGGAGCTTCGAGGTTCTTAGGTGATCTCTTGTAGCTCGTGAGTCACTTGTTGATTATATTCTTTGATGGCTTGAGTATGAAGTGTGAACCATTTGACAACAATGCCATTGAGATTCTCTTGAAGAATATCCATGGGTCGCCTTCATGCTTAAGGGCTTCACCATAAAGACATTTGAGAAGCTAATCAATAAGCTAGTCTACAAGGAGGCCAAACAGTTGCCTTTTCAGATCTTGCAGTAGAAATCCCAAAGGTCTATGAAGAAACACAGCGGTAGCGATGGTTGATAAGGGAAGTAGCCAGCTAGAGATTCAGGTGACCATGACCTCGCCTCCACCTCCTTTGCCACCATGAGCCTCCACCTCGACCTCCACCAACATACCACCTCATACCACCACGGCATATATATTCATAGCTATGGTCCACCTACTCTTTAGATAAGTTAAACAAACCTTATTCTCTTTAGGGGAGGTAATCAGAAAAATCTTTAAGAATCTCTTAAAGAAACCTGATTTTTAGCTACCCAAGCCTAGGAGACCGGAGGAAGTAGGCAAAAGGTCATGATCCAAACTTTTGCCCTTACCACCCAGATGTTAGGGCCACATTTTAGAGGATTGCTTTACATTCAAGGACGGCTTGAACATAGCTTTCAAGACTAAGGTGTCATTATCCCAAAGGAATACCTTGTGGAACAACCTTCTAGTTCCATTAGGTAATCCTTGGGGATACAAGTGATCCTACCAAAACCAAAGAAGGTTGGGACATTTCTTTGTCTAAAACCTCTAAGAAAATAATTCAAGATCAAGAAGCTTTCCTTGTAGTGAGTCAAACCTCCAACACCAAGGAAGGTTTGCAAGTTGCCGTGCCAACTCTAGAAAGTGGAGCTCAAAGAATAGTGCATGTGTGCCCGATAGCCCTTAGCACATAATGTATGTGTAGCCTCCATCCGGAAGCCTTCCACATGACTTCTTCCATTTTAGCTAGTTCTTCTATTTCTTCTAGTAGAACTCTTGTATCAGCGGATAAGGGCATCAAATCCCTTACTCCACTCACTCTACTTGACTTCTACTTTGTACCTCCAAATACTTCCAAGAAATTGAAGAATAAAGCTGATTTGAATTACATCTGTGTCTCTCGATGAGTTGTCTCTTCTATTCCTAATGATAACTCTTCAAGTCTAATTAACTATAACAATTTGATCTTCCTTTTTCGATTCAGAGTTGGACTTTCCAACTCAATACTATGGGTTCACCTCTTGAGATAGACTTGGAATCATCCGAGAGTCCATATAGAGAAGTTATAGGTGAGTTGAAGTGTGTAGAACTTGCCACCACCTTCCTCAAGAGATTACAAAGTCAACCTCAGAGTGGCAAGGTTCTACCTCCTAGGCACCTCTAGATAGAGAAACAAGTCATTGGTACAAGATCGAGAAGCCCTTCCAGATGCTCCACCCTTGGATATGCTTGTGGAAGACCAGTCGAAGGTGGACTACAACATCCTTTCTCATCTAAGAAAGTTGCCATCTAAGCTAAGCATATATGATGCCCTTGTCTTATCCAAAGAGATGAGGGAATCACTAATCAAGGCCCTCCTTGATCCTAAAATATGCTTAGCTCAGTTGACCGCTATAGGTGAGGAAGCACACTATGCAAAAGAAGCTCAAGGGATCACCTTCACTGATGAAGACCTTCTACTTGGGGACTTGGAGCACAACCGTCCCCTATACATCACATCAACATGGATAGTTCAGACCGCAGGTTCTCATGGATTCAGTGCATCAAGAACATTATGAGTCTAAAGACCCTTGCCTATTTGAAGATCGACATCTCTACTGAGGAGATAGGATGATGTTGAGAGGATTCAATGATCAAGGTGAGCTGCTTTAGGTTCTATAGTGTTACCATTGGAGATAAGTGACCGGAAGATCAAGTAAGCCAAGTTCTACATCATTGATTCAAATACTTCATTCACTTTTGGTAGGCCTTGGATACATCAATAAGATCATTCCATCCTCCTTCATCGCTGCATCAAGTTCAAAAGATGGAATTGAGTACGTGTCAATGGGATGAAAAGCCATTCTTAGAGAGGTTGAGATTTATGAGGATGTGACCTACTATCTTCCTCAAAACACCCTTTCATGAACTTGGACAAAATTCAAATGCAAAAAAAAGAAAAGAAAATGAAGAAAAAGATAAAAGAAAATGAAAAGAAAAAAAGTCCAAGTGAACAAGAAAGGAGAATTGAAGAAGAAATAGATTCACATATCACATTTCACCCACAGCTCATTCCACCATATGGACATGTGGGTATGATGGCTCAACCTCCACCAGAGGTGAGGCAAATAGTCCTTGAGGTGGGAGACCCCTAGTTGGCCTTCAGCCAACAAAGGTTGTGTTCTAGTTCATAGGAGTACCCCTACTATTCACATAGACTTGGAATCCAGCTCAGAGGATGAGTCTAATGTGATTAGTATACCAGCCAACCCTCTCAACAGGTTCCATTGGAGGTGACTTTTGATCCCCAAAGAAGAAGACCAGGCCTCCAAGCAAAGCAAAGTATTTGAATCTAGTTTATGTGAAACTATTAGGTAGCATTGGGAACCTTTCTTACCTCACTTACATCTCAAAAGTTGAAGGTTTAGTAGTTAAGGAAGTCCCTAAGTCTTCAATGACATGAAGCGTAGTTCGTTCCTCACACTTGGTCCAAGTATAGAAAATATTTAAAAATTATGGAACAATACGTGCAGGAAGCACAAGAAAGCGGACTAGGATTCGAGCAGTGGTGGTCGATGATGAAGATTATTGCCTAGTTGTTACCAACCATTTGGAATGATAGTTCTTCTATCCCCAACTCTTATGAGAATGTGTGTTTAGAAACTTTATGATCCAGATGATCTCCAAGTCAAAGAGGCACCACCAGAATTTGAAGAGGAGATTCATTCAACAATCGACAAGCTAAATGAAATCAACCTCAGGATAGAAGAAAATCCTCACCCGACATATATCAGTTCATTACTGAATGAAGAAGAAACCACTTAGTTAGGCTATTGACTGAAGTTTAAAGACTGCTTCATGGAGTTATGAAGAAATGCGGATTATCTCCGATGTAGTCCACAAGCTAGCAATAGACCCTAACGTTACCCTATTAAGCAAGCTCCTAGACTGCATTAGAAATTGAACAATGTGTCATTTCAAGTCAAGAACCGATCGATGCCGGTTTCATCGTGGAAGAAAAATATCCTACCGGTTAGGTGTCATCCCAATTAAGAAGAAGAATGGCCAAATTCATATGCCAATTTTAGGGACTTAAACAAGGCATGTCCTAAGGATGAGTTTCTCTTCCTATATAGTTAATGGTGGACATTGCCTCATCTCATGCGCCTTCTTTCATGGATGGATCATCCGCTATAACCAAATCAAGATGTCTCCAAGATGAAAGAAACACTACTTTTCAACCCCGACGAATCTTCTATTATAGGGTCATGCCGCCTTAAAAATGCTAGGTGCTACATACCAACGGGCCATGACTCAGATCTTCAATGAACTCATCCATCATCAGGTTGAGTGCTACATCGATGATCTAGTAGTAAAGAATAAAGAAAAGAAAGACCATCTATTTAACTTGAGAGTAGTTTTGAATTAAGATAATATAACCTCAAAATGAATCCCAAAAGTGTGCATTCTGAGTAGCTTCAGGAAATTCGGGTTTGTTGTTTGACACGGGAATAGAAATAGATCTAAAAGAAAGCTATCTTAGAAATGCCACCTCCTAAGAGTTTAACTCAACTCGATCCTTTCAAGGATGGTCATATCTAAGATGCTTTATCTCAAACTTATCGTGAGATGCAAGCCCTTTCTCAGCACTTGTCAAAAGGATGCCAAGTTCAAGTGGGATGATAAGTGCATTTCAAGACATCAAAGAATACTTGGTGAAGCCGCTACCAGCCCTATCCCGTATCTGATCCTTATATTGCAGATTGATGACTCTCATGTTGGCCCAAGCCAATGATGAGGGAAGGAAAGCTACTACTACCTCGCCATCATCCATCCCTAAGCAAACTATCCACATTGAGAAATATTGCTTTGATCTTTGCATCTCAATATGACATTACATGCTTTCTCATAAGGTGAACTTGATCTCAAACCAATCCACTAGTACCTCATGACATGCCAATGCTTTCAATGTTTGGCTCATTGGTCCATGATACTCATAGTTTGATATCACATTTGTACCCTGGTAAAAGGACAAAATGGATTTCTTAGCAAAGACACCCACTTCTGTGATTCTCCGCTTAGTGATGATCTCCGATGAACAAATCATGAACTTAGGGAGGCTAACCACGATGGGAGATGTATTTTGATGGTGCTTCTTTTCTTAAAGGTGAAGCACCATATTCTCCCGTGAAAGGCAAGGGTAGGAATAGTTCTTCTAACTCCAAACTGATGTGATGAGATTCTCACTATCTTTCCAACCCGCACCAACAAAGTTGAGTATGAGGCTTTGATTGGAGTTAGCCATCACTATCAATGTCAAGAGCATCAACATCTTTGGGATTCTCAATTGGTCATCAACATATCGGTCCTACCGTCCTCAAGCCCAAGCTTCATTACTACAGTACCATGAAGTCTATTGGCTGACCCAAGTCACCATCTACAAGGTTCCGAAAGCAGAATGCGAAGCAGATGCCTTGGAAAACTTGCCAAAGAGTTGGCATGTCAAGATGAGTCCATTTCAATAAGGGTCCAAAATAGACAAGTCTTATCCCTTATTGATTTGAACTCATCGAGACTTTCTCTTGAAGGGGAGGTTATGCCAAAATGGACAGGAGTCGGATTGAGGCAACCATTCATAGATTACTTGAACACCGGCAAACTACCTCAAGAGAAATCACAAGCCCATCAGGTGAAATAGAGAGCTTTCTCCTACGCTCTTGTTGATGGCACCATGTACCGCCTTTTGACCAAATGGTTATGTTTAGACAAACAAAGCTGGCATTGTAACCGAGGTACATCAGTCTATGTGGAGCTCATCAATCGTCAAGATGAAGAAGATCAAAAGACTTGGATACTACCGCCTTCTATGATCACATTGCATGGATGTAGCTAGAGATGCCATCAATCGTGTACACGGTGGTCCTCCACCAACCACCCAACATTCTACACCCTACATTGGCTTCATGGCCATTTGAGTGTTGGGTACGACATTGTAGGTCGATCGATCCTCCTTCTTCCAAGGGGCATCGATTCATCTTAGCTACCGACTTTTCCAAGTGGCGTAAGCCATCCCACGTGAGAGGTCACATCACCATGTGCTTCAATTTTTCAAGAACCATATCATATATAGTTCGGGTGCCTCGATGAATTATATCCGATAATGGTGCATTCAAAAGCACAAGATCAATAGCTTTTCTAGAAGACACGATAGATTGGAGATACTCCACCATCTACTACCTAGAGCAAATGGTTAAAGCATTCAACAAAACTCTCATCCAGATATCAAGAAGACTTGATGACATTAAATGGCAGTGGAATGAGCGGTTAGTTTGAAGCTTTGTGGGCCTACCACACCACATACCAGACTCTGACTCAGTCTACTCCATTTTCCTTAGTGTATGGGTCGGAAGCAATTCTACCTCTAGAAGTTTAGCTCCCATTACTAAGGATAGCATTGGGTAACAAGATCACTTCAGAGAAGAATGCAAAGTTGCGGTTAGAAGAGCTCAAAGGTTTGGAGGAAAGTGCCTCTGAGGCATGCCGAACCTCGAGTTGTACAAGGCCAAAATGATTCAAGCTCACAACAATGGTCCGCCCTAGGTCTTTCAGTAGGAGAACTTGTGTTAGTCAAGGAGACCAATTGTTGCCAAAGATGGGAGGCAAGTTTGAACCCACTTGGGAAGGCCCACATGTCATAGAAGGCCTACCAAGGAGGATCTTATCAACTTATTGATTGTAAAGGGGAACACCGATGCTTCCAATTAATGGGCTCTATCTAAAGAAATATTACCCATGAAATAAAACTTGTTTGAAAATAATCATTAATAAAAAGAACAAAATGATTCCATTCATCAAATCTTCTCTTCTTTCAAAGTGTTGTTTGCTTATCTTGTGAATCATCATGACGTGTTTAGGGTAGGTGTAAGAGTCCCCTAGTGGCATCTATCCTCTTTCACAAACACAATCTCCATTAGAATAGGTGTAAGAGAACCTGAGAGGCATCCTATTTCTATTAGCATAACTAAGTTAGGTGTGAGAGAACCCAAGCAGCTTCCTTTCTTAGTGGGAATTCTTGTTGCCATCCATGGCATCATTTCATAATTCTCGATGTGTTTTAAGGTAGGTGTAAGAGTCCCCCAGAGGCATCCTATTCCTTTTAACACATGCACAATAACAAACACAAATCTTTTATCTCGAGCTATTTTGATGTGGGAGCAAGCCCCATTGGCACTCACTCATTAGTTGCTCTAGGTTAGATCTACATGCTACCTCACTAGTTTGCCACCCAGTGGTCATTTGCTGGAGGATGTGAGTCCCCTTTCTTCTAACTTGATCATTGCAAACCAATAGAGTGCCTTGTTAGTATGGTAGTCTTCACTAGTAAGCTACCTCATGTTGACTTTGCTTAAGAAGATGTGAGTCCCATGCTTTCTTCTTGAACTAGCCATCATGCTCTAGGTTGAGTATATTTGAGGTTTAGGATAAGTCCCAGAGGCTCCTTTCCTCTTGACTACTTTTGAGTTGATATAAGTCCCCGGTGGCATTCACTCGGTAGTCACCTAGGTCGGATAACTGTCGGCGAAGATAGACTATCCACGGATTAGTTCTAGAGGATGTGAGTCCCGAGCTTTCTTCCTAGGTTGATTGTTGCAAATGGGCACTGTTGTTGATGTTTCTATCGTGACTCACCGGTGAGTACACCACTCTTGGTAGATGAGTCTATGCTTTCTCGTTGGACCGAATACTAAATTTATGACTAGCCATGTCATTTTCTCCGAGTGTTGGATTAAGCCTTTAGCCCCATCCCTGGCACTCTATTTGGATCAAGTCCTTTGACCCCATTTAGACACTACCAGGTTACTTTTATTGGATAGTTCCCCTTTCCTAGTAGCCACCCTGTGGTTGGAGAATTTGTTCAGATGCAGATTCTCCTTGTTTAAATCGAGATAGGTCTAGGTGATATAAGCTCCTTCTCAATTTGATCCCTCAAATAGGGTCCACAATAAAAAACAAACTAAAATACAAAAAAAATTAATTGCTTGTGGATTAATTCAAGCCCCCCAAAGGGCCCTTTCTCCCCGAGCATCTATCTTTAGGAGGTCGTGAGAACTCCCTATAATTGCGACTACGAGTTGAGATAAATCCCGGTCATTACTCACTCTGTAGTCACCCCTTAGGTGGGTTCAATCTATTTTCCTGGCAGTTACCCTGTCATTCACTTTGAAAGATGTAAGACTATGATGCATTCTTTCTAGCATGATTATCGTAAATCGGCGTAGCCCTAGGTCGGGTTTGATTTGTTGCCCAAAGCAACCGATCACCCCAGTGGTCTTTTCTAGTGGAAGATGTGAGTCCCTGAGCTTTCTTCCCTTCAATTGATCATTGCAAACCAAAAGGCACTCCTTTGGTTGGATAGTTCTCCCATTGGGGGAAGCTACTCCCTTTGGTTGATAAATCGAGATAGGTCAGGCTTCTAAGCTCCTTCTCGTGTGATCCATCATAAAACATGAAATCCATCAAAATAAATTAAAATGAAATTAATCTTGACTATCTTTGAGTGATTTAAGTCCCCATGGCATTCACTCAATAGTCGACCTAGGTGGGTTGATTTGTTGCCCAAAGCAAGATCACCCAATGGTTTCCTTTATTCTAGAAGATGTGAGTCCCATGCTTTCTTCTTAAGACTTGACCATGTATACCAAAGGCATTTTTCCTTTGGTTGGATAGTTCTACCTTGTGGTTGGTAGACTGCTCCCTTTGAATTGGTAAATATGAGTTAGGTCTAGGCCTCCATGGCCCTTACTCAGTTCAGTTCATCGTAAACCTATGAGATCCATCATAATCCAAACAAACAAATAAATTAAAAAATCAAATCAATCTTTGACTATTCTTGAGTTGATCTAAGTCCGGCATTCACTCAATAATTAGATAGGTTGGGTTCAATCATTTGCCTTGCCAATAGATTACCCAACTCGTCCTTACTTGGAGGATGTAAGTCTACTATGCTTTCTTCTAATGCAGTGCGCATAAGGCATCCCTTTGGTTGGCTAGTCTACTATGTGCTTAGTAGACTACCCCTTTGGATTGGTAAATTTGAGTTAGGTCTTAGCCTCCATGGCTCTACTTGACAACCCATTTACAATAGGGTTCATCTAAAATTCAAACAAACAAAATTTGAACAAATTCAACCCTCTCCCCAGTGGAATCTCCCTAGTGAGATTCAAATCAAATCAAACCTTTCATCCCTTGTAGATGACTTGAACTGCTTCCCTAGTGGAAGGTTCACACTCTATCCCTTAGTGGATTTCTTCCTCTCTATGTCTTGGACATAAGTAGAGCCACATTACTAAGCTCGGATTCTTTCTTTCCTTGGGTTAGGATAGATAGTTTATTAGTGCTTGTGATCTTCTCGGTGTTGTTGATCATTTTTTGGTCAACACCATATGCGGTGTTCTGTCGTCACACCACACTATTGGGCCCTTTGTTGACCTCATTTTTAGAATGAGCACTCAACACATCAATCTTAGGCTTAGGACTTCTCTTAGACTTTAAAAGTTCCTTACTCTTAAGACACATCTAGTGATAAGGTGGTCACTCCCCTAGCTGAGAAGACATAGAAGAGTTGGCCATAGGAATAGGTTATGCCTTAGGGGTGTTAGGAAAATTCCTACCCTTAGCTTAAACCATTCCTCACTTTCCTTCTTTCAAGTCAAACTCCAAATCAATTCTATTTGATTTTTTCCAAACTTAATTCAATTCCATGATTGAAATCCATGATTGAAACCCATGACCAAAATCCATAAAAAAATTCCTCTAAGTTCAATTTTTCTAAGTCCTTAACCCTTTTTTAAGGACTTAACCAAAATTATGATCTAAACCTATTTAAATCTTTCAGATTTTCTCATGATCCATTTATATTCTCATTTATATTCATATATAAATGAAATATAAATTCAAACCCATCAAATCAAACTCAAAATTCTAAATCAATTCATGAAAATTTTCTTAAGTCCCTTTAATTTTCCATTAAAGGACTTAGCCAAAATCAACTCTAAACTTTGATCAAACCTTTTCAAACCCTTGGGATTGTCTCAAAACTTATTTATATCCTCATTTATGTTCTCATATATAAATTAAATATAAATATAAATCAATCATATCAAACCCTCAAATTAAATTCCAAATTTAAAATGCTTGAAATTCCCTTAAATCCCTTAATTTTCCATTAATGGATTTAACCTTAAACTTGATCAAACCATTCAAACTCATGGGATTTTCTCAAAATCATTTATATTCTCATTTATATTCTCATATATAAATGAAATATAAATATAAATCAATCAAATCAATTCAAAAAAAAATTAAATTTCAAATTAAAATTCTTAAATCCTTTAAATTCCTTTAATGGATTTATATAAATCATGATTAAACTCTTTCAAATCCTTGAAATTTTCTCATGATCAATTTATATTCTCATTTATATTCACATATATAAATGAAATATAAATTCAAACAATCAAAACCAACTCCAAAAATCAAACTCAAATCAATTCAAAATCAAATCTAAGCCTTTCAAGCCAAAATCTTGAACTTAGCCAAATCACTTTCAAATCAAGCCAAACTCTTGATTTTCTCTCATGGTTCAATCAATCCTACAATCATGAGCTCATATATAAATCCAAACTTCAATCAAACAATCAAAACCAAATCAAAATCAAACCAAAACCCTTCATATTCTTCCTTTGAATATGAAATTTTCAAATGGATCAAAATCCATTTGACTTCAAAACTTGTAAATGGATTTATATTTCAATCATAAGTCCATATACAAGATCAATCAACTTCAAATCAAGCTTTGACCAAGCCATTTGACCCACTTAGGCTCACTTGACCCAAAGTGACCTAAAGTACCCTTATGAGCCAACTTTTGATCCTAACCAAATTGGATTGAACCAAACTCATATCCTCTCATCATGATCAACAATCATCATGGGATGATCAATCAATCAAATTGGGTCAAACCAAGTCAAACTAAGGGTTGACCAAGTCAACACTTAACCAAATGAAACCTAACATAGCCAAATTCCACCATAGGCCAAATTGATTGAAACCATTGATCTAAGTTCACTCATGACTATGTTTGAACTTGACCAAGCCAACATTTGAGCTTAACCTAGCCCAATTGAAGTTGACCCATTTTGACCTAAAGCAAAATATGTCAAAACTTGATCTAAACCAATTGATGAGTCAAGTCCATCCAAATCACTTGTGAAACTTGACCAAATTGGCCAACTAGACCAACCTATCCCAATTGACCTTGAGCCAAACATGACTTAACAAATTGATTGGAAAATAAAGATACCAATCCTCCATGACTACCTAACCAAACCTAACCCTTGACTTTATTTTGACCCATTTGACTTAAATGAGTCATATGAACCAAAACCAAATCTATACCAAATTGAACCAAACCAAAGCACCAAAACATTTCAAATGGTCATATGAACTTGACCCAACCCTTGGTTTGACCCAATTTGACCAATTTCAACTTGACCCAAGTTGACCCATTTTGACCTAAATGGGTCAACATGAGCCAAACCCTATCAAATGGATTCCAAATCCATTGAAACTTGGCCAAACCTATTTTCTCAACATACCAAACATACCCAAATTGAAAAAAAAATAGCAAAATGACCATTTTACCCTAGGCCATAGAACAAATTTTGGCTTAACCCATGGGTATTTTGGTCATACCCTCTTCACAATCACTTGAGGCTTTCTAAAGCTCAAGGGGACTTAGTGATGAGTGGTGCACCCAACCCAATGGGTTTGGGTCAACCATGGCCATGGACCAAAGACCCCCATGGCTTGATTGAAATTTCAAACTCCTCTTCTCAATTGATACATGGGAGGTTGGCATTCCACTCAGATCAAAACCATGTGCACTCTCAATAGCCTAACAACTCACTCCATATGGTCAATTGGATCAAAATGGCAAAATGGGTTGACCATCCATTCATATATACTCCCCTAATTCATGAAATTCACTACTCTCTTGATTGATTGGAGCAGAACCTAGCAATCATTAGAGCTTTCCCAAGGTCTAGAGAGGATTTGAATTCTCTTCTTTTTTTGCATAGAAAATAGGGAGTCCATTGAAGAGCCAATTTCTCTACACTCAATCTCCTTATAATTCCTCTTACACTTGATCTTGGAGCTAGTCAAGTGCTAAACTTTCTGAGTTCCCAAGGAAGGAAAGCTCAATTGGATCAAAGCAAGATCAAGTGGGTTGGTCCATTGATCCACTCAACCAGGCTAGGAACTTCAACAGGGCTTCTTCTCCACCAGACGAAGCTACCTCATTGATCTCGAGCATCGGTGATCACCTTCGATGAGGTATGTGATTTTTCGACCACTTAGATTAGGAGGTGTTGGTCCTTTGTGAAAGGAATTTTCATTGCATGTGAAATCCACCATTGGATTGGCCGCTCTATTCCTAGATGGTGTGGGTTGAGTCTTGAATGATTCATGCAATCGCTTGGATCTCCCTTGATCATGGGCGGTTCACATTGATCCTCAGGAAGAACTTAGCTCATCACCATCCATCCACATGCATTTTAGATGGATAGTTGAGATTATTTCCTTTATAAATCCTTTATCATTTAAACCGCGGGTGTATCCTCAGCCGTCAGATCATAGCAGATAAAAGCGTATGCCACATTTGTGGTGACAACTTAAGTTGTCCCCTCCGCGGTGTGCATGTAAAGCGACCACGATCGCATCGTGCCAAGAGGATTATTAGGATTAGTTATTTTTAATTAATTCTAATTAATTCAAAAACTTCATTCATAACTCTTCAATAAAATTCAAAAAAAAATAAAAGAAAAAATGCTATAGATAGATAATTTCATCTAAAATATTTTTAAAATATTTTCAATAGATTTTGAGTTCCCCTTTTCTTTGAATTTTGGTTTCTTTGAGAATTTTAATTAGCTAATTATTCTCTAATTAAGTCACCAATTAATCTCAAATTTCTAGGGTTCATTTTAAGGGATGACCTCTATCTCCCCTAATTTTCTTGAAATTTATTGAGGGCTTAATTAGAAAAATTGCTAGCTCATTCCTAATATCTTCATGTAATTAAGGGGTAATTAAGGTATTAGTGGTTACCTGATTAAGTTTGATTAAGGTTAGATCCATGAGTAGGGGTTTATGGAAATTTTGGGGCATTTCCAGCTATTCCTTCTCCTTAATCCCCTTCTTAATTAAGGGTTAATTCATTAATTATCCCTTTAAATAATTTTCAAAAATTCTAAAAGTTCCAAACTTAATTAATCTACCTTGGGTAGATGCTTGGTGTTTAATAGCCTAAGTTCAATTAAGAAATTAAAACCTTTCATAAGTTTGAAAGGGTGTTTTAAAAGTACTTAAGCTAAACCCTTAGCTTAATTAACTTTTAATTGTGAGCCAAATTGCATTAGGCCTTTTCATTATTAGGTGCATTGCAAATTTAAATACCTTGTGGGTTTTATGTCATCTCATTGGCTCATAATTACTTAGTTAATTTTTCTAAGGTGGTAGGTAAGGGTTAATTAAGCCATTAATTCATACCTTAACCTAATCAATGCTTAAAATGGATTTAATTATCTAAAAAATTAAAAATATAAAACACATGGAATGGGTTAGGAACAATAAACTCTCACCTTTTAAAATTAAATCAAACTTCAAACTAAACAAAATCATTTTGAAATTCACTTTGATTTATTCTAAATTTTCTTATTCTATGTCTTTAGGATTTAAGTAAAGTGAGTTTGTTTACATGATTCATTGCTTTAAATCTTTCCCAACATGTTAATTGTATGTCATGTGATTCATGCATTCATAATTTCATGTTTCAAATTTTAAAATGAAATTGTTTACTTTATGTCAAATGTGCATGTGTTGGCTAAAGTAAAATATGAGTGGCTATTATCACTACTAAATCAAAATATTTTCAAAACTTATAAATGACATTAAATCAAAGTGTGTACTATTCTTATACTTTAATTATAAGCTTGCATGTGATGGATTACAAATTAATGTTTAGTGAAGCCTTTCCTTTCTTTCTTATGTTAACATAGTTTTGAATAGGAGTTGGTAAGATGTAGGGTTCATTTGAAAAAGAACACTTATAATTTTATACCTATTCATCCCTATGCCATCATCTAAGAAGGATTACTATACTTGCATGAATAAATTGCATAAACAAAAAAATGAAACTATTAAACTTTTGCATATTCCTTTTCTATTTCATTTCTTTTATATGCATGTTTGTATTTAAGGAAAGTGGTATATTAGTCTAGACAACCCCAAGGTTGCGAGGCTTTAAGTAGCTCTAAGTAGGTCTTGTACCTTACACCTCTGGTTAACAATGCCATTGTACTCACTTATGCCTTTCTTACTTTCATGCATGTATGTGAAATTTTGGATAAGAAAAATCTTTTCTACTTAAGAAAATCATATATGTTTAACTTCTAAATTTTTTTAAATGGATTACTTAGCATGCATCATAAAGTGTGTTAACTATTCTCATTTGCATGTATAGATATGCTTAGGGTCCATCCATATGCATGTTATATATGTTGAGAAAGAATTGAAGTAATGTGTGTTATGTGAATTTTGATTCATTTTATATAATCTTAAAATGCTTTTCTTTTTTTAATAGGTTAAGTTTAGAGTTTATCTAAACTTAGGATTAATTAAAAGTTTTAATCAAAACATTCATCTAAATGAAATTAAAATGTGAACTTACCTTAGAAATTACTTAGGGAAGGAAAGAAGTTCTCTTCTCTTTCCTCTCTTCATAACTTAGTAATTAATTGTAGGTTTCACTAAAACCAAATTAAAACATGAAATAAAAATAATCCAAAACACTTAAACAACTTAAATGAAACCCTCCTCTAAGTTGAACATGTTCTTCACACTTAGAAAACTTGAACCTAAAGTCCTAGCTAAGCATACTACACAAGCCTTTAAAGCACACACATTAGCCTAAGTCACCACTTATAGCTTTTGGTTAGGTGTGCATGGTTTGATGTTATTTTATTTTGTGATGAATGTTTTAGACTGGATGTTAGGTGTATGCTCATAGAATGAATGGTAGGGCTTAGTCTAACTATTCTTTTCTCTGAGGGATTGTGCTTAGGGGTGATATCATAAATAAAAATATAAATGCTTCTTGCTTGCGTGCTTATACCCTTGCATAATCCATAGGCAGTGGACTTAGTCACCCATGTGTGGGGTGATAAGTCCATATACATGTTTGGGATTTGTGTGTGTGATTTTAACCTTTATTTTGCAGGTGTTAGTTAGATTTCCCTTTTCATGTAAAATTTGTATAAAGGATTTTGGAATGATTTGTTATGGAAGGATTAGGATGAACATTGGTCATAAGATTCCCATCTTATGCACCATGTGAAGCCTTGGAGCATCACCTTCCAACCATCAAAGGAGACCAAAGAAGAAGAAAGAAGAAGAAAGAAAGAAGAAGAAGAATAAAGCTTGAAGACCCCCCATAACAATGAATTCCTTTGCTTAAATTGTAATTAATTCATTTATAATCAGTTGTATAAGGGTAGAGCTCTACCCATTTGATATTTTGGGTTTGTGTGGTGGTGCGACCACCGACCATTTATTCTTTTGTGATTAGCTTTATAAATTGATTGTTGATTTGTTTAGCTTTCACATTAAGTGGCATATTTTTCCTAATTTCTTCCTTGCTTTATGTATGGCCTGGATGTGGATTAGGCTCATTAGGAAAAAATAAATCTTTTACCCAACTTAACAATTTGAAATAAAATTAAATAACTCATAACCTCACATAAAGCTTAGGATTAAAATCAAGATAAAAGAATTAACAACCCCTTAGCTGGATGAGCATTTCTTTATAATATCATGCACAAATGTATCTTATTTCACTCTTGATTGGAGGCTTCCACCTTTCGAACTTAGATTGACCTTTGAGTCCATGGAAACTCACCTCCTCTTCTAATTTTGGCTTATAATCCTTTCTCATCAATATCATATTTTGGTTTGTGTTAAAATAAATTTATTCTAATAAATAAATGATTGTTGATTTGTTTAGCTTTCATTAAGTGGTATGTTTTCTAATTTCTTCCTCTTTAGGGAGGAGTGGATTAAGGCTTAGTAAATCTTTTAAACTTAATAATTTGAAATAAATTAAATAACTTATAACCTACATAAAGCTTGGATTAAAATCAAGATAGTTAACCCCAATGGGTGGTTTCTTTATAATATCAACCAAATTATCTTTTTCCTCTTGATTGGAGGCTTTCACATTTAGAATAGATTGACCTTTTGATGTCCATGGTGGAAACTCACCTCTAAACTTCTCACTTTATTATCATTTCTCATCTTGTCATAAAATCTTAGTCAGTCAAAATAATTGTCCAATAATAATAATATATGAAATTAAAATCATTATATTTTTAGGTCATTTGAAAAATGTCCCTTTACATGATCTAGTCTCTTTAATGAGTTTAAGGACTAGTCTCTTTCTAAATAAAATAGCCTAGATATCTTGCATAAGCATAAAGACTTTTCTATTTAAAATTATAGGAAGAAAATAGTTTATCCACAAAGTTATATGAGCTTCTGGTTTGTCCTCTTGTAGGCAAATTAATTACCATTTTGCTTTTGCTTACCACATGAAATCTAGATTTAGGTTAATATTGCTTTTTCTCCTTTTGTGGGCCATAAGCATAATTTCTCACCTCTTAGGCATTTAATCTTGTATTTAAGGAATCTTAAGTCTAAATTCTAATCAAAAATACAACTCAAATAAACTAAATCAATTTCTAAAATATAAATCTAATTTTATGATAGTTTGAATGCTGGTAAGTTTCCTAGCATGAAGGCATCTACTTATTTTCCATTTGGGATAACTCCCTCTTTTGATCAATCCCATTTCATCTTCAAACATAATTGATTCTTAGTCTTTCCTATGAAATTTTTAAATACAATGATCTTTACCTTGGAGTTTTTAGGATCTCATCCCAGGATATATTATAGCTTCCCTCTGATCAAGATTTAAAATAAATATTTTACTCCATATAAAAGTAGGGAAGAATCAATATCTGGCCATATCATAGTCTTTATTGAGTGATTGGTTCTATGAAGGGTAATGACTTCTCTTTTGAGATGGTACATTTCCTTGATGGGTCAAATCACTAAATAAGTACACAATGGATCTGCCCATCTTACCAAGATGAATATTTGCATATATAAATTTCTCTCTTTCACAAGATTTGAAGAATACCAATGTGTGGAAATTTTCTCCATAAAGAGTAATTAAAGAAATTATGCAATTCTTCTAATCAAACAATAAATCCCAAAAAAAATTAAGGGAGACAAGTCATCTTAAAATATGAAATTTGGGATTAATGAGAGAATTATTAAAGTAATTAGCAAAATAAACTTTCTAACAAACCAATTCAGAGAAAATATAATTTAAAACTCATTGAAATTAATTTCAAATATTCTAAATTTGAATTATCTTTCCATGATTTTATTTCATATTTTAAATTTTTGGAAGGAGTTATGAATTTTAAGATCCACAGAATTAATGATAATTAAGGCATTTGAATTAACTCTAACTAATGCTCATGTGGCGGTTATCTTTACATGTCACATGAGGGTTACTTAAGTTGTCAAATCAGTCGGTTCATCTTTTGATCTCTGATCATCGAATGGTAGATCTCCCAATGGTTTTAAAGCGGATAGAAATCTAAATGTGTAATTATCTCATAGTCCATCTAAAATCGTGGATGGATGTTCTCCATGTTCTTCTTGATCACATCCATGATCAAGAAGATCAAGACAAATCTAGCATGGATTTAAATAAACTAAACCCCATCTAAATCTAAAGCGACAAATTCAGCGGTAAAATTCATGGGGTAATTTCTTTCCTGCTCCACACCATTAAGTTTAATGGTCAAAATCCATACCTAAGGTGATCACGGTTCATTCCAGAAGCTTCATAGTTGAGAAGCCTTAGAAGTATTTTTGAGTGGATTGATGTGGACCAACTCCTCCTTAGCTAGCAATTTGATCAATTAATGCCTTTAGAACTTGGGAAGAACTTTATGAGCTCGACTTGGTCTAATGCTTTAAAAGGAATTATGGATTGTAGTGTGGAAAGTTGGAGAATGGATTCTCTATTTTCCTTATTTAAAAGCGAAAAAATTTCAAATCCTCTCTAAGAAGCTTGGGAACACTCTCGATGATTGCTAGAGTTCCTTAGCTTCAATCGATGAGGAATGAGAATTGAATTAGGGAGTATATCTCATGAATAGATAATCTTATCATTTTGATTCAATTGATCATATTGGGAAGGCTATTTTATATTATGTGCACATGGTGGTTTAAGAAATAGTGGATTGCCAACCTCCATGTGCTTGAATTTGAGTTTGAGAAAGTTTGAATTTTCAAATTTGAAAGAGTTTGTCTAGGGAACAAATGGGCTAAAAAACCCATTGGGTTGGGTGCACCCTCTAGGTCCCTGAGCTTTTAGAAAAACCTCAAGTGAATGTGAAGAGGGTATGACCAAATTACCCATGGATTAAGCCAAAATTTATTATATGGATTAGGGGTAGGATAGTCATTTTGCTGATTTTTCACTTTGGATATGTTGGGTATGTGGAGAAACTAGGTTTGGCCAAGTTTCATGAGATTTGAATTCATTTGATTTTGGCTCATGTTGACCCTATTTAGGTCAAAATGGGTTAACTTGGGTCAAGTTGACCAATTGTTAATTTGGGTCAAACCAGGGTTGGTCAAGTTCATGACCATTTGAAATGTTTGGTGACTTTGGTTTGATTAATTTGGTATAATTTTGGATTTGGCTCATATGACTTCATTTAAGTCAATGGGTCAAATTGACTTTGACCCATTTGACCTATAGTAAGATTTAGGTTAGGTTAGTCATATGGATTAGATTAGTATCTTTGTTTCCAATCAATTTGGGTTAAGTTTAGTTTGGCTCAACATGACCCTTTAGGTCATGTTGGGTCTAAGTCAATAACTAGGTTAGGTCTAGTTGGCCATGAAGCTTTGGTCAAGTTCCACAAGTGATTTGGAATGGACTTGACCCATTGGTTTCAATCAATTTGGCTTAGATCAAGTTTTGACACATTTTGACCCTTTTCAAAATGGGTCAACTTTTATGGTCAATTGCTGTTATCATGTTGGCCATAGTTCAAAAAAATAAGTCATGAGTGAACTTAGATCAATGGTTTCAATCAATTTAGCTATGGTGGAATTTGGCTATTAAGTTTCATTTTTGGGTTAAGTGTTGACTTGGTCAACTTAGTTTGACTTGGTTTGATCCAATTTGATTGATTGATCATCTCATGATGATTGTTGATCATGATGAGAGGGATATATGAGTTTGGTTCAATCCAATTTGGTTAAGATTAGAATTTGGCTCATAAGGTGCTTTAGGTCACTTTGGGTCAAATGGTTTGGTCAAAGCTTGATTTGAAGTTGGTTGATCTTGTATATAGACTCATGGTTGAAATATAAATCTATTTGCAAGTGGTTTGAAGTCAAATGGGTTTTGATCCATTTAAAAATTTCATATTTGAAGAATATGAAAGGATTTTGGGTTTGATTTTTGAATTAGGTTTTGATTGTTTGATTGGAGTTTGGATTTATATATGAGCTCTTGATTGTACGGTTAATTGAATCATGAGAGAAAATCAACAATTTGGCTTGATTTGAAGTTGATTTGGCTAAGTTCAAGATTTTGACTTGAAAGACTTAGATTGGATTTTGAGTTAATTTGAGTTTGATTTTTGGAATTTGTTTTGATTGTTTGAATTTATATTTCATTTATATATGTGAATATAAATGATAATATGAATGTATCATGAGAAAATTTTAAGGATTTGAAGTGGTTTAATCATGATTTGGGCTAAGTCCATTAAGAAGGATTTAAAGGACTTGGGAAAATTTTGGAGTAGATATTTGAATTTTTGAATTTGTTTTGATTGATTTATATTTATATTTTATTTATATATGTGAATATAAATGAGAATATAAAGGAATTATGAGAAAATCCCATGACTTTGATATGGTTTGATGATAATTTAAGTTAAGTTCATTAATGGAGAATTAATGACTTAGGAAATTTTTAAATTGAGAATTTAATTTTTTTTCCTTTGATTTGATTGATTTATATTTATATTTCATTTATATATGTGAATATAAATGAGGATATAAATGAGTTTTGAGAAAATCCCATGAATTTGAATTAGTTTGATTAAGATTTAGGCTAAGTTCATTAATGGAAAATAAATGACTTAAGGAAGGTTTCAAATTGAGAATTTTAATTTTTTCATTTGATTTGATTGATTTGTATTTATATTTCATTTATATATGTGAATATAAATGAGAATAAAAATGAGTTATGAGAAAATATCAAAGGTTTGAATAGGTTTTGATCAAGATTTTGGATAAGTCCTTAAGGGAAGATTAAGGACTTAGGGATTTTTGATGAATTTTGATCATGGGTTTCAATCATAGATTTCAATCATGGATTTCAATCATATGGAGTTGATTTGGATTTGGAGAAAATCAAATAGAATTGATTTGGAGTATGACTTGAAAGAAGGAAAGTGAGGAATGGTTTAAGCTAAGGGTAGGAAGTTTTTCCCAACACCCCTAAGGCATGACCTATTCCTATGGCTAACTCTTCTAAGTCTCTAGGGCTAGGTTGAGCATTCGCCTAATCACTAGATGTGTCTTAAGACTAAGAAACTCTTAAAGTCTAAGAGGAGTCCTATATCTAAGATAGAGGGGTTGAGAGCTCATTCTAAAAATGAGGTCAACAGTGGTGTATGGTTTGATGTATGCTTAATTTTGTGATGTATTATTTTAGACTGGATGTTAGGGTGTATACCTCATAGATTGAATGTTAGGATATGATTAGCCTAATCATATTTTCTGTAGGGGCTGTGCTTAAGGGGCCATCATAATAAAAATATAAATGCTTTTATTGTGCAGGTTGCTTAGCCCCTAAGCATAACTGAAGTAAGGACAGGTGGGCTTGGTTACCCATGTGTGGGGTGCTAAGTCTAAATTATTCATATAACTGCTTGTGTTGTATGGTGTGTTTAGCTAATATTTGTTTTATAGGTTTAGCTAGATTTACTTTCTTTTTTAATGTAATTTTGCATTAGGATTAGGATAAGTGTTATGGGGAATTAGGATGAGCATTGGTTATAAGACCAAGTCTTACGTACCATATGATGCCTTCAGAGCAAGCACACTCAAATCAGGACAAAAGAAAGAAAGAAATGGAGCAAATCAAATGAAGAAATAAAAGAAGAAGGAAGATAGAATGAAGAATGAAGAATGAAGACCCCCCCCCCATAACATTCATCATTTGTAATTATAATTATTCTTTCATTATCTTTGGGATGTACAAGGGTAGAGCTCGGCTACCCACATTTCTTTTCGGGTTGTACGGTGGTACCTGACTGCATCAGCCTCTTATTCTTTTATGATAGCTCTATAAAATTGTTTGATATTTTGCTTAGCTTGTGCATTATAAAAAGCATGCCTCGTCATAGTTTATTTATGATTTGGTGGTTGTTGTATGGCCTGAATGCGATTAGGCTCCTTGGATAAAAATTAATTTTTCTGCCCAAACTAACAACTCATAACTAAATCTCTAAAACAACTCATAATCTTATGTAAAAGCCTAGGCATTAAATCAAGATAATAAAATATTTAGCAACCCCTTAGCTGGACGTTATATGTTTAATATCATGCATAACCATCTTGTTTCACTCTTGTTAAGAGAGGGCTTCCATCTTTGCCAGATAGAAATGAGTTTAACCTTTAAGGGCCTATGATGAAATAATACCTCTTTCTCTATTGATTTGACCCATAATCAACTTCTCATACATTTAGGCATGCAAAATCCTATAGCCAATGTCAAAATAAAGAGTCCCAAACTAAATAAAATTTGATAAAAATTTGCATTATATTTAAGTCATTATTCATACCCCTCATGCTCTAGTCTCTTAAGGAGTGGGTCTAAGGACTTAGTTCCTTTTCTAAATAAATAACAGTCTAACCATCTTGCAAAGTATATAACTTGACCACATGATTTTAAAGCATAGGAGGAGTTAGCTGGCTGCCACTCCAGGTGATAATAAGTCCAATAGTCGGGTGGTTTACTCTCTCTTGTGGAGGTAAATTGTATACCCACTTTCACCTTAGATTTAGGTCATGTTTTGGCCCTCGCCAAAGCTCCCTAGATTTAGGATATGAAGTTATTGTTTTCCTTTGTGGGCTACGAGCATAAATCCTCACCTCTTAAGCATTTCCATAATCTTGTATTTAGGAATTATAAGTCCTAGATTTTTAATAAAATTTCAACTCAAATAAATAAATCTCCTCAATTTCAAATATATAAAGCCCAACCATAATATATATTAGAGTGCTCACTAAGCTTCCTAGTATCATGAGCACTCCCTACTCATCTCCTTTGGTTTTAATAATAAATCTTCCCTTTCGATCCATCCCACTTAATTTTTTAAAACGCAACCAATTAATTGATAGTCCTATCTTTGAATTCTTTGGAGACAACAATCGTCTACTTTAATCGAGAGTATTCTTAAGGAATTCTCTTTTCTTAAGATGTAATTAACTATGGAGGCTTACCTCTATAGGAAACTTAACGAACCTGGTTTAAATAAATCATGCTTTACTTTTTCATGTGGTAGTCTAGTATTTAAGACCCATCATGCCTTAGGAGTCCTTATTAGGTGATTAGGTCCATTGTATGGTAGTGACATCTATCTTTCGAGAGAGTACACTATTCCCCAATATCGTACTTGATTACCTCAATAAGTACATCCTCAGATCTGCATGGTGTCCCCTCACATATACACACATAAACACAAAACGAAACCAAAAATAAACACCATAACTACCCCTCCATTAAGTAATTAAGATCTGATATGATTTAGATTTTAATTTGGTTAATGAAGTTATTAGTTAGTTAATCATTCAATTAATTGCTTAAATTAATTAATTAATTATCCAAATGAAATAGACTTCGGGAAAAGATTAAGGAAAGTGTCCCTTTATTTATCTTAGCACTCTAATATTCATTGAAATGTTTTAGAATCGTCATTGTCAATTTTTATAATTTTTATAAATTTATTTAATTTAGTCTACTAAAATAAGCATTCTGAATTTTACAATTTGATATCTCCTAATTCAGAGGTCATTTTGACTTAAAAGTTTTATGGTAGGTATATTGTTAACCTCGATTTCAATTCCTGGAAATTTTAAATCAAGCTAGTTTGTATTTTTAGGGTAATTATAAAATTTAATTTTTACTAAAACTCAAATTAAGCTCAAAATATTTAGTGAAATTTGGCACTTTTAGGTTTGTTGGATTTTTCTCGAAAATATGAATCCAATGAGCCCTTATTGGAAATTTTTTGTTAAGTATTTTATTTTCTGTGAATTTTTGAAGTTTTAGGTGATTTAATTAATTTTTAAAAATTGAAAATCTAGAATTTTCTATTTAACCCAGTCAGCACCACATGGCAATGGTTGGGCGTGCGGCACCACATGTCAACCACGGATTGGAGCTGTGGTTCCGTGTGGCCAATATGAATGGGAAATAACTCATCCGCGCAGACTAGATCGGATGGTCCGATTGCATATCAAATTGTCCAAATCGCATCTGGGGATCTGAGGGCTGAAATCAGAGGGATTTAGATTCTAATCTCAGCCGTCCATCCCTAACAAAGGTAGATCGGATTGTTGCTGCTCTTCTTCACCTAGACCGACAAATCAGAGGCCAAAATTGGAAAAACTACATGGTTTGCCCGTTTGGGGTCCAATTTTTTGGCAATCCTCTCTGAAAAATGTCCTGATTCACGTGGGGATGATGTAAAATGAAGAATGCAAGGAAAATCTATGGAAAATTGCTAAAATCATGCATACATTGAAGTAAATAAGAGATCCTATGGCCAACTAAAACATTTAGAAATTACCTCGTTAGGGATGATTTTTGGCGGCGATGTTGATCTGAGCACGCTCTTAGATGCCTGAAGAAGCTTTGGGATAAACCTAGATTCTTTCCTTCACTTGGAATGTCGTATCCACCAATAATCACCGCTTCCTCATCAAAATCCACTTGATTTTGGTGGCTTTCAGTCCAAATGAAGTGGGGAATGAATGGTGGTTGCTTGGAGAGCACTTAAAGATTGAAATGAGGGCAAGAGAATGATTTTGGAAGCCTCTATTCCCTTGTGCACAAAGGTGGCCGAAAATCACCTTTGATGGTGATTTTTGGCTCCTTGTGGGTGTCCTATGGCTTGGGATGGTTGGGAATGGCAGGGAATCATCCTAGATGGCTTAGTTTGGTTGGACAAGGCTTGGGAGGTGATTATTATGAGGGATTAGTGAGTGTCATAGGAAGGGAAAGTGGAGGTCCTTAATGTAAAGTGTTCAAATGGGGGAGATAAGGTGAATTCGCCTCCTCATAAGTCATGGCTGACCTAACCACCTCTTAGGTTAGATAATTAGTGTCCTAGGTGCCTAAGTGGACTAATGGATGGGTGCCAAGTGCCCAAGAAGGGGAAATGACCATGTGGGTAAGCGTCTTTTCTCATGTGGTGCCCTTGATCCAAGGGCAAAGTGGATATTTGGTATTGAATTTAATTTGGATAGATTTGGGATGAGTCAAAAGTGGGTTGGACTAAATTTCATGTCATTTGGGGTTTATTTGGTTTAACTTGGCTCAATTTGACCAAATTGGTTCATTTGGCTCAACTTGGCTCATTTGGAGTTCATTTGGGTCAAATTTGGTTAGGTTGACCAATTGGTCAAATTAAGTCAAACAATGGGTTGGGTCAAGTTCATATGATCATTTGGAGTGGATTGTATACTTTGGTTTGATTTAATTTGAATTTAATTTGAGTTTAGTCTAATTTGACCCTTTATGTCAATTTGAGCTAAGTGGATCAATTGAGTTCAATTGGACAAATTGGATTTAACTGTGGCCTTAGTCAACTTTAACAATCAATTTAAAATGAACTTGATCCATTGGTTGTAATCAATTTGGATTAGATTTTGATTTGACCCATTTTAGCCATTTAAGTCAATTTGAGTCAACTTGGGTCAAGAGGGCCAATTGGGCTAGGTTTGGCTCAATTGAAGGTCAAGCAATGTTTAAATGTTGATTTTGGGTTGATTTGAATCATTAGTTTCAATGGATTTGGCTTAGGTTATAATTTAGCTAGTTTGGATTCATATGGCTTAAAGGATTGACTTGGTCAATGTGTAGGTTGACTTGGTTTGACCCAATTTATGATAATTGATTAACCTTGGATGATCAATAATCATGAAATGAAGTTTGGGTTGGCTTAATTCACTTTGATTTGGAGTGAATTGGATTTTGGTTCAAATATGTCAAATTGGTCACTTTGGGACAAGTGAGCCAATTGGGTTTAGTTGACTTGATTTTGTGTTGAGTTTGATTTAGTTGAGTTTATACATGGGTTTGGGATTGATATATAAATTCAATTTTAATTGATTTGAGTTCAATTGGGTTTTGATTCATTTGAATATTTTAAGTCAAATGGGCTAAGTTGGGTTTGACTTGAGTTGATTTTGGTTTGGCTTGATGATTGTAAATTTTATTTATATTTGGATAGATAATTGAAGGAATAATTGATTCAAGAGAAAATCCATTAGTTTTGGCTTGATTTGGATGTCATTTGGTTGAGTCTAAGGAATTGGCTCAAAGGGTTCAAATTTGGGTTTTGATTTGACTTGGATTTATTTTTGGCTATTTGATTGTAGATGTAGATTTGATTTATATTTGTGAAGATGATTGAAGGTATGATTGGTTCATGAAGAAATCAATCAAGTTTGGATTGAATTGGATGGAAATTTAGCTAAGTCCATGGAATCCAATCATAAGGTTTAGGAAAGATTTTGATTAAGGATTTCAATCATTTGATTTGGAATTTAGATTTGGTTTTGGTATTGAATTTGAGGTTTGGTTTAAGATTTGGATTTGAATTGAATTTAAGAAGGTGCACATGGACTATGTTTAGGCTATAGGGTAGGTGATTTTTCTAAGTCCCTAAGGCATGGCCTAATCCTATGATAAACCCTTCTAAGTCTCTAGCCTTATGTTAAGTGTTCACCTAATCACTAGAAGTGTCTTATGACTAAGAAAATCTTAGTATCTAGAAGATTCCTAGGTCTAAGAAGAGGAGGTTGAGAGCTCACTCCAAAAGTGAGGTCAACACTTCTCTGGTTTAACAATGACACATACCCATTTAATTTCATTCATATGTATTTAACATTAGAATTTAAATAGAGCTTTAATTTATATACATAAATAATTCAATTAAATAAAATACAAGTTTTGCATGATTTTCATTCTCATAATTATTTATACATTCATGTGTATCTAAATAAACAAGTATATAGTCTGGACATCCCAGGAATACGAGGTTTTAAGTAGCCCCAAGGAGGTCATTTGATTACCTCACTTCCCTTGTTTAATAATGGCTTGTTTATGTTTTCATACATGTGTGTTTACATGTGATTAAAGATTAAGAATCCCTCTTTTATATTTAAAATGCATGCATCCATAATTGTTCAGGTGATTGAATTCTTTAACCATGTGATTTGGAGCTTTCTTTCATATGTTCATATATGCAAATTTACATATATTTGAATGCAAATGGGTATATAGTCTGGACATCCCAGGAACACGAGGCTTTAAGTAGCCCCAAGGAGGTCATTTGATTAGCTCACTTCCCTGGTTTAACAATGGCATGTACCTATTTAATTCCATTCTTATATGTTTTTGTATAAGAATTTGGACAGAGCTTTAAAATCAATATGATTAAATAATTCAATCAAATGAAAAATATAAACTTTAAATATGCATGTTCAGATCCATCATTTAAGTGTGCTAAAACATATTCTATGTGTAGGTATACTTAGGATTTAATCATATGCATGTTACATGTGATGAAAAAAATTAATTTAACATATGTCATGTGATAATAATTCAATCAAATTAATTTTAAGATGCCTTTCATATTGAATGAGATTATTTAAAGTGAACCTAAACTTAAAATTAATTTAAAATCACTTAATAAGCCATTCACTAAAGATAACTAAATCAAATTAACATACTTTAGAAAGTGGCTTAGGGCAAGTATGAAAGGGAATGATCTCATTTCTTCTCTTTATAATATTTAGTTGCTAAGTTTAAGTCATATGAAATAAAAGAAAACACAAATTAAAATTCTCAAATCAATTAAATCATTTAAAGAGAAATCAACCCTCTATGTTAAATTAAACCCTTTCACATTTAGAAAGCATAACATTAATGCCTAGCAAGACACACCACACAAGCTTTAACACACACATTAGAATTAAGTCACCACTTCTAGCTTTATGTTAGGGCGGTGCTTGGTATGATGTATATTTTATTTTGTGATGTATTATTTTAGACTGTATATTAGGGTGTATGCTTCGTAGATTGGATGGTAGGTTGTGATTAGCCTAATCATATTTTTTGTAGGGGATTATGCTTAAAGTAAATATAAATGCTCTCTTTGTAAGTTACTTAAGCCCATAAGCATAATCCAAGTTAGGATAGTTAGGCTTGGTTACTCATGTGCATGGTGCTAAGTCTAAATTATGATATAATTGCTAGGGATTGTATGTATGTTTAACTAACCTCTATTTTGTAGGTATAGTTAGATTTACTTTTCTTATTCTTAATATAATTGTGCAATTAGAAATTAGGATAAGTATTATGGGGGATAAGGATGAGAATTGGCTAGAAGGCTTTGTCCTGGGAGGCCATGTGATGCCTTTGAAGTAGAGTAAATCAAATCAAATGGAGACATGAAGATGAATACATGAAGCATGAAGAATGAAGATCCCCCATAACATTCATTCATTATAAATTGTAATTATTATTTTATAATTCTAGGTTGTATAAGGGTAGAGCTCGGCTACCCATTTTCTCTTTTCGGGTTGTACATCGGTACCCGACCGCACCAACCTCTTATTCTTTTATGTTAGTTTTAAAAAAAATGTTTGATGTTATGTTTAATATATGTATTAGAAATGGCATGCTTTTCATAGTTTCTTATGATTGATGCTTTAATGTGTGGCCTAGATGCGATTAGGCTCTTAGGATAAAAATAAATTTTCTGCCTAACTACAACTCATAACTAAAGTTTCAAATAATTCATAACCTCACCATAAAGCTTAGGCATTAAATGTGATAATTAAAAGATTTATCAACCCTTTAGCTGAATGGTTGAATATTTCACAACATGCATATTATATTATTTCTCTCTTGAAAATAGGGGATTTCCATCCTTGCACGATAGGGGAATGCTTGACCTGTGAGGGCATCCCTTGTGGTGGAAAATACCCATTTCTTGCTGATTTAGCCAATGATATACTTTCATCATACATATAGGCATCAAAATCCTAAAGCCTTTGTCAAAATTAAGTGTTAAAATTAGAATAAAACTTGATAATATTTTTTCATTAGATTAAGTCATTACTCATACCATTCATGCTCTAGTCTCTTAGGGAGTGAGTTTAAGGGCTTTAGTCTCTTTCTAAATAAATAATAACCTAACTATCTTGCAAATTTATAAGACTTGCCCATATGATTTTAAAATCATAGGAGGAGTTAGCTGGCTGCCACTCCAGACGGTTGTAAGCCCAGCAGTCCGATGGTATATCCTCTCTTGTGGAGGTAAACCATTATCCATCTTCGCTTAGATTTAGGTTGCACTTTGGTTCTTACTAAATCTCCCTAGATTTAGGATCTGAGGTAGCTGTTTCCTTTGGGCTACAAGCATAAATCCTCACATATTAGGCTTTTCCATAACCTTGTGTTGATGGTTTATAAGCCCTAGTAATCTAGTAAAATTTTAACTCTAACAAAATAATTATCATCACTTTCAAAATTATAAAGTCCAACCATAGAATAGATTGGAATGCTCACTAAGTTTTCAAGTATCACAAGCATTTCTACCTAGTCCCTTTGGCTTCCAAAAATAAGTCTTCTCCTTGATCTCTCTCGTTTGATTTTCCAATATGACCAATTTATTGATAGTCTACCCTAAAAATCTTTGGATGTAACAATTGCTTATTTTAATCGAGAGTATTCTTAGGAAATTTCATTTCTTAAGATGTAATTAACTATGGGAGCTTGCCCCCATAGGGAACTTTAGAATATGGTTTAATATAAACCCTGCTTTATTTATCCATGTAAAGCAGGAGAAAAATCTCTAGTATATTCGAAGACCCATCATGCCTTAGGAGTCCTTATTAGGTGATTAGGTCCATTGAGGGGTGGTGTCTCTACCTTTTGAGATAGTATAATATACCTTAATGTCACACCCTATCACTTTAATAAGTAACCCTTACAATCTGCATGGTGTTCCCACTCCCCACCCCCAATCCAAAAATAAATACCACAAATTTTTTTGGCGACTCTGCTGGGGATGGTTCCTCTCTCCATCTTTAGTAGTCAATTATTATCTCCAAGCATCGATAGTGGACTTATATTTTATATAAGCCCAAGACTATTTTTCTTTCCATCGGCACTTAGCTTATTTCATCCTTAAGCAAAGCTAGCCAACATCCTTTGGGTTTTAGGACCTCACTCAATGTAGGTCTTGAAACCCCTTTTGGGTCCCCCAATAGATAAAAATAAATTAACTAAAGAAAGGAAAAATAACCAAACATAAAATTTTGAACCTCTTACCACTAGTTTGGTGAAGCAATGTTAATCTCATGCTTAACAAACTTTCAATAAAATTTGAAGTAAAATAAAAACATCTTTTACAAAAAATTTCAAAAGTCTTTTCAAAATAAAAATCATATGAACCCCATTTAATATACTCCAATTTTTTAAATGGAGGTTCTCTCTTTAAAATCAAAATTAAATAAAGACAAAAATCTTTACTCCAAAATTGTCAAACCCCTTTCAAAATAAAATTAATTGAACCCCATTTAACATACCCAAATTTGTTAAATGAGCGTTCTCTTTCAAAATCAAAATCAAACAACAACAAAAAAATGTTATTTTGAACCTACTGTCAGTTTAAAAGTAAGGTTCCAAAATTTCTTAAGTCACTATCAAAGAACTCTCAACCTACAATCATATCAACATTTGACTAGTGAAGTTCCAAAGAAATTCTCTTCAAAATCTCTCCAAATCAGAATCTAATTATTTGAACCCCCTTATCATATTCAAATTTGATGAGTGTGGGCCCAAATTCTTTAAATCTATCAAAAATGTATGAATAAAATTTGACATAGAGCTTGAAAGCTTTAAGATGACTTATGATAATGCAATATTCACTATTATGGGTCATAAAGTTATGGTTGATAAAAAAAATTGTGATGGAATTCAATTTAAAACTAAAATGTGAATTCTCACCCTAAAGGAGAAAGGCCATAAAGGTTCCTTCGAGAACTAAGATTACACTAATAAAAAACGGTGAGGAATAATTAGTATTATCAGCACTAGGATCAATTCTCCTACTTGAAAAGTTTAAGGATGCACCGTATGATCGAATACATTCTTGTGATTACATTTTTATGAGTACTACTTTTTCAGATATCGACCATTGATTAGCGGCATTGGTCTTTCACCTTTGAAATCAACGAGCTGGTAGGCTCTTCCCTGATAGACTTTCTCAATGATGAAGAGTCCTTTCCAATTAAGTTCAAATTTATTGCCAATTTTATGGTGAGAAATAATTGATCTTCTTAGCACAATGACCAATTCTCTTTCTTGAAAAGCTTGAGGATGTACTGTATGATCGAATGCTTTGGACATACTTGCTCGGTAGACTTCTAAATTTTGCTAAGCTTGAAGCCTAGCTTTGTTAAGCGCATCAAGATCTTCTATACGTAGATGGCATTCTCATCTTGGGTAAGATTGTGTTGAGTGGCTACTCAGAGAGAAGGTAGTTCAACTTCAAGTGGTAGAACTGCTTCAGCCACAAATATTAATGCATAAGGAGTGGACTTTGTGGGAATCTTGTACGCGGTGCGGTAAGCCCATAAAGCTTCCACAAGCTTGGTATGCCACTCTTTTTTATTTCTTGTGAGAATTTTTCTGAGTAGCATGACTAGTGTTTTATTGAAAGTCTCTATCAAACTATTGGCCCTTGGATTATAGATTGATGAGTACTGACAATCGATTTTATGTCGATCAGCGAATTTGTATATCTTCGCACTATTGAAGGCCAAACCGTTGTCTGAAATGATTCATTGTGGCACCCCAAATTTATAGATAACATTGTTGGTGAAGAAGTCAACAACTCGATGAGCAGAGACTTCCTTGAACAGAGTAGCTTCAGTCCACTTAGAGAAGTAGTCAGTGGCTGCTAAAATGAATCGATGCCCAGCTGATGATGGAGGATCAATCGACCCAAATATTTATGTGCCCCAACTTTTGAACAGCCAGGATGTTATTATTGGGTGCAGAGGATTTGGAGGTTGATGAATGAGATCTTCGTGGACTTGGCATTCATGACATTTCTTAGCATGATTAACACAATTTTTCACCATTGAAGGCCTAATATACCATCCTTTTAATTTTGGTTGCCATTTTAAGATCTAATTAGTGTGTGCCGCAGAGTCCTCCGTAGATCTTAGCAATCACTTTGTTGGCATATTCTATTCCCAAGCATCGTAGCCTCATCTGCTCGAAGGATCTACGACAGAGGGTATTGCTAACATAAGCATATAGTCGAAGCCTTTTTCTCTAGCAGTGCAGTCATCGACTTATTGGTTGGCAGTTTGGCTTTCTTAAAAAAGTTGATGAAGGGTTGTCTCCAATCTTCCTTCTCTTCTACTATAAGAAATTCATTTTGTGGCTTTAGTGCTTCCTCAGATTGAGGTCTTTTCTCCTGAATAGTTTGAGGCTCTTCTTGTTGACTTTGAGGAGTACTTGGTAAGAGAGTGTGAGGAGCAACGTGAGTTGCATCCTGCTAGCTTGCATTTGATGACCCCTCTTCCAGCGGGGATTTTTGGGTTTATCACCTCTAGGACCCATCGAGTGCAAATACTAATTAGCATATAATCATCATCATCCATACTTGTTTTTTCTTTAGCTAACTTAGCTAGATAATCAGTTTTATTATTTCTGGCTCGAGAGACTCGAATTATAATGACACTTGAAATTTGCTTCATAAGCTCAAGGGATCGCTTGTGGTTGTGAGCTAATTAAAACTTATTAATTTTATAAATACCTAGCACTTGATTAATGATGAGCTGAGAATCACCATAAACTCATAGATTTTGAGCTCCCATGGAGATGGCTTCCTCTAGACTTGCCACCAACGCTTCGTATTTTACTTCATTGTTGGTTTGTGGCTCAGTCAACCAGTAAGAGTGCCTCATTATACCACCTTCTAGTGTGATCAAGATGAGACCAATGTCAACTCGAGCTTTTGGGAGATTTGATGGCTAAGTGTATATGATAGATGAAGCTCCATTAAAATATAATTCTGACATTTGTTGCTTTTCCTTTTCATATATATGGATGATCTGCTTGTTAAGAAGATCATCATTGAGCGATGAATCTGTCGGGATATGGTGTGCAACAAGTAAGTCTGCAAGAATTTGCCTATTTATCACTTTCTGGAGAACATATGTGATGTCAAATTATAGTAGAAGAATAGCCCATTGTGCTAAGAGACCTGTCAATGCTGGTCTTCATCTAGAGCTTCAGCAGATCGATCCTTGAGATGAGAGTAATTTTATGAGATAGCATATAATGTTGAAGCTTCTAAATAGCAAAGATTAGTGCAAGACAGCGCTTCTCAATTGAAGAGTATTGCATTTCTGCTCCTATTAGCCTTTGATTGACATAGTACAGGGCATTCTTCTTTCCCTCTTCATTATATTGTGCAAACAATGTACCTAGAGATTCTTTTAGTGCCACTGTGTATAAGATGATGGGCTTTCTTAGGATTAAAGTTGCAAGAATGGGTAGGTTCAATAGATACTTCTTAATACTATCAAAAGTCCCTTGATATTTGTTGTCTTATTTGAAAGGAGTATCCTTTTTCATCAACTTCTTCATCTTGGATGTGAATCTTTGATCGACGCCTCTAATGAATTTCTGGCTCGGAGTGTGGAATAGGTATTTCTTTAATTGGAGGACTGCAATCGAAACTAACCTCCTCTCGAAGATATGGAGCTGGTTGGCGACGAGATCCCCTGGATGACTCTCCAATGTGTCAACTGTTAGAAATTTCATCACATATGACCTTCTCTTAAGTACCCATTCTTGACGAGTTTTTTTTTTGGCGGACCTCTAGGAGTATAGTTCATGTTACGCTCATTATTCTTCTAAGTGAATCACTTCAAGGCTTTAGCCTCCAAATTTGCTTATCTTTTTGCCGAGACCTTTCAATGATGGATTCTTCGACTTGTGGTTCAAGTGTCACGCCTCGATGCTCACCGTGCGGGACTTGAATTTGTGACATCTTGCTAGGGTTGTAGGAGGAGGTCTCTTTTGAGGACCAACTCTAACCTCCCTGATGACATAACCTTGATATTTTCTTTTCATTAGTCATTTCTTCTTAGCAACTTTGAGGACTCGATGCACTCTTGCATATAGCTGAAGTTTCCTCATTTGGAGAAACCGGAACGACATTGTCCGTCCGGGAAAGACTATTTGATTTGACCAGTAGATCTGTTCTACTTTACCCATCTTAATCTATCAAATTTCTTATGGGTTAAAACACTCGCTTCTAGTTTCACAACTAGTTGTATAATTTTTTACTTGAATAATGGTTGTTGAGTACACAGTTCAACATTTCTCTTTCTTCGTTGCCTATGGGTTAGTTTACTGCTAGATGAAGAAGCTTCTATGTCACTACTTCTTCACGGGGCTTCGGCATCCATATTTGTTTTTCTTTTTGCAGGACTTCACCGGATTCCTATGTCAGTCAATGTTCACCATACAAGAATTGCTTAAAAAGGTCTTGAGCATTACCCATTGAGAGTAGCCTTTTTAGTGAAGCTTTCTCATATTCTCTGATAATCGGGCTTTGATACTTTTTCTTCATAAGACCCTTCTCCTTGACAACCTTCAGGACTCAATGTACTCGAGCAGATAAAATTTCAAGTTATTTCTTCTGCAAGGTTTGAGCTAACTATTGTTGAGCCCAGAAAGACTACTTAACATCACCAATAGAGCTATTCCTTTTCACCAATTTCAAATTTTTAAATTCATTACGGGTAGGAATACTCGCTTCTAGTTGTAAGGCTAGTTATGTAACAGATGATCCAAGTGAGAGCTGATAAGATCGCAATTCAGTATTCCTTCTTTCTCTACTGCCTCTGGGTTAGTTTTCCTCCATAAGAGGAGATTTTAGCATCATGCCTTCCTAATGTGAAAAGTTTAACTGGCAAAGTGGTCGCATTCAGAGGTATGACTAACACTTTCTACCTAGTGACAGCTCTTTTCATGACTAGTACCTCAAAATGACCCAATCTTTCAAATTTAAAGACTCTCTTTCAAGGAACCTCAATAGTAGTAGCAGTCATTCTAATTGTCCTCCTCCCCTACATAGGTTAGTGTGTACAATATGCAAGTGCTTTAAGTAGAGGATTTTTTGCAGTAGTAATGACTGAAAAGTCTACATTATAAATTAAATAGTAGCTTTGACATCCTCGGTATTGATAATAGCTCTAGCTAGACGGATATTGGCTCAGCGACCTAGCTGCATGATGAACGGTGTGCTCTGAAGATCCATCTTTAAAAATAAAAGATAGGGATTAGTAATCAGTAATTAATGTATCACCCCACACTTTCAAAAATGCAATGATGTGATAGAACAAACTGATATAAAGAATAAACAAATTAATCATAAGAATATGGTTGATTTAATTTTAATTTTATTAAAAATTAGTTTTTTTTATTTTAGTTTTTTTTACACTCCACTATTACTATATCTTAGATTCGACTAGCCAAAGATGGAAAGAGAAACATGTTCCCAGCAGAGTCACCAGAAATCTGTGAGCTCCAAAAATTCACCACCGACCTCTCGATGAAGAGAGTATGATTTATGTCAGTTAAATTTTCAAATGGTAGATGGAATAGTAGATAAGCACTACCTAGAGATTTCACCCTCATTTTGTGAGGGCTTTAGATCTGATTCCAGGTTTCCTATGGGCGCAAGCACCAATAGTTAATTACCCCTCCCAATAATGAGAGAGAACTTTTGATTAAGGTTAGTTGTTAGATCCCTAAATGCATAGTGTATAGTAGCAACATGTGGAGTATAAAACTATGAACTTATGAAATTTATCATTTTAACTTAAAGTAGATGGTTGGGGGGAACGATGATGCACTTGATCAAGATCTCATGGTTCTATCATCCCAGGCTATCATGGTCCCTAGTCTACTTAGTCATAGGAGGTAGCCAACCCAACTGAAGGATCCTTGTCAGCAGCCATGGGTTGTGTCTTCCAAGGAACCTTGTAGACTTGGGGTGGTGTTTATCTAAGAAGACAAGTTTAAGTCCACCTTAGCTAACATAGAGCTTTTTGCCCTATCAAGTGCACTCTATAGTTCACAACTCAAAGTACAGAGTCATTGGAAAATATACAAAGCAAGGCCGATAATATAATGGTGTCATGTGATGGCGACCACCGTGTCGAGGACTCGTCATAACGCATCATATGAAACTTATTAGCCATGCGTGAGGATACGGGCCACATATTTACTAGCATGAGATTGATTGAGAGTGAACATAGTGGAACACTTGATTTGACTTTGGCTCCTTCGTGAGCTAGAGTTTTCTTAATTTTCCACCTACGATAAATAATTATGGAAGGTGGATGTATTATTTTTTACATTAAGTTTTTAGATTATAAATTTTATTTAGTCATTTTGAGCTTAATGATTTCTCTGCCTTTATAAATATATTGATAATTAATTTAGATTAATTTGTTTTAAGCTTGCAAGTGTATTTTAATAGTAAGTATCCCCTCCGGTTGAAATCTCCCTTCAACACAGCCATAATTGAGATATAAAAGTCTGCTTGATCATTTAGTTTATTATTATAGATCCTGTTGACTCTATTAATTTAATAATAGAGGATCAGATCTATATTTATATTTTGAGAATTTTAAATTTAAGAATATTGAATATAAATACCTTAAATATTTTTATAATGATGACTCATCCAGTTGATATTCTCAATCAACTCATCCATCATTGGGGAATTAGGCCTGCTTGATCATTTAATTTATTATTTTAGATCCTATCAACTCTATTAATGTAATAGAGGAGATCTATATCTATATTTTAAGAATTTTCAATTTGAGAATATTGGATATAAATATCTTAGATATTTTTGATAATTATGACCCCTCTAGTTGATATCTTCAATCAACTCACCATCATGGGAGATATAAGTGCACTTGATCATTTAGTTTATTATTTGATCCGTAATTCTATTAATAATGAGGATCATATCTAGATTTATATTTTGATATTTTGAACTTGATAGTATTGAATATAAATATCTAGATATTTTTGATAATTATGACCCATATGGTTGATATTCTCAATCAACCTACCATCATCGGGGAGATATAAGTGCTTAATCATTTAGTTTATTATTCAAGATCTATCATATTAATTTGATAATGAGGATCACATCTAGATTTATATTTTGATGATTTTGAATTTGAGTATTGAATATAAATATCTTAGATATTTTTGATAATTATGACCCTAGTTGATATGTTCATTCAACTCAGCTATCATTGGGGAGTTAGGAGCTTCATCATTATACTATTATAAGACAGAATTTGCTTCTCAAAGATTTTCTCAAGTGGAGAAAGCTATAATAACATCATTAAATTTTTTTAACCCGGACCTAGTCTATAGACCCAACCTCAGACACTAAGTTTATGCATTCAGCATAGTGTCAGGGCCCATGCGGGGATTAAATTCAAGTGTTCATATGAACCTTTAAAGAATTTAGCATCTTTTGAAGCACATGTGCATATTTTAATTATCATATAATATATGCATAAATTATCTAATTTGAGTGCTAGCATAAAATCTAAAACACTTGATTTGAGTGAGACTCTGCTTTGCAACTTGTGTGCTGAATTTAATTCATTCAAGCATTTGCGCATATTTTGAAGCATTTGAATCAAGTGTGATATTACTTCAAAATGCATGTTCTATTCCACTTAAGCATTCATATAGACTTTTAGACACAATATTTGCAAGAATATTAGTCTTGTAGTACATGTGATATTTAATTTGAAGCTTAATGCCTTCTATCTACCGTGGATTGCGATTCAATGGCAAGCATTTCATTGTTCAATCAATTGAAATAATATATGTTTGCTTTTCTTATTAAAATTCAGGATTCTCAAACTTAAATAGGGCTCTGCTCGTGTTTGTTGACGAGCTTATAAAGTCATCATGAATCCCGTTTAAATTATTTAGGTCATTTTTTATTCATCTACTCTGTCACGTAGTACAACTAGTGACTATTGAAAGGTTTTATACATATTTGTTGACAAGGTAATTTATATTACTTTTGCTTGTATATGAGGCATCAAGTTGATGAGTCTTAAAAATTTAATTCTACATTATAAATTTACTTCTAAGAGACCTTCAAGAATTTAAAAACATTCTTTACTTTCATTTCGCTTTATCATGTTTCCTTAACACAGCATTTTTTTGGTTTACCTTCTATTTCAGGCATAATGTCTTTACTTCATAGGTATAATGGATTTTCAAACACATGCATAAAAAGAGCATATATGTAGGTGTATTCTTTAATTTATCATTCTCAAATAAGTTTAATTTAAGTTCATCAACACTTTTATTTGATCTTGTTTAAGTCTCCCGTCATTCCAAAATTTTGGCAGCCTCCCGACATCTTCCCCACGTAGGAGGCTACATCGGGAGTTATTTGACCTTCCCGTCAGCTCTACTAAGCATAACGGTTAGTGTCTTGCAATACTATGGTCGTGAAGTTCTACGCATTAGCTCTATTGAGCATAATAAGGTCTTCAAACACATGTCTCATAATTGATCAGTTTCATTGAAGACATATGGAGGAACGCCACTAACCAGGATTGGGAAGCCTCCCCTGTTCAATAAAAATGACCTTTTGTTTGCCCATACATCTACACTATGATGACCAACATAAATTGGCATGTCACCTATAATACTATTTCCCAACTTATGCATGACGTGTATTTCTCCACCGCTTTTGAAATAAAAGCTGAGCTATAAATATAGAGATAAAATCCTTGTTGCTTTGATGAATCTCTTCCAAAGCCCCAAGATGCTTTTTGAGAGAATCAGTCACTCATCCCATGAAAATACATGACACCATGATCAAGCAAAAAAGTGTCGCATGTTCAAGCCAACACGAGATAGTAGGATCTTTGCAAAAAAATCAAGGCTGAGATCCTCTTGACTTATTGTGAGTCTCACAGTCCTTAGTTATTAAAGGATCTTTAAATGCTAGCTGATCGAACCTTTTCCACATCCATGGGATGGAAGTTCATCCTCCATGAGTAAATCATCTTTGACAAGCACTTCGAGAGAGATAAGAAAAGTGTTGCCACAATTTGCGCTGGCACAAGGTGATCCATCTTCATTGGACTTCCTCCGGAAGAACAAGGGTAAAACTTGCCAAACAAGATGAATGAGCCAACCAAGAATCGAATGGCCTCATTCAAATCTTCGATCCCATACGCCCACGTAAGGAGGTGATGTAGTACCCCGCCTCTCCTCCATTTTCCTTAAATCCTGATTTAGCAAATCCTCTTGGTCGACTTACGGATTTGGCAAGCGCGCGGCGGGTGCTGTGAGGGAAAGACGAGAGTCACCTTTGGAGTCCACGACTTACTGATTTAGGTAAGCACGTGAAGGCGGAAGGAAAGATGAGAGTTCGACGCCCACCTTCTCTTTTCAAAGATAATCGAGAAAATATTACGTCCAGTCCCATGTGTAGCTTTACGCGACAATCCACCTACACATGTGTCCCAGCTTTTTTTCCCATTTTATCGATTAACGAGATAACGATGGCTTTCCTACCACCCGCCCAGAACGCATATGATCTGATACAGAAATACATTTCCTGCTCCGACCACGGCCGATCGTTCAATGCACGGAGGAATTTAAAAGAAATATATGTGATTTAGGGTTCATTTTTTTTCCAAGCAAAATGAGCGAGAAGAGATATGAAAAATCTCATTTCCTTTTACAAAAGAACCATGAAGATGGAGAACGCTGAGGACATAACAACCATTTTAGAGGATGTATTAAATACAAATTCATCGAATGCTTCTGCATTTTTCTATGCTTTATTAGTGATATTCTTCTATCAAGAGAATATATTCATTACTTCCAATTAATTTGGATGTTTTTTGTCAATATTTAATTTTGACTGCATCCTGCACCTCTTTGAGGGTACACCATTTTTTGACCTTTTTTTGCAATTTTTTTTGCCAACTCCTTATGATTATGTATAGGGCATTGCAAAGGAAGCATTTGAGCTTGGTGGTTTCATTTAGTGCATTTGTACTGTACCTCTTTGAGGCACCTTTTTTTTGATCTTCTTTTCCAATTTTTTTTGCCAACTCCTTATGATTATGCATGTTTGAAGCATGGCGCTTTGGGTGGTTTTAGTGGTTTAGTGCATTCAGACCTGTACCTCTTGAGGGTACATACCATTTTGACCTTTTTTCCCGCTTTTTTTTTGCCAACTCTTATGATTATGTTTAGCATTATAATGAAGCATGGCGCTTGGGTAGTTTCTGGTTTAGTGCATTCAGACCCCCTTTTGAGGGTACGACTTTTGATATTCTTTCTTTTCTAATTTTTTTTTGCCAACTCCTTATGATTATGTATGGGGCATTGCAAAGGAAGCATTTGATGGCGCTTTTGGTTTCGGTGGTTTAGTGCATCGTTCCCTGTGGTACCTCTTTGAGGGTGACCATTTTGACCTTTTTTCCCGCCAACTCCTTATGATTATGTTTAGGCATTATAATGGAAGCATTTGATGGTAGTTTGGGTGATTTCGGTGGTTTAGTGCATTCAGATCGGTACCTCTTTGAGGGTACCATTTTGACCTTTTTTTTTCCCAATTTTTTTGCCAACTCCTTATGATTATGTGGAATTGCAAAGGAAGCATTTGATGGCTTTGGTTTTTAGTGCATCTCAGACTGTACCTCTTTGAGGGTACAGACCATTTTGACCTTTTGCTTTTTTTTGCCAACCTTATGATTACAACATTGCAAAGGAAGCATTTGTGATTTGGGTGATTTTGGGGAGAATTTTGCATTCAGACTGTACCTCTTTGAGAGGGTACAAACTTTTTTGATCTTGCCCAACTCTTATGATTATGTTTAGAGCATTATAATGGAAGCATTTGATGGCGCTTTGGGTGATTTCGGTGGTTTAGTGACTCAGATCCTGTACTTTTGAGGGTACTGACCTTTTTATCTTCTTTTCCAATTTTTTTTGCCAACTCCTTATGATTATGTTTAGGCATTATAATGGAAGCATTTGATGGCGCTTTGGATGTTTCGGTGGTTTAGTGCATTCAGATCAGGTACCTCTTTGAGGCACCATTTTGACCTTTTTTTCCATTTTTTTTTAACCCCATGATTATGTTTATGTTTAATTATAATGGAAGCATTTGATGGTGGTTTGGGTGATTTAGTGTATCAGACTGTACCTCTTTGAGGGTGCAGACCTTTTTTGATCTTCTTTTCCAGTTTTTTTTTGCCAACTCCTTATGATTATGTTTAGGGCATTATAATGGAAGCATTTGATGGCAGTTTGGGTGGTTTCTGGGTGGTTTAGTTTCCATCTATATTTTCTAACATATTTTTGTATCTGTTCTGCCAGGTAAATGCAGTCAATGACCCATATTTGGAGAAACTCCTCGCACCATGCTCGTAATGAAACGGAGGCATATGCACCGTATCATGACTATGCACATCAAATTTTCTGTTCTAGGACCATACTAGTTATTGGCCAAACTCAAAGAAATTGAAATCAAAAGATTTTCTATGTGCAAAAGTCGGTAAGAAGTCCGCCTAAATAGCTTAATAAATTCTAAAAGTTGATACAAGAACTGGTTGTCAGGCCATGATTAGATTCTCTGTTGATTTGGAGGGGAATTGGACGATTAAAAAACATACAGAAAGTCATAATCATTCTTTGGCAGAGCCTGCTGACCTACATCTTCTCAGATCACATAGATGCATTAGCGATGAAAAGGCGTCCGTGTTGAAGACAATGACAGAGGCTGGTATTAGAGCAACTGATGCATTCAGCTATCTAACTGAGGAAGTTGGCGGCGTAGAGAATATCGGGTTCACAAAAGAGATGCTTTCAATTTTATTCGTAAAGAGAAAAGATCGAGGATTACAAATGGTGATGGTAATGCATTAATACGCTTGTTTAAGGAAAGGCAAGCATTGATGGGATGTTTGCATGGGATGCAAGTTGATGAGTGATTGCTTAGTAAGTTTTTTTTTTGTAATGGCATGTCTAGATAGAATATGATTATTTTGGGATGTGATAATTTTGATACAAGCTATCGACTCAATAAATATAATCTGTTTGTGCTCTTGTTGGAGTGAATCATCACCGGCAAAATGTATTATTTGGAGTAGCCTTTTATCAAGAGACAATTGAGTCATTATCATGGCTATTCCAAACATTTCTTCTATTGATGAATGATGACATCCTATAACAATATTCAATCGATCAAGATCGCTATGAGCTATTGAAATTGTATGATACTCATCATAGGTTGTGCCAATGGCATATTTCAAAGAAAGCTCCTTCCAAGGTTCATTGCTTTAATAGTAATAAGATAAGCAAGGCCTATTTTATAAATGCATGAGTAAGTGTGACTCGAGGAAGAGTTTAAAGAGGCTTGGTCCGCTAAGAAGAAGGCAATTTGCATGATCATGCTTATTGTCTGAGCTTTATAAGATTAGATCCAAGTGGTCCATTCGAAGGACTCATTCTGCATGGGCATCTTGTCAACGAACGTGAGTCCACTAACAATGTATGTCATGGAATATCTAAACCAACAAGTTCTCACGATTGTTTCTTGGGGTTGGAAAAGGTTATGGAGACATGGCTGAATGAACATGATGAAGACTTCAAGTGTAGCCAATCATCGATTCTGTATTAAGACCACACCCAATTCTAAAACAAGTCGCTATGTTTTATACAAGAAAGGTTTACACTATGTTTGAAGAGGAATTTTGCATGGGGTATCATCAAGAACTAAGTCGATGACGACCATGGAGTATTTGGTAAGAAACTTAGAGAATAAAAATGCATCCAAAACATGGGCTTGTATTTCGATAGACTACCCTAGAAGTGACTTGAACTTGCAAAAAATTTGAGATGATGGGATTACTTGTGCCCATCATCGAAGTTCTTAGTCGAAGATGTTGTGTGCATTCCTGACAAGTATCTTCTCATGATGGTCTACCGTGAGCAAAGAGGGATATTTACATTAATAGTGCATACAGAAAATTAAGAGATGTGGCAAGCACAGATGGAAATGCTTCTGGCATTATTTTCCAAATCACATAAGTCGATATGCATATCAAATAAGCGTCAAGGCACAGGGCAATAAGAGAGCTGAGGACTATATGCTTGGATCCCTAGAAAAACTATATGATGATGTCGACTCTATAATAAGTGAGAATTCTCCTCAAGCGACAAAGTTAGGAAGAAGAAGTTAACCACGATAGATAAGGGAAAAGACATCTTAAAAGATCCAGTTAAGCAACATTCAAAGGGTGTTTCCAACTCAAGGCTTAAGGGATATTGGGAGAGATCCAAGAAAGCCAAGAGTAATTTTTTACTTGCGTATTATTTTTTGGTATTTTAAATATTGCTGTTAATCTTCAAACCCTTCTACTTTTTTGGTTGCAGAAACCAAACTACAGTCTGATAGCGTGGCTGAATGTGCTTCCTCACAAGTTGCATCACCTTTCTCTGCTATGCCAAAGTGTTTTTCAGAGGTATGCACATAATATCACACATCGATGCTGTAAGAAAGTATCAACTAATACGATGTTCTACATGCAGGAATTTAACTCGAGCTCCACAATGAAACAATCGGCTGAAGGGTACACTAAGCTGATGATGGATATTATCTCAGGAAAACATTTTGATACATGACATTATCCAGTTTTGACTGTATTTAGATAAGAGATTTTGACACTGGTGTGTTTGTAGCTCTTTAAGCAATAGTGATTGAGTTAATCCCCTGCTGTGGAAATTGTAATCATTGGACAGTACCAATAAATATGTACCAATAATAGATCAATTTAGACTTTTTTTTCCAGTTTTTTTTTTTGCCAACTCCTTATGATTATGTTTAGGGCATTATAATGGAAGCATTTGCTGGCAGTTTGGATGGTTTTGGTTTGGTATTTTGCATCTATGTACCTCTTTGGAGTACGATATTTTTTTTTTTTTTTGCCAATACGTACTGTGTACCTCTTTGGAGGTGATCATTTTGACCTTTTTTTCCATTTTTTTTTGTCAACTCCTTATGATTATGTATAGAGCATTATAATGGAAGCATTTGATGGCAGTTTGGGTGATTTTGGGTGGGTATTTTGCATCTGTACCCTGTGTACCTCTTTGGAGGGTACAGACCTCTTTTTGACCCTTTTTTCCAATTTTTTTTGCCAACTCCTTATGATTATGTTTAAGGCATTATAATGGAACATTTGATGGCAGTTTGGGTGTGGTTCGGGTGGTTTAGTGCATACAGTCATGTACCTCTTTGGAGGTACGACCATTTTGACCCTTTTTCCAGTTTTTTTTGCCAACTCCTTATGATTATGTTTAGAGCATTATAATGGAACCATTTGATGGCGGTTTGGTGGTTTCGGGTAGCATTGTACCACAGTGTACCTCTTTGGAGGTCTGGACCATTTTGACCTTTTTTCCAATTTTTTACTCCTTATGATTATTATGTTTAGAACATTATAATGGAAGCATTTGATGTCGGTTTGGGTGATTTTGGGTGGGTATTTTGCATGTCTGTACCTCTTTGGATCTGAGACCATTTTACCTTTTTTGTATTTATTTTGCCAACTCCTTATGATTATGTTTAGGGCATTGCAAAGGAAGCATTTGATGGCGATTTGGGTGTTTTAGGTGGTTTAGTGCATCTGTACCCTCTGTACCTCTTCGGAGGGTACAGACCATTTTTGACCTTTTTTGCAGTTTTTTTTTCCAACTCCTTATGATTATGTTTAGGGCATTGCAAAGGAAGCATTTGATGGCAGTTTGGGTGGTTTCTGGGTGTTTTAGTGCATTTGTACCCTGTGTACCTCTTTGGAGGGTACAAACCATTTTTGACCATTTTTTCCAGGTTTTTTTTGCCAACTCCTTATGATTATGTATAGGGCATTACAAAGGAAGCATTTGATGGCAGTTTGGGTGGTTTCTGGGTGGTTTAGTGCATCTGTACCCTGTGTACCTCTTTGGAGGGTACAGACCTTTTTTGATCTTTTTTTCCAGTTTTTTTTCCCAACTCCTTATGATTATGTTTAGGGCATTGTAAAAGAAGCATTTGATGGCAGTTTGGGTGGTTTCTCAGCTAGTAAGAAGGTGAAGGCATCAATGTGTGCATCTGAGAGATATTGATCCGTGAACTCATCGATGTATTTAATAATGATATTCACATTTATCACCTGATTAATAAATATTTTAAAGTGATCAACTAACATGATTATTTTATTATGAAGGATAGCTTGACTTGCTTGTCAGAATCGGGAAGCATTGTCAATAAGATCAGTATTGGCTTAGGCAAAAAGATGAGAACTCAACAACATGAAGTGCCGCTCGATTATGATAAATTCATGATGACAAAAGCTAGCGATGAAGAGCTACATTCACTATGAATAAATTCGATCTTTGAGATGATGCATACCGATCATGATGCTCCTCCAGATGGCGATTTTGGTCATCGACCTCATTGGCTCATATTTCTTTTTATAAACAATTTAGTGATGTGAGCTAGACTAACTATGACTTTGGATTGATCTCGAGATTATTAATATGGATTGATGCTCCTCCACCACTTGTAGACTTGTGGGTCATCAACCTTTATTGCCTCATCTATGCAAACCTATAAAAAATTTAGTGAAACTATTTTATTATCTCAAATTTAAAAGAAAGTAACTTAATACCTCTCTTCTGAGTGGAGGCCACCACATCATTTGTTCTTGCTTGAGACTTCTGTAAGGGTGTGAAAGGGGAAGTAATAGTTTTCCTCTTTCTTATCTGAGCTTTAACACCATGCTCTCGATTACTTTGAAATGGTCATGTGTAGTGGTGGCCTCCACAAGAACTTCTCCTACGGTCAATTCCATGCGGGCTTCCCCTTTTGAGTATCCAACTCACTTATGGAAGCTCTTGTGTAGCCTCCAGAGCTTCCTGTTTACCCTCCTCAGGTGCGTGGTAGTCCCTGGGTATTCCATGAAGCTCGTGGTAGCCTCTGAGTTTATGGTGACCCTAGAACCAATATTTGGGGTGGTAGGACCCATTGCTGGATGATCCTCGATAGAACCCAAATCAAACCCATCCAATATCTCATTATTGTTGTATGGAAAATTTTGCTCTCTCAGTCCTTCAAACAGAAACATCCTCTCCACCGCAAAATTCTGGCTGGGGTAGTAATGAAAACCTGATGGGGAGAATATCGAGGAGATATAAGGAGAGTCTCTTGATTTGGACTTAAAAGCGGCTATCGAACTCCACATGTGTAGATTGTTGGGACTCTTAAGGAGCCAATTCTCATCTTCCAATAAGTCTCGAATGAAAGTCATTGTGGTAAAGGATAAAAAATTTTGAAGACATACAACATAAATAGATACATTCTTATTTGAACTAAGTGATATTATTATATGTCGCATCCTCCCAAACCGGTGAAAGCATTTTTTGGGAACTCTATTTTATTCGCGGATATGGCTTTGCGTTTAGATGAACATGATGCTTATGTGCTCATATCTATAATGAATATATTAACAAAACTTCAAGACATTATATTTCACATTAATGGAGATATAAAACATACCATCAAAGTGACAAATCCACTCATGTAACCAAATGCATCAATCTTTGATGCAATAATATCATTAGATTAGGAAGTCCCAAATGGCATCATTAAGAAATCTATCTATATCATCGGATAAGCAATTAATTCGATGCCACCACTTGTGATATACAAAAAATAGATTTGATAGAAGAAAACATATATACAACTGCACAAACTGTGCTGCAGGCAACGAGCCATCTGAATTCTCAAGCTGACTCTTGTAGTCTGATGAGCTGAACAACGACAGCGGGGATTTCTGCCATACAATCTTCTCCCCTCTATTTGGCATCCCTATCATCAATGCAACTTCATTAGAGGTGAAAGGAATGTACTGCCCACCCAGCAGGAAAGCTTGCTTTTTTATGTCCCAGCAAGACAGGATCGATGTAATGGCAGAGTCTTGCTTGATGCGTGAGTCTAATGAATTGATGGAGATGAAGCTTCTTTAAAATGTCGGCTTCATCGGTAAAAGCGTCAGTAATATTATTGAACACATTTCTCTGGTAGGCACACTAGTTATCCTTTTCCCGACATGGTAAACTTAGGAAAAGACAAGTAATTAGGTCAAAATGATCACGTACCCTCAAGGAATTAGCAGTCTGAGATGCATAACCACCTAGAAACCACCCAAACTTCCATTAAATGCTTCCATTATAATGCCCTAAATATAATCATAAGGAGATGGAAAAAAACTGGAAAAAATGGTCAAAATGTCTCTCGAAAGAATTTACCAAGGTACAAATGCACTAAAACACCGAAAACCAAGCGCCATCAAATGCTTCCTTTAATGCCATATCATGAAGTTGGCAAAAACTGAAAAAAAAAAGTCAAAATGGTCGTACCCTCAAATGTACAGTCTGGATATGCAAAACCACCCAACGCCATCAAATGCTTCCTTTTGAATGTTCTACATAATCATAAGAAGTTGGCAAAACATGTGAAAAAATATCAAAATGATCTTCCTCAAAGGTACACAAATGCAAATACCCACCCAAAATCACCCAAACTTCCATCAAATGCTTCCATTATAATTATACATAATCATAAGGGTGGCAAAAAAACTATAAAAAAAGATCAAAATTGATCTGTACCCACCAAAGAGGTACACAGGATATAGATGCACTAAACCAGAGAAACCACCCAAGCCATCAAATGCTTATTATAATGCCAAACATAATCATGGAGTTGGCACAAGGTCAAAATGGTCAGACCCTCAAGAGGTACCGAGTCTGAATGCACTAAAACACCCAGAAATCCCAAACTTCCTTCAAATGCTTCCATTATAATTCCCTAAACATAATCATAAGGAGTTGGCAAAAAAAATTAGGAAAAAAAGGTCAAAAAAGGTTTGTACCCTCAAGAGGTAACAGTCTGATGCACTAAACCACCCAAAACCACCCAAAGCATCAAATGCTTCTTTTGCAATGATACATAATCATAAGGAGTTGGCAAAATAAACTAGGAAAAAAGGACAAAATGATCTTCTCCGAGGTAACGATCTGATAAACCAACCGAAACCACCCAAACTGCCATCAAATGCTTCCATTATAATGCTCTAAACATAATCATAAGAAGTTGGCAAAATAAACTACAAAAAGGTCAAAAATGATCTGTACCCTCCAAAGAGGTACACAGGATACAAATGCAAAATACCAACCCAAAATCACCCAAACTGCCATCAAATGCTTCCTTTCGAATGCACTAAACATTATCATATGAAGTTGATAAACTAAAATGGACAAAAACGGTCAAAATGGTCATTCTCCAAGAGGTACACAAAGTCTGATGCACTAAAACCGAAACCACCAACGCCATCAAATGCTTCCTTTTTGATACATAATCATAGTTGGCAAAAAAACTGGAAAAAAGGACGGTATGTACCCTCAAAGAGATCTGAGTCTGGATGCACTAAACCAAAATCACCCAAGCCATCAAATGCTTCCTTTGCAATGCCATACATAATCATAAGGAGTTGGCAAAAAAAAAATGCAAAATGATCAAAATGATCTGTACCCTCAAAGAAACATGGAGATGCACTAAACCACCAAAACCACCCAAGCCATGAATACTTCCATTATAATGCTCTAAACATAATCATAAGAAGTTGGCAAAAAAATATGTGAAAAAAAAGGTCAAAATTGATCACTCTCAAAGAGGTACCACATGCATGCACTAAATAACCATCCACCCAAGCGCCATCAAATGCTTCCATTATAATGCCTAAACATAATCATAAGGAGTTGGCTAAAAAAATGGGAAAAAGGTCAAAATGGTTTGTACCCTCAAAGAGGTACACATGCACTAAACCACCCGAAACCACCAAAAGCGCCATCAAATGCTTCCTTTGCATATTCTAAGCATAATCATAAAGTTGGCAAAAAAAAAATGTGAAAAATGTCAAAATGATCTGTACCCTCAAAGAGGTACATGGTACAAATGCAAAATACCCAAAATCACCCAAACTTCCATCAAATGCTTCCATAATGCTCTACATAATCATAAGGTTGGAGGAAAAAATTGTAAAAAAGATCAAAAGTATGTACCCTCAAAGAGGTACATTACTGATGCACTAAACCACCGAAACCATCAAACTACCATCAAATGCTTCCAATATAATGCCATAATCATAAGGAGTTGGCAAAACGAAAAAAAAGGTCAAAATGGTCTATACCTCCAAAGAGGTACACAGTATAGATGCACTAAACCACCAAACCACCAAAGCGCCATCAAATGCTTCCATTATAATGCCCAAACATAATCATAAGGAGTTGGCAAAAAAAATGGGAAAAAAAGGTCAAAAAGATGTACCCTCTAAGAGGTACAATTTACAAATGCACTAAACCACCCATAAATCACCCAAGCGCCATCAAATGCTTCCTTTGCAATGCCCATACATAATCATAAGGAGTTGGCAAAAAAAAAAAAGCGGAAAAAAAAGGTCAAAATCATACCCTCAAAGAGGTAACAGTCTGGTACTAAACCACCATCACCCAAAGCGCCATCAAATGCTTCCTTTGAATATAATGAACATAATCATAAGGAGTTGGCAAAAATAGAAAAAAATGTCAAAATTTTTGTACCCTCAAGAGATGCAGTCTGATACAAAATAACATATAAAAAATAGCCAATCTTTCTGGATAGTGAGAAGAATAGAGTAAACCCTAAATTCATTCAAGTTGAATGCATGTGTAAATACCTCATGTAGTCACCTATACCTCAATTTATGATTTCTTTATATCAGCGGCCATCGTCTTCCGTCGACGCTAAACGAGAAAAAATCATACGTGATGAAGAATATCGAGCGTCGGTAATGTTTTCGTTCTTCTTCTCCGCTACGCATCAGGGAAATGTATTTGGCGTCGTCCGTTAATCCATCGGCGTTTATGGGCTCAAGAAAGCCGTATTATCTGCTCCATTAATCGGTAAGGGGAAAAAAGCGGGACACATGTCGTCAGGTGGATTGAGTCCCGCGTAAAATACGTCAGACTCACGCATTTTCTCTCATAGAAAGATGATGGTTTGATCACCAACATAATCAAATTTTGGGTGGAAGAGGAGGGATGGGAGTCCAGAGAGAAGATACGTCGACTCTACGGTCGAAGTCGCATCACCCTCCATTTTTTCATTTTAAAAAAAAAAAAAAACAATCTCGGTAGACTGATGCATGAGTATACATAATATTTTTTCTCGTTAAATTTGGGGTTTCATTAGAGGATTAGAGGAGGTAAAATAAAGCTCGTGAGATATTACACTAGTGTTTTGATCCATTGATCTCAGAGGAAGGAGGAGGCTTTGCCGAGGCTTGCTTTGTGTGTTCAATATTCTTGGAGCTTTGGTTGGAATGGAGGCGAGGGAAGGAGTTAGCGCTCCAGGAAGGATGAAAAGAAGGAAATAGAGGGAGAGGACCTTTTGTGCTTGTGATTTCTACGTGAAATAGAGACAAACCCCCACTAGAGAGAGGAGAAAATATTACGTCCAGTTTCGTAGACGTGCGGACTCAATCCACCGACGCGTATCCATTTTTTCCGCTTTCTTAACTGAAAGATAATGGATGGCAGTAAAGACATTTCCCCCTAGCCCGTACGTCGATGGTGATACAGTAAATCATTTCCCGCCGACCGCCTCGTTCAAAAGTGGGAGAAGAAACGAGAAACATTATGTTCGACATTCCTCGTGAGTATAGAACTTTAGGGCTTTCTTCGATGAAGGATTTTTTCTCGCAGCTCGCTCTCGATTGGATCGTCGCCTTCCGATGATATAGCAAATCAAAAATTGAGGTATTCTAGGTGACTACATGAGGTATTTACACATGCATTCCTGAACTTGAATGAATTTAGGGTTTACTCTATTCTTCTCACTGTCCAGTGAAAGATTGGCTATTTTTTATATGTTATTTTTGTATCTGTACTCTCTGTACCTCTCTAGAGGGTACATAACTTTTAGGACTCTTTTTACCAGTTTTCTTAGCCTATTTCTTGAGATTATGTTCAGTATATTCAAATGTAAATAATTTGATGGCAGTTTGGATGGTTTAGGTGGTATTTTGCATCAGACTCTGTGTACCTCTTTGAGTGATCATTTTGACCTTTTTCCAATTTATTTTGCCTTTTTTGTGAGATTATTTAGGGCATCTCGGAGGAAGCATTTGATGGCGGTTGGATGGTTTTACGGGTGGTATGTTGCATCTACTCTGTGCCTCTTTGGAGAATTCTGGTCATTTTGACCTTTTTTTCCAATTTATTTTGCCAACTCTTATGATTATGTATAGGGCATTGCATGGAAGCATTTGAGATTGTTTGGAAGGATTACGGGTGGTATTTTACATCTATACTGTACCTCTTTGGAGGTGCATCATTTTGACCTTTTTTCCGGTTTATTTTACATTTATTTATATTTAGGCATCTCAATGGAAGCATTTGATGGCAGTTTGGATGATTTAGGATTGGTATTTTACATCTATACTATGTGTACCTCTTTGGAGGGTACAGATCATTTTTGGCAGTTTTTTTCCAGTTTTTTTTTGCCAACTCCTTATGATTATGTTTAGGGCATTATAATGGAAGCATTTGATGGCAGTTTGGATGGTTTTGGGTGAGTATTTTGCATCTGTACTCTGTGTATCCCTTTGGAGGGTACAGATCATTTTTGGCCTTTTTTGGCAGTTTTTTTTGCCAATTCCTTATGATTATGTTTAGGGCATTATAATGAAAGCATTTGATGGCAGTTTGGGTGATTTCTGAGGGGTTTAGTGCATCTGTACTCTGTGTACCTCTTTGGAGGGTACTTCATTTTGACCCTTTTTCCCTTATTTTGCCAACTTCTTATGATTATGTTTAGGGCATTCCAAAGGAAGCATTTGGAGATTGTTTGGATGGATTCTGGGTGGTATTTTGTATCTGTACCCTGTGTACCTCTTTGGAGGGTACAGATCATTTTTGACCTTTTTTTCCAGTTTATTTTGCCTGTTTATTGAGATTATGTTTAGGGCATCTCAATGGAAGCATTTGATGGCAGTTTGGATGGTTTAGGGTTGGTATTTTGCATCTGTACTCTGTGTACCTCTTTGGAGGTGATCATTTTGTCTTTTTTTTTTTTTAGTTTTTTCCCAATTTCTTATGATTATGTTTAGGGCATTCCGAAGAAAGCATTTGGAGGTAGTTTGGATGGTTTTGGGTGGGTATTTTGCATCTGTACTCTGTGTACCTCTTTAGAGGGTACAAATCATTTTTGACAATTTTTTCTAATTTTTTTTGCCAACTCCTTATGATTATGTTTAGGGCATTATAATGGAAGCATTTGATGGCAGTTTGGGTGATTTCTGGGTGGTATTTTACATCTGTACTTTGTGTACCTCTTTGGAGGGTACAGACCATTTTTGACCTTTTTTTCAGTATTTTTTTGCCAATTTCTTATGATTATGTTTAGGGCATTATAATGGAAGCATTTAGAATTTGATGGTTTCTAGGTGATATTTTATATTTGTACTCTGTGTACCTCTTTGGAGGGTCTGAGATCATTTTGATATTTTCTAGTTTTTTGCCAACTCCATGATTATGTTTAGGGCATTATAATGACATTTGATGGCGGTTTGGGTGGTTTCGGTGATATTTTGCATCAGACTCTGTAACCTCTTTGGAGAATGAGACCATTTTGACAATTTTTTTTTGCTTTATTTTGCCAACTTCTTATGATTATGTTTAGGGCATTCAAAGGAAGCATTTGATGGCTTTGGGTGATTTTGGTGGGTATTTTGCATCAGACTCGTACCTCTTTGGAAGGTCTGAGATCATTTTGTTTTTTTTCCATTTATTTTTGATTTCTTATAAATATGTTTAGGGCATTATAATGGAAGCAGAGCATTTGGATAGTTTCTGGGTGGTATTTTGCATCTGTACTTTGTGTACCTCTTTGGAGGGTACAGATCATTTTTGACAGTTTTTTCCAATTTTTTTTTGCCAACTCCTTATGATTATATTTAGGGCATTATAATGGAAGCATTTGATGGCAGTTTGGGTGGTTTCTGGGGGGTTTAGTGCATCTGTACTCTGTGTACCTCTTTGGAGGGTACAGACCATTTTTGACAGTTTTTATTTTGCCAACGTCTTATGATTATGTATAGGGCATTGCAATGGAAGCATTTGGAGATTGTTTGGAAGGATTCTGGGTGGTATTTTGCATCTGTACTCTGTGTACCTCTTTGGAGGGTACAGATCATTTTTGACCTTTTTTTCCAGTTTATTTTGCCTGTTTATTGAGATTATATTTAGGGCATCTCAATGGAAGCATTTGATGGCAGTTTGGATGGTTTAGGGTTGGTATTTTGTATCTGTACTCTGTGTACCTCTTTGGAGGGTACAGATCATTTTTGGTAGTTTTTTTCTAATTTTTTTGCCAATTTCTTATGATTGTGTTTAGGGCATTCCAAATGAAGCATTTGGAGATTGTTTGGATGGTTTCTGGGTGGTATTTTGCATCTGTACTCTATGTACCTCTTTGGAGGGTACAGATCATTTTTGACCTACTGACTTTTCTTTTTGAAGTTTATCATGCGGGAAAAGGATAACTTGAGTTCGCCTATATTGTAAGAAATGTGTTCGATAATATTCTGACGCTTTTCTTGATGAAGCCAAAGTGAGAACAATATTATTTTGTTTGATATATAATTTTGTTTAATGCATCCTGTGGCTTTGAAGACTTAGCTATTTTTTGTTGAAGTGCATGACAGGATGATATATTACTCGCTTTTAACTTCTCTTCTCTCATCTCATATAGTTTTATTTCACTGATATCTTACTCTGGGTTGATATTTGGGGGCTATACTCTTCAATGAAATCTACATTTAAAATTATTTTTTATGGTATGGTCATTTTGTTATGAGCAGAATGCATAAAGTTAATGCAGCCGTTTGCATAAAATAAATGTTACCCAACAGAATGCATAAAACTAATGCAGAAAATTAAATTAGTGATTCGCCATTGGGATTATGATTGTTGTTATTTTTATTATAAAAATAAAGCTATAGATTGAGCTCTATCATTTCCTTCCATGCGCTGAAGCTCCCAAAGCATCCAAGAGCTCTTCTTCAAGTAGTGTGAAGAGAACAATGGGAGGAACTCATCCTCTCTTATTCTTTGCTTCACCTGCAAGTCACTTCTGAGAGAAGAAGAAGATGACTGAATGGAGGTGAACAAGTAAGTTTAATAGCTATTAGTTTTAGTGTTTGATTCCTCTATTCTATGATTTAGTGTGTTTTCTTACCTTCTTCCTTCACTCAGCTAGCTTCTTGTGTGCTGTCCTCCTTGTTTAATAGATGTAGCTGCTTGTGGAATTAATAAAGAATGCAATTGGTTCATGAAATATATATATATTTATATTGTAGCTCGTTCATTGAAGAAATTTGGAACCTTGTAAAAAAGCATTAAGTTTATGTGATATTCAGAATTCATGCTACCATGTAAAATTCATATTAAAGTATAAAACTTTTTTTTTTTTTGTGCTATGTAATACAATCTAGATGATTTGAGTGAATATAAATAAAAAATGAAGAAAAAAAATTGTAAATCCTGATCTATTAATAATCTACTTGAATATTGAGCATTTCCTTGCCATAAAGAGTGATTCTGCATTATATATTTTCATGGTTCTATTTATATTTGAGAGTGATGATTGATAATTCTCAGGTTCAGTTCCTATGAGATGGATCTATAAAAAATTACCTTTCAAAATAAAAGCAAACACTGATTCAGAAGATCAAATATTAAGAGTCACTGAAGTACCCTTTGAATGAATGCTTAGGTTTTTTGCTCCTGGAAATGGTTGTGTTGTTTGTTTTATGATTAATGATCAATATATTCATTATGCGTGTAGTTATATTTGTGATGATTTAATTAAGTAGTGTGGTTTGTTGCAGCTATATATATTTTTTATATTTCTGATTATGAGCTAAATGTTGATTAGTAGTTGTATTTATTAGGGTAGATTATTGCTTAGTTGTGCTTAACTTGTCATAGTTTTTTCTCACTTTGAACATATTTATGAATTTGTTATGTGTGGTGTCACATTAGGGTTGATATTGATTGTGATGATAATGATTAATACATTATGGAGTGGGGCTTTTTCTTGAGTTTAATAAAAAATTAATGTCTTTAAAATTTATTTTTGTCAATAATAAATTTTATTTGCTCAAAAGCAGAAAAAAATGAATGGCACCATCTCTATTAGAATAAAAGAATGATCATACAATATATTTTGATAAAATCATTTAAATTTAACATATTTTAACTCAATTATTCATTAACTTGATGTGATTAAAAATCGAGTACTAATGAATAATATAGTGATATATATATCAATAATAGCAACTCCAAATTTTAATTTAATTTAAAATAAACTGGAAAAAACTGTCAAAAATGATCTGTATCCTCCAAAGAGGCACACAGAGTACAGATGGAGAATACCGTAACCACCAAACTCATCAAATGCTTCCTTTGGAATGCCAAACATAATCATAGTTGGCAAAATAAACGAAAATGTCAAAATGATCACTCCTCAAAGAAAATACTGAAAATACCCATAAGCCTCCAAATGCTTCCATTATAATGCCCTAAACATAATATAAATTGGCAAAAAAATTGGAAAAATGATCAAAATGATTTGTACCTCCAAAAGAATACAAATACCACCGATCCTCGCCATAAATGCTTCCTTTGGAATGAAACATATTCATAAGTTAAAAATAAACTACAAAAGCGTCAAATATCGTACCCTCAAGATGTACATAATGATATAAAATACCACCCGAAATCACATGTATCAAATGCTTCCATTATAATTATAAACATAATCATAAGGAGTTGGCAAAAAAGCGGAAAAATGATCAAAATGATATGTATCCTCAAAGAGGTACAGTACATATGCAAAATATCACCCAGAAACCATCCAAACTGCCATAAAATTCTTCCTTTGGAATGCCCTAAACATATTCATAAGAAGTTGGCAAAATAAATTGCAAAAAAAACTGTCAAAAATGGTCTGTATCCTCCAAAGAGGTACATAGAATACATATGCAAAATACCACCCAGAAATCACCCAAACTGCCATCAAATGCTTCCATTATAATGCCCTAAACATAATCATAAGGAGTTGGCAAAAAAAATTGGAAAAAAAAGCTCAAAATGATCGTACCCTCAAGAGGTACCGAGTCTGGTCAAAATACCCAAAACCATCTGCCTGCTTTCTTTGAATGCCTAAACATAATCATAAATGGCAAAAAAACGGAAAAAAAGCGTCAAAAATGATCTGTACCCTCAAGAGGTACCGAGTCTGAGATGAAAAAAAACCACCCGAACTATCCAAAGCCTCCAAAGGCTTCCATTGAGATGCCTAAACATAATCATAAGAAATTGGTAAAATAAACTGAAAAAAGGTCAAAATGATCAGTACCCTCAAGAGGTACATAATCTGAGATGCAAAATACCCACCCAAAACTACCAACGCCTCAAATGCTTTGTTATAATGCCCCAAACATCATAAGAAATTGGAAAAAAAAAAAATTGTCAAAATGATCGTACCCTCAAAGAGGTACCTGAGTATAGATGCAAATTACCACCCAGAAACCACTCAAATTGCCATCAAATGCTTCCATTATAATGCTAAACATAATCATAAGAAATTGCAAATAAAAGCGGAAAAAAGCAAAATGATCTACCCTCAAAGAGGTACACTGATCTGAAATTATCAGAAATCACCCAAGCGCCATCAAATGCTTCCATTATAATGCCTAAACATAATCATAAGAAATTGGAAAAAACTAAAAAAAAAACAAAATGATTTGTACCCTCAAAGAGGTACAGATCTGAGATGCAATAGGAACCAATACTTACTCCAAATGCTTCCATTATAATGCCTAAACATAATCATAAGAAATTGGCAAAAAAACGGAAAAAAACTATCAAAATGATTGTACCCAAAGAATACCAATCTGAATCAATACCCAAACCATCAAATGCTTCCTTTGGAATGCCTAACATAATCATAAGAAATTGGCAAAATAAACTGGAAAAAGGTCAAAATTATCTGTACCCTCAAGAGGTACAGTCTGATGCAAAATACCCAACCAAAATCACCCAAGCGCCATGCTTCCTTTGAATGCCCAACATAAGCATAAGAAGCGGCAAAAAAAAGCGAAAAAAAAGGCTATAAATGATCACCACCAAGTCATCCAAATAGCAAATTGCCTAAACAAGAATGTAATGAACATTATTTCTAGTATCGCAAAATAAATAGAAAAAAAGGCAATAAATGATCTATTATGTACATATTTATTATGCAATAATGATTACAATGTCCTCGTGATTAACTCAATCACTATTGTAAGAGCTACAAAGCAGGTCAAAATCTCCTATTACGTCAAAATTGATAATGTCATGCATCAAAATATTTTCGCAATAATATCCATCATCGCTTTGTACCCTTCATAGATTGATTGATTGTGGGCTCGAGTTAAATTCCTTCAATTTGATGTGCATAGTCACCGATCTGGTGCATCATATGTTCATTACAGAGTGGTGCAGGAGTTTCCCAAATTTGGGTCATTGGCATTTACGCCAAAATACAAAAATATGTTAGAAAATAGATGCAAAATACCCACCAAAACCATCCAAACTTCCTCCAAATGCTTCCATTATAATTCCATAAACATAATCATAAGAAATTGGACTGGAAAAACTATCAAAATGATCGTACCCTCAAAGAGGTACAGTCTGAATGCAAAAATCACCCAAAACTAACCAGCCTCCAAATGCTTCCATTAGATGCCTAAACATAATCATAAGAAATTGGCAAAATAAACTGAAAAAAAGGTCAAAATGATTTGTACCCTCTAAAGAGGTACACGATGCAATGCAAAATACTCCAAAACCATCCAAACGCCATCAAATGCTTCCTTTGGAATGCCCTAAACATAATCATAAGAAATTGGCAAAAAAATTGTAAAAAATGCCAAAAAATAATATGTACCCTCAAAGAGGTACATAGTCTGAGATAAAAATACCACCCAAAACCACCCAAACTGCCATCAAATGCTTCCTTTGGAATGCCTTAAATATAATCATAAGAAGTTGGCAAAATAAACTAGAAAAAAACTATCAAAATGTCTACCCTCCAAAGAGGTACATCTGAATGCAAAATACCAAAATCAAAATGTCATCAAATGATTCCTTTGGCCCTAAATATAATCATAAGGAATTGGCAAAAAAAAAAAAAGGCCAAAATGATCTGTACCCTCAAAGAGGTACCACAGTCTGAGCAAAAATACCCACCCAAAACCATCCAAGCGCCATCAAATGCTTCCTTTGGAATGCCTAAATATAATCATAAGAAATTGGCAAAAAAAAAAGAAAAAAAAGCTCAAAATGATCTGTACCCTCCAAAGAGGTGTAGAATGCATATGCAAAATACCATCTAGAAATTACAAGCCATCAAATGATTCCTTTGGAATGCCTAAACATAATCATAAGGAATTGGCAAAAAAAAAGGAAAAAAAATGATCTGTACCATCCAAAGAGGTACACAGTCTGGCAAAATACCCAAAACCATCAAACCGCCATCAATGCTTCATTTGGAATGCCCTAAACATAATCATAAGAAATTGGCAAAAAAAAATTGGAAAAAAGCAAAATGATCTCTCCAAAGAGGTACATATCTGAGATGCAAAATACCAACCCTATACCATCCAAACGCCATCAAATGCTTCTATTGACCTAAACATAATCTCATAACGCAAAATAAACTAAAAAAAAGGAAAAAAATGATCTACCCTCAAGAGGTACACAGTCTGAATGCAAAATACCCACCCAAAATCACCAAAGCGCCATCAAATGCTTCTTTAGAATGCCCTAAACATAATCATAAATTGGCAAAATAAAGCGCAAAAAAATTATCAAAATATCTGTACCCTCAAGAGGTACACAGTCTGATCGATAAACCCCGAAATCATCCAAACCGCCATCAAATGCTTCCATTATAATGCCTAAACATAATCATAAGGGTTGGCAAAAAACTCATGATCAGTACCCTCAAAGGTACCGAGTCTGATCAAAATACTACCCGTACCCAAATTTCCTCCAAATGCTTCCATTATAATGCCCTAAACATAATCATAAGAAATTGGCAAAAAACTAGAAAAAAGGTCAAAATGATCGTACCCTCCAAAGAGGTACACAGTCTGAGATGCAAAATACCTCAGAAATCACCCAAACTACCATCAATGCTTCCTTTGGAATGCCCTAAACATAATCATAAAATTGGCAAAAAAACTGAAAAAACATCAAAATGATCTGACCCAAAGAAAATGCAAATACCCACCCAAAATCACCCAAACTACAATGAAATGCTTGAATGCCTAAACATAATCATAAGTTGGAAAATAAATTGGAAAAAAAAAACTCAAAATAGTGTACCCTCCAAAGAGTTACACAGTCTGATGCAAAATAATACTCAAAAAAATAAAATTGACAAAAATATCCAAATTGCTTAATTGATGTAATGAACATATTTTATTGACAGAATATCACTAACAAAGAAAAAATGCACGAGAAGCATTCTTAGATGAATTTATTTATACATCCTCATGCCTAAAATGGTTGTTATTTCCTGCGTTCTCCATCTTCATAGTTCTTTTGTAAAAGGAAATGAGATTTTATTTCTCTTGAGCTCATTTTGCTGAAAAAAACTAACCCTAAACCTAAATATCTATAAATTTCTTTAAATTCCTCCGCGCATTCCAACTTACAGTCGGGAAATGTATTTACACGTCCGTTAATCATCGCTTTACGGGTCGGCGAGGAAATATCTTTACGGCCGTTATCTTCTTTGCTCAGTTAATTGATAAAGCGGAAAAAAATCGATCGTCATGGATTGGAGTCCGCATGTAAAGCTACGCGTCACTTAATATTTTCTCACTAGAGGCGTTTGCTCGGCTTTCTCCATTCCCTTGCAGGCGAGATAAAGTATGGAGGGATGATGTCCGCATATTATTGGTCGAATGAGAGGTGGTCGGTACTGCAAATTTCGGTATTGACCTAAAAGATAATTCGGATAGATTTATCTCAAATATGTGTTAATCTTGATTAAATTTTAAGTGTGACAATTTTAATTAAATTGGATGTTCATTCGAAATAATTTTGACTTTTTGAATGCAACGGTGCAGTCCGTTTCACGATCGGATGTCGTTTGGTTCAAGTCGGCGATGGATTCAACTATTTTTAATTTAAAATTGCGCGTTGTCGCTTCCGCTGGTTCGATTCTCGCGCAAACTCATCCGAATCGATCGCGAACAGTCTGATTTAATATATTTCGTTATTTCGATGCTAACGGCGTGGTCAATTTCGCAAACGAAGATCATTTGAGCATCGTCCCAGCCTCTCGACTCCGATATACGCATTTGCTCTTCGACAACTCGATCTCTTGATTGGTCAACTGCCAGATTATGCAATATGTATATTTTGATCAATTTCGATGTTCTGAATGAAATGACGAAGTCCGTTCGTCGATCAAAGATCATTTCAACTAGTTTGATGGCTCATGTATTTTGACTTTGATTTGCGATATCAATCCCATCAAATTTTTTCATAAATCAAATCCACTCGTGGATCATGTGGAGGTCAACAAGTCTAATTGATCATTAATGTTTGAATAGGGGTGGGTTATTAATGCCTATATGTAGTGATAATTGTAAAATTTCATAGTCATTAATTAATGAATATAGAAATAATGTTACATGTGTGAATTTGAGTTAGTTGATAGAGTGAGAGGACTTGATCCGTTTTGCTATGAATATATAAAATAAAAGTGTTTAAGTAAAGCAAGTAAGGAACAGATAATTTTTTTATATGAAATATAAAAAGGAAAAGTTATGGATCCTTTAGCAAACAGTGTAGACTAATAGTTGTAGTAAGCTTGAGGAATGTTACCAAGACTAGCAATCTAAAGACAACGGCCATATTTATTTTTAAGTGCCTAAATGACAACCTATGCTCTCCATAGGGTTTTCTACTAGACATTTGAATAAGATTAAGAGACAAATCCCACTAAATTGAGCTCATTCTAAAAAGAAAATAAATCAAAAAGATAAAAATACACAATGAAAAGTATAATTTAGAAAAAAAGTCCCAATGATATATATATATATATATATATATATATATATATATATATGTATATATATATATATATATATATATATATATATATATATATATATATATATATATATATATATATAATATCTTATGCATGAAAATAAAATGTATATTTCACTTTAAAGAAATTTAGTGATAATGATATTTTCTTATTTGATATTAAAAATTTAAGTGTTATTTATATAAATATTAAAATTTTAATATTAGATTTATAAATATATAAAAATTAAGTCATTATTTATGAAAATCCCTCTACATAGATATTATAGGCTATATTTTGAAAAGGAACCCCCTTCTGTTATATAAGCAAAGTCTCTTTATTTATTTTTTTTCATATGATTATAGTATATGATAATATATTTTAAACAAAACATGGTATGATAAAATTTAAATATAATATATTTTTAAAATTAAACAAATCTTTATTTCATATTAAAATATGAATAAAATGGAATTAAGATAATGGTAACAAATATTTTTAAAAAATAAAATGAGTTGTGTCATTTTAAATGAATTGTCCCATGTTAAATGAAAGTACAACATAAATTACCTTTTGGAGCAAATTAAATCTTAACAAAAATCAAATTTTTAGAAAAATTTGTAGCTTATATATGTATGATTCTTTTAATAAACAATAAATCAATGCAAAATTATTTTTTTGAGAGAATTTTATATCCCCATACAAAATTAGTCAAAAGTAATCTCAAAGTCATTCGACTTATTTTAAGATGAATATAATATATAATTAATTTATATTAAAAATTTATCATTATAAAAATAGGATATCTTAATATAATTTTTTAATTAATTGAAATTTGGTTTTCTTTTCTATGAATTTGATTTTCTTATCTCTATTTTTTCTATTCATGCATTAAAATGAAGAATTTGACAGATAATAGGACACAATGGAGACGAAGGATTCATATAGCCGACCCCACTTAGTGGATCAAGGCTTGTTCATATTGTTGTATTTTTTTCTATTCATGCATAGCCAACCATAACAATAGTAAATATGATTCTAATTACAACTAATTACTTCCTATTTAAAAAAATCACAACTAAATTGAGGCAAAAATAAAACAAGTAACAACCATGAAAACATCCAAGCCACCCATTTATTAAAAAAATAATAAAAAAAAACTCTATCCCCTCTAATAACCACACAATATTACTCAACATTTTTAGATAAATCCTCCTGTCCATTTAAATGTCTCCCTGTCATTAATTAAAATTACCCACCAAAACCTCTCTCCCTTCTCTTACCAACTTACCCTCCAAACTTTCCTCTATATAAAGCCTCACACAACAAAAGAGCATTTAGCTTCTCATAAACAAAGAGAGACATGTTGAGGGCTCAAAGGGTGGTCGCCAACTTTGAAGGTGAGGCCATCAGGGCGCTCATTGTCTCTCCTCAACACTCAGAGGCGGCGGCAACAGCAGCTTCAAAGTAAGGGAAATCGACAGCGCCGAGTAAGAACTGGTCTCGACACCGTCTTTGAAGAAGACTCAAATTTGAGTTTAGAGGTTAAAGATGGCGAGTGCAGTGTTAGTGCACCAAGAAAAGGGTCTCATTTGAGCTTCATGGATCAACTAAAGGCTGGCTTAGGCATTCAATACAAAAAAATGTCCTCGTTTATCTTGTGTCTTCTTTTCTTTGTCGTCTCCTTTGTGGTTGCTTTCTCATATAGTGACATTTAAGAGTAACTTGTTGTTTGTGTTCTACTTTCATTATGATGTTGTTCTTCGATCTTAGATCGAAGGAGCAATCTACTATTAGTACAACTTCTATGAGGACAATGATAGCAGAAGCTTTATTACATTCCTTCTTTTTTTTTTTTATGTTGAATATCAAAGTGCTAGACTCATGCACCAACAGTAGACCATAGGGCAGAGGACTCATAATTAGTGCCTCTATTTTTGGGCTATGAAATTATTGCATAAAAGCTATTTTTTAAGAAATCATAGGAAACATTTCCACCGTTAGATTACAAGCTGATGAACATAAGCATGAAAATCTATTCTATACATCAAATTTTTGGAAATTCAATTCAGGGTGTTTATTTAGGTCCAATCGGGTTCAATTTGACCGAATTTGAAAAATCTTAAAGATCAACCTCCCGACTTTCGATTGATCCAACATGACTAAAATGACACATTTGGACATACAGTTTAGGTGGTTTAAATGGAGTTAAATTCGAGTTCAAATATCAAAATTGAGTCAATCTTGTATTGTTTGGTCAAAATTAGGTCCATTTTGGCTTGACAAACCAACTCAAACTCAACCTACAAAATTAAATGGGTAAGATTCTCAAACCCAACTTGCGAAAAGTTAATTGGGTCAATCCAACATAGAATTTTCCAGATCAAGTTCGAAGTTAGATTGTTGTGTCGGGTTAATTATATACACCCCTAATTCAATCAATAAGCAATTAGCTAAATATAAGCACCCTTGTGATTTGAAAAATAAAGCTAACTAAAAGTTATTAGTACTTGAATAACTTTATGATGTAGAAAACCTGGTTTTCTTTCTCATAAACTACTCAGGTAACTCATTACAATCTCATTAAGCCCGCCATTGTTGCCCAAAAGAAAGGACCTTTGTTTTGAGAAGTAAACAAATAAATTAAAATAAATAAATAAATAACACTGAAAATAAACAAATAAATATTCTGGAAACAATAATTACACCTGGAACATATCTGGAGCTGACGTTTTACAGTTGCTTTTATTGCAAAATGACATCTTTTGATCAAACGCTTCAATCTTATAAAGCAATTCAATGGTAAAGAATGCCGAATCATCTCTTCTCTTGTTTACTTTTTAACTCTCAGGATTTTCATAACTTCGAATTATTGTCTTCTAAAGCCTGGAAGCAGTAAGAAAACTCCATCTTTTAATCCATGGCATCAACAAAAACCTTTCATGGCTCACTTGATGCAGAACATAAGAAAACCTATTTAGCCATTCACCAGTAATCCCTACAGCTACAAATCCCATCCTTGAAATGATGGAATCTGTTCAGATCCCTAACCACAAACTCCTTCCCCTCCATCTTGCTCACCACCTTAAATACCAGATGGCACTCCCCACACATCCTCAAGTTCTTCATGATCCTAATCTTACCTCCATTGGGAAAGCTCAAGATACCGAACGCCATGGCCAGCATCTCACTATGAACCCCAACAATCAAGTCTTCCTCCTCCAACCCATCACTATCAAACTCTACATGACCACTAAGACTTCTCTTATGACCCATCTCGGTAGCCATTCTCTCTTCCAACTCTCTCAACAAAACCACCTCTTCCTTCCTGGGACAGGCCACAGTATTCCTAGCATAGAATTCAAACACAAAGTTCTTTACCTCAATCCAGCTACAGCCAGGATCCTTCCTGACCCCTCGTCGCTGCATCTCTTCGAACCCTTAAGGCGCCATCGTACTTCCCTGCTGAAATGTAGGCATTCGACATGGCAACATAGATGCCCGCAACATCATGCATTCCGTGCTCAAGATTAGCCATTTGAGCGCTCGCTTTCTCCACCACATCAAGCCGACCTTGCATCCGGGCGGCTGAGACCACACTCCATAGCATCAGCCCATCATGCCCGGATGCATCGACCTGGCAAGCTAGCTTGAGAGCCTCATCGAGCCGCCCGGCACGGGCCAACATGTCCACTGCACAAGTGTAGTGTTTTGCGCTCGGAGGGATGCCGTAGTTGTGTTGCATTGAGTTGAGGCAGCTGAGGCCGGTGTCAGTGAGACCAGAGTGGCTGCAGGCATGGAGTACGCCGAGAAGAGTGATCCTATTTGGTTGAATTCCCAGGTCAAGCATTTCGTCGAACAGCGAGAGGGAGAGGCCACTGAGGCCATGCCTTGCCGCGGAGACGATCATGGAAGTGTAAGGGATGAGGGTAGGAGCTGCAATATGGTCGAAAACAATGCGGGAGTACTCGACGCAGCCACATTTGGCGTACATGTCGATCAGCCCTCCTGCGATGACATCGTTGTCAACGTGGCCTAAACGGACCACAGCTGCGTGGGCTGATCGCCCTGGTCCAAATGTTCCCAAGCCGGCGCAGACACTAACAATGCTTGAAAGCATGAAATGGTTGGGGCGCATCAACGAAGAGAACTTTCGAAATAAACGTAGCGCCTCTTTCCCACATGCATTCTGCGCGTATACAGAGATCATGGTGCCCCAACTGTAAATGTTTCTTTGAGACATCTGGTCGAACAATTGGCGTGCAGAATAGATGTCGTTGGCTTTTCCATACATATTAATCAGTGCTGTGCAGGCCACAACGTCCGACTGCAGACCAAGAAGCTCTATGCGAGCATGAAGAAGCTTGCCTATCCGAGCATTGGCCAGATGGGAGCAGGCATTAATGGCGGTGGAAATGGTGAAGCAGTTCGGTTCGACTCCATGCACAGGCATTGCTTGCAGGAGGAAGACGGCCTGGTCTGGCTTCCCAGCATCGACGTAACCTGCCATCAGCGACGTCCAGGAAACTACGTTGGGTTCAAGCATGTCGTCGAACATCTGCTGTGCGTTGGAGATTGAGCCACATCTGAGGTAACCGTTGATGAAGTAGTTGGCCGTAGTAGTTCCGGCGATAACGCCGGCCTTGAGAAACTTGGAATGCACCGAGGTGACGGAAGTAAGAGAAGAAGAATTCTGAAGGGCACGAAATAGATGAGGGATGCAGGACTGGAAAGCAACGGCCGAAGCCATCGTCACCTTTTCTGCAGAATCGGGAAGACGAGTCCATTGGATCGAACAGCCAACAAAATGAAAATTGAAATTTTATGTGTTAAATAATGACAGTAATTTTTTTCTTAAAAAATAATAAATCATAAAATATGTGTTTTAAAATCATAAATTTTTTTGATAGAATTATTTTATTTAATTAATAGGTCAAAATATTTAATCTAAAATCACAAATATAAACAAATTTGAATCACATATATTCTCATCATCATTTTAAAAAAATGAAAATTTATATAGGTACCACACACAATTTTTATTCATTTATACATTTTAGATAGATATGTTATTATTAGAATTCAAGTTGGATGGTTGAAGTGGAGGAATTCCACTTAAATTTAAAGGAAAATTTTATAAGATGATGATAAGACCCTGACTTATAGTACAGAATATTGGCTAATAAAGAGAAAATAAAGGCAGTTAAGTGTTACAGAGATGACAATGCTCATGTGGATGAGTGGTTTTACTCTTAGAGACAAAATGCGAAATGAGTATGTTAGGAAAAAAGTTGGAGTAGCTCCAATGGCAGATAAGATTAGAGAGAGTTGTCTTAGATGGTTTGGCCACATAAAGTGTTGGTCGTCGAATAGCCCGGTTAGGAGAGTAGATGCATTAGATTTGCCTTATGTTAAGAAAGATAGAGGTAGACCTAAAAAGACTTGGTTAAGATGTATAAAAATTACCTTAGTGGGATAAAGGCTTGTTGTTGATGATACATTTAACACTTAAAATTTCATATTTACATTTATCTTTATATACATAAAAAGATGCATTTCATTTTCGAACAAAATCAATGATTATAATATTAATAATTTAAGTGGACAGGAATAGTCGTAGGCAGGAGATGCTGGAACGTAAATTCAACCATCATATGGATCAATAACAAATGCAATTCTTCTACATTGACTAGTTTAACACTGCATTAGTTAACATGTTTCAGAATTTCAATCTTCCATATCTTAATATATTAAATTTTGAGTTGTATAAATATAAATATATAAGATTTGTATAATATATATCCAAAATCTCCTAAAAAAATTGATTATAATTAATGAAATCAACATTTTTAGTAAATTAAGACCATCTTAAGGATACAATTGCAGCAAAAGAATGGTGTTGTTTCAAGTAAGATAAGTATTTAGCAAAATGCGACGGTAAAAGCAAAGGCAAAAAATAACATTTATGATACAAATATTAAATAAAGGGATTTACATGCCACACAATTATTTATTTATGTATTTGACATCAAATTATTAATATTTATATAAATAACATTTAATTCTTTGATATCACTATTATTAACTTTTTTTAAAAAAATGACATATACCTTTTCATGTATAGTAAAATATTATATATAAAAATATGTGCTAAATATTTAATTTTATAAGCATTGTGTAATATGTATAATATGTATGCAAATCTCTCTATTAAAAATGACTTGAATTATAATAGATTGATGCTCTTAGCATTTTTGTTGATCCATGTGAAATGTATGTATATATAAATAAATAACATATATGTATGTATATATATGCATACATATACATACAAACATAGACATAGCGGCAGAACTAGCACTTTATTTAAAAGTGGGTAAATTTTTTTAAATAATTAAATAATATAATAATTAAAAAATATATAAAATTAATATTTTTAAAAATATAAATAATTAGTAAAATAATATCAATAAATTTATAAGAATAAAACATGAGTGAGCAAGATTATAAAATTTATAAATTTTTATTTTAGTTAATTAAGTAGTTATTTGAGAGTAATTATTAAACCTATTTTTTTAGGAGAAAAATAGAATTCGAAGGATTTGCTGACCCTCACGTTAAGTTAGGTCCGCCACTATGTATATATATATATATATATATATATATATATATATATATATATATATATATATATATATATATATATATATATATATATATATATATATATATATATATGATACCAATACCAAATCTGGACAAATCTTGATGTAAACCCATATGATCGCGAAATATCATTTGGAATCTTTGGGACATCAATTAAATCTCAAAACATTCTCAAATATGGGTGTTTATAGTCAAATCGCGTCTGAGCGGATCTAACGAAGATCTCATAATTGACTTTATTTGAGCATCTAAATGCTCAAAATACATCAAATGATCGAATGAATCATCGAGCCGTCCGTCGAGGAGAGTGGTGCAGCTTTACATGAATTTACAAGAATGCCCTCATCCCATCTATAAATAGACCTTCATTCCTCATATGAAGGAGGCCAAGAAAAAGCCAAGTGAAGAGGAGGCAAACAAGTGAAGAAGAGGAGCGCCGACCAACCACCACCAGTCGATCCTTGCGTCAATCTGCCCAAGCAAGGAAGAAGAGGAAGAGTCCAAGCAAAGAAGAAGAGGAAGAGCCCGAGCAAGGAAGAAGAGGAAGAGTCCAAACAAGGAAGAAAAGGAAGAGTCCGAGCGAGGAAGAAGAGGAAAAGCCCAAGTGAGGAGGAAGAGAGAGCTCTGAAGCTTGAAGATCCTCCAAGCAAGATCGCACCCCAAGCAAGATTGCACTCCTGCCATCAACCATCGCCACCGCCACTAGACTTTGTACCAGTATTCCTGAAGTTACCGCATCTCCACCATCGATAATTACAACTGATCATTGTTACAGGTTGTTATTCCTCTCTCATATGCAATTACGTAATCCGTTATCGAAGATTTTGTACTCAAACGGATACATAGTGGAAGCTTTTCTTGGGCTAGGCCCGTGGTTTTCCCCTCTTTTTTGAGGTTTTCCACGTTAAAAATTGAGTGTCTCTTATTCGCTTTAATTACGTGTGTCTTTGGACTTCACAACAAGGCTAAGCGTAAACTTTCACTCTGCGGTTTTCCGCAATAGTTTGGCCGTCAGTGGGATCGATTCCCATTATTTCATCTTGTATGACGACCAAGTTTCCCAACAAGATCAAAATCACCATCGAGGTGGAGCATTCAAGCTTTTAAAGAACGCGAAGAATGAAGATTCATCAAACTTTGTTCCTTCAGATTCTGTCGGGAACTGGGGGGCAACTCTTAATCTCAAAAGATAAGCAAGTCAGCAACACCAATGAAAAGGCAAAGATCAATAGTCAACTCTGGCTACAAGCTCATACAACTATTCGACCTCTTCCATACGGGTTAACGCGTCGTAAACACCACGACCAGATAGGTCAAAACGTCCGTGGACTTCCGCGACCTCTTCCATATGCGGGTTAACGTCATCGTAAACACTCGACTAACAACCGGATAGGTCAAAACGTCCTTGGTGTACTTCTGCGATCTCTTCTGCGGGTTAATGTCATCGAGCAAAGCTCTGACAAACAACCCAGGAAAGGTCAAAACGTCCTTGGTGGACTTCCTGCGATCTCTTCCGTATGGGTTAATGTCATCGAGCAAAAGATCAATAGTCAACTCTGGCTACAAGCTCATACAACTATTCGACCTCTTCCATACGGGTTAACGCGTCAGTAAACACCGACTAACAACCCGGATAGTCAAAACGTCGGTGGACTTCCGCGACCTCTTCCATGCGGGTTAACGCCATCGAGTAAACACTCGACTAACAAGATAGGTCAAAACGTCCTTGGTGGACTTCACGCATTCTCTTCCGTGCGGGTTTAATCATCGAGCAAAAGCTCGACAAACAACCGGGGAAAGGTCAACGTCCTTGGTGGACTTCTGCGATCTCTTCCGTGCGGGTTAATGTCATCGAGCAAAGCTCTAACAAACAACCCGGAAGGTCAAAACGTCCGTGGATTTTCGCGATCTCTTCCATACGGGTTAATGTCATCGAGCAAAGCTCGACAAATAACCCGAAAGGTCAAAACTTTGTACCTCCGCGAGTTAATGTCGCCGGATAACACTCACAAACAACCTGGATGGGTCAAAATCCTCATCGTCGCCGGTCACGTCATTACCATCGTCGGTCGCCACGACCATGCCCGACAATCTTGCGGTCATCACCTGCCCGGTCATCCGCCGTCGGCGTCGATCATGCCGTCGACCGTCGCCCGGTTCCGCTGACCACCCCGTCGGTAGCATGTCGCCGCCGGCCGTCGGGTCGCGCCGACCATCGCTGGTAATCTCCGCCGGTCACCACCATCATCATCGGTCATCCCCGCCAACTGCGCGTCGGTCGCCGTCGTCGAAAAATGTCCTTGGTGGACTTTCTGCGATCTCTTCCATACGGGTTAATGTCATCGAGCAAAAGCTCTGACAAACAACCCAGAAAAGGTCAAAACGTCCTTGGTGGACTTCTGCGATCTCTTCCATGCGGGTTAATGTCATCGAGCAAAGCTCGACAACAACCGAAAGGTCAAAACTTTGTACCTCCCCGCGGTTAATGTCGCCGGATAACACTCGACAACCTTGGATGGGTCAAATCTCATCGTCGCCGGTCACCACTGACTACCGTCGTCGGTCGCTGCTGCCGACCATCGGCCAATCTCGCGGTCATCACCATTATCGCGGTCATCCGCGATTCGCGGCGTCATGCCGTCGACAACCATTACCGATTCGCTGCCGACCACCCACTTCGGCCAACCATATAGCCGGTCGCCGCTACTACTGGTCGCCGCTCTTATCGCCGGCAATCTTCGCCGGTCATCACTTGTTTGGCCGGTCATCGCGCCCACTACTGCCGGTCCTTGCCGCTCGACCATCGGTCATCGCCATTTGTCGGGTCATCCGCTGACTATCGACTCCGATTAATACTCGACTACCTCAGATTCAATTTGACCTCTTCCATACGGGTTAACGTCATCGGTAAAACTCGACTAACAACCCAGATAGTCAAAACGCCGTCTGGACTTCCCGACCTCTTCCATACGGGTTAACGTCGCCGGTAAAACTCGACTAATAACCCGGGAAAGGTCAAAGGTCCTTGGTGGACTTCCGCGGCCTCTTCCATGCGGGTTAATGTCATCGAGCAAAACACGACAAACAACTCGAAAGGTCAAAGGTCCTGGACTTCCCGGCCTCTTCCATACAAGTTAGCGTCGGCGAATAATATTCCACCAATAACCTGGAAAGGTCAAAACTTTGTACTCCGCAGTTGCGTCATCGGGTAACACCACGACAAACAACCGGATAGGTCAAAATCCTCGGATTCAATTCGACCTCTTCCACAGTTAACGTCATCGGGTAACACTCGACAAATAACCCGGGCGGGTCAAAATCCTCGCCATTCAATTCGACCTCTTCCATACAGTTAACGTCATCGGTCACACCACAAACAACCTCGGATAGTCAAAGATCCCGTCGGCCGCCAACCACTGCCGTGCCGTGCGACTACCCCGTCGGCCCATGTGCCGGCCGCGCCTCAATCCGGGCGATCCACGGGGCGATGCCGGATGAGGTAACGGAACCACGGCGTCTGGTGGCCTTGACCGCCTCTAACACGGTCCGACGGGCGATCGCCGGACGGGCGGTGCGGAACCACGACGTCATGGGCTGATCGCCTCCCACGGGTCGGCGGGGCGATGCGCCGGAACGAACCGGAACGACGTCTGCGTGGGCCTTGATCGCCTCTAACCAGACAATCCGGCGGGACGATGCCGGACGAGGCGGAAACCGGAACCACGTAGTGGGCCATCGCCTCTAACAGACGATCGGCGGACGATCGCCGGACGAAGCGGCGGAACCACTGACGTACGTGGGCCTTGATCGCCTAACCGACGATCCGGACGATAAGCGGACGAGGCGGAAACCGGAATCCGACGTCAGTGGGCCTTGATCGCCGGCTAACCCAGACGATCCGACGGGACCGAACCGGACGGTGGAAACGGAACTGACGTGCAGTGGGCCTTGATTGCCTCCTAGACGAGCCGGATGCCGGACGAGGCCGTGAACCACGACGTCATGGGCCTGATCGCCTCCCCATCGCCTCTTGATCGCCCTCTTGATCGCCTCCAGGACCCTCACTCAAGAAGGGAAAGGGGAAAGGTGTGCCTCTCCCTCCTACCCCAGAGTATAATACAGGGCAAAAGGGTAAAATTTCTCAAACGGCTCAAAAACGTCACAAAATGGCTCACAAAATGGCTCAAAACGCTCAAAACGGCACAAACGGCTCAAAACGGCTCAAAACGGCTAAAATCCCTCAAAAAGCTCACTCTAGGGGCGTGGGCTCCAGCGACCAGCAGGCTGCTTAAGCCTGTATGACAGCTGCCTGACCAGCGCCTCAGACCTCCGACGCCTGATTCGACCTTGGTGTGTCAGCGACCGGACCATCAGCGAAATGCGATCCGGCCCGACGTCAGCGATCGGGACCGTCAGCGACCGGACCGTCAGCGACGGAGCATCAGCGACGGACCGTCGCGACCCGGACCGCTGACGGACCGTCAGCGACGGACCGTCAGCGACGGACCGTCCGCGACCCCGTCCGACCGACCGTCCGGCCGACAAACCGTCGACCCGAATCGACCAGCGAACGACCCGTGACCGCTGACCCGTCAGCAGCGTAGCCGCGGCTGAGCCGGTGAACCGGCGTATGACTACGCGCCGAGTGGCCCTCGCGCCGCCATAGGTAGCGAGGGCCCATACGCCAACGCCGCAGTCTCGAACGCCGAAAACTTCGCAGTATCCAAATAGATCCGTAACCTCAAAATCTCATGCCTACGGCTACACATCTACTTCTACAATCATAATTTTGTATTTTTATGATAATTTATTCTCTCAAAATATATGATTCATGGGCCCGCACGTTTCGTAGAAGAACTCGTTATTTTGAGCATATATTTTTTGAATGATTAAGCTAATGTCATCCAAAATAGCAACGATATAGCTCTCAAAATACCACTAGTCAAAGTACAAATCTTGATGTCGAAACCGATATGATCAAGCACTTGAAATATCATTGGAATCTTTGGGACATCAATTAAATCTCAAAACAGTTCTCAAATATAGAGTGTTTATAGTCAAATCGAGCGTCTCGGCCAGGATCTAACGAGCCTAAGATCTCATAATTGACTTCATTTGAGCATCTAAATGCTCAAAATACATCAAATGATCGAATGAATCATCCTGAGCCGTCCGATCGAGGGGAGTGGTACGGGCTTTACATGAATTTACAAGAATGCCCCTCATCCCATCTATAAATAGACCTTCATTCCTCACATGAAGGGGAGGCCAAGAAAAGCCAAGTGAAGAGGAGCTGAAACAAGTGAAGAAGAGGAGCCACGCTCGGCGGTCAACCACGGCCACCGTGATCCTTGCCGCTCAATCGCAAACAAGGAAGAAGAGGAAGAGTCCAAGCAAAGAAGAAGAGGAAGAGCAGCAAGGAAGAAGAGGAAGAGTCCAAACAAGGAAGAAAAGGAAGAGTCCGCGAGGAAGAAGAGGAAAAGCCAAGTGAGGAGGAAGAGAGAGCTCAAGCTTGAAGATCCTCAAGCAAGATCGCACCCAAACAAGATTGCACTCCTCGGCTGACCATCAACCATCATCCACCCGTCGTCACTAATTGTACCTGTATTCCGCGAGTTACCCGCATCTCCACCATCGTGATTTACAACGATCATTGTTACGGTTGTTATTCCTCTCTCTGATTGTATCCTGTCGGAAGATTTTGTACTGAAGCAGATACATAGTGGAAGCTTTTCTTGGGCTAGGCCGTGGTTTTCCCTCTTTTGAGGTTTTCCGTTAAAATTGCAGTGTCTCTTATTCGCTCTTTAATTACGTGTGTGTCTTTGGACTTCACAACAGCTAAACGTAAACTTTCACTCTAATGGTTTTCTAAACGCAATATATATATATATATATATATATATATATATATATATATATATATATATATATATATATATATATATATATATATATATTGTTGTGTGCTAGAAAATCAGTTACAATAGAATAAAAGTTTACATCTTAGCTTTATTGTGAAATTCAACACACACATAGATATCGAAGAATTCATAAGAAAACTCCAGGATTTTTACGTTGAAAATCGAAAGAGGAGAAAAAATCACCAACAAGAAAAATTTTCCACTATGTATCATTCATAAACAAATCCTCCAATGGGATTACGTATATATGAATAGTGACAATGAGAATCCCAGAATCAGATAACAATAGCTATATAATCACGTTCAGGTTGTAACAATTGCTAGTAGATGATGGTGAATAGCGGGGGTCAGCGATGGTCGGCGGCGGTGACCGGCGTTGGTGGTCGGTGATGATGACTGGCGACGATGACCAGCGACGAGGGCCGGCTACAGTGGTCGGTGGTGACAATTAGCGACGGAGATTGACGGTGGCGAGGATCGGCGGTGGCGGCTGACGGCAGCGGTAGTTGGCAACCAATGGGGGTTGTCGGCGACCGTCGAGTGGTGACACGATTGTGCTTGGAGGATTTTCAAGCTTTAGAACTCTCTCCTCTCTCTTGCTTCGACTCCTCTCATGTGAAGAATGAGGGGCTATTTATAGATTGGAGAAGTGACGTTTATGTAAATACATGCAAAACCCGTACCACTCCACTCCAACGAACGGTTCAAAATGATTCCTTTGATCATTTGATGTATTTAAAGTATTTGAATGCTCAAATGAAGTCAGAATTATGAGATATTGGGCTCGTCGAGACCCTCGATTTGACTATAAACACTCCATGTTTAAGAGCAATTTAGGAATTTAATTGATATCTCAAAGTTTCCAATGATATTTTAAGTGATCTGCTTTCATCTTAGATCAACTTGCTTTTGACATCAAGATTCGTACTTCGATTAGTGGTATTTTAAGTGTCATATATATATATATATATATATATATATATAATATCTCATGAGCTGGCTAAATTTATGATAAAAATATAATTTTAATTCAACTAATAATAAAATGTTAAAAATATTAAAAAATTAAAAAAAGAAATTAATTGATTGATGTTAGGAAAATATATAATTTTTAAATATTTTTAGAAATTTTATATTTAAAATTTTGAATTCTAGTATAATTTAAATATATTTTATTTTAATATTTTTATTAACTAATGAGCTTGTGAGCTAACAAGTCAGTAGAGTAGAAGTTAGCTCAAGCTTAACTTGATATCTTATTGAGTTAACTCACAAGGTCATTTATTGAGCCGAGTTAGAATTAGCTCACGAGTCATCTTAACTTACACCTCCCAAAATAAATCCCAACAAGTACTTCATAAGCTAAGACAAATCCTTCAAAGTTAAGAAGGCACGATAAAACTGAGAAGTATACAAAAATAACTAAAATTTTTATGTAAAAAAAATTAAAAAACTTATTCATTAGAATCAGTCTGTCTTAGGATCTTGTAATAAAATGGAGAACATAGTTTTTTATAATTTCATGCATGTAATCTTAGGAGTTATCACAACTGTATTACAATGATAAATATAAGTTTTGCTACTTTCTCACCACTTAGATTGAGCAACCAAGCGAAGTGCCTCTTTCTTGTGTGTTGTGATTCCAATGGCCGCCTCCATGTTAATATCTTCAAGCTTCATTTCATCTGGTAGGGACCAATCAAAGCAATGGAGAAGATTGGCCAATGCAAGCTCAACAATGACCATTGCGAAGTTGGTGCCAGGGCACTTTCTCCTCCCAGAGCCGAATGGAAGAAATTCAAAATCTTGTCCCATGAAATCAACTCTGCTTCCTTCAAACCTTTCAGGCCAGAATTCGAGCGGCTTTTCCCAGATATTAGGGATGGGTTCATATCCTTGGATTTGACATGCTTGATTGGTTTCATAAGATGGCCTTTATATGATCTACACTGCTTAAAAAACCTCCACGACGGACTGCATCCTTATGCAGCCTTAGCAAAACATGCACCAAATCATTCTTCTCATCACTGTCTATAATACTATTACTGCTCTCCTCCTTTTCTTCTTCCTTTTAATATGAGCCCAAATAACTCTATCAAAAAATCCATCCATCTCCTCAAAGTTTTTCTTCAACTTCCTATGAAAGCCCCTTAATCGATCAACCCATTCCATCCAAGGAAAGAAATCCGCCACGCAAAATCCTGCAAGCAAACTCTGCGTCTCTGAAAGCAACCGATGAAGCCGCACTCCCTCTCCAGCATATCCTCCATCTCCAAACGCATCACCAAGTGCCACTCGGCAAATCACATTATTTGCAAATGAAAGCATCAGCTCGCTCAAGTTGACTACTGAGAGATCTTTGATGGCGGTGACGAGCTTCTCCACTTCTTCTGCTCGCACTGCTTTGAAGGATCGAACACGATGGCGGCTGAGCAGCTCGCGCTTGAGGATCTTGCGGGCTTGGCGCCAGTAGTCACCGTGGGGAGAGAAGGAGATGCTTGAGTTGTACAATAGCATCTTGGGTGCGGTGAGGAGGGTCGTGGTTGGTGAAGATCTCCTCGGCTATGTAATTAGAAGAGACGACGAGGGTGGGGATGGAGCCAAGTTGGAGGAGCATGAGAGGGCCGTGCTTATTTGAGAGGCTGATGAGGGAATGGTGAGGCTTGTTGGGATTGAGAAGGTGGAGGTTGCCGATGATGGAGGCGCCATGGACGTGGAAGAAGTTTCTTTCTTTTCGATCTTTTGATTTTTGTGAGAATGTTGATAAGGAAGGAGGAGGTAAGGAAGAGGAAGACGAGGATGAGGGTGAACGAGAGCGAGAGAGATTGTTCCATCTCCCAACAATGAAGGATGTATGGTCTAGTCTTGAAAGCTGAGAATAAAATCTAAAGAGTTATATTAGATTCAACATGCAAAAGTGGAGTTTAAGGACAGGGGCAGAGATGAAGTGTTATAAATAAGCTTAGCCGAGCTGTAGGCAACTCTAATTTGAACTTGAAATTGATTAACTAATCTTGTTGGAACTCAGCTTTAATTTAATTCTACAAATTCAAGTCATCCAGTGACCCCACTCATTATGCAAGTCATCTTAGCTTAGTGATGGAGATTTTAAACTTTCAAATAAGAGGTCTTAGATTTAAGATTTTGTATATATTTTTTGTGCGTGAATTTGAGATTAAATTCATTCAAATGTTCTATGAAAATGATTATGTTCAATTATTATAAAAAAGAAAATAATTTTGATGTAAGAAATTATTATAATAAAATATCAATAAGAATGAGAATTTTAAAAAAAAAAGAGCAAAAAATCACTTTGTGAGATATAATTTTTAAATATTTTAAATAAAATTATACTTAAACTAATAAATTCTAATATAATTTATACTTACTTTTCATTAATAGTTTTTTTAATAAGTGAGTTTGTGAGTTAACAAGCAGAGTCGGGATTAGCTCAATCTTGACTTGTTAGCTAGCTGATTGAGTTGTTTCACGAGTCATCTTTTGAGTTGAGCTAAAATCAACTTATGAGTTAATTTGACTCACTCACATTCCTAATAACATCCCAACACTCACTTCCTTAGATAAGACAAATCCTCAAAGCTAAATGTCACAATAAAACTAAGAACACCAATGCTTTTGATTAGAAATAAATCAGATAACAAGCCAACAAAACATACAACTAACCATGCCAAATAAATCAATTTCACATTAATTAAAAATCTCAAAACACTATAGCTCTATAATTGAGTAATTCTCTTCTTTTGACCTTCAAAGATTATTTGTTGGAAAACTTATATTAATTAGTTTCTATAAACAACCTATATTAGTACAAAGTTCTCTTTTATCATCAAATTCAGCATAAAAGAATAATATCAATTGTGTTCTTTGTTCACTCATCTTATATAATCAATTTATTTCAAAACAAATGTCCATTAAGAAACACATCCAAATAAATAAACAAATGATATATAACACAAAAAGGTTATTTAATTAATACTTAGATATCAAGAATCTCTTTATCTCTTAAAAATTTGGCTTGAATTGAAGGGATGGATTTTTTATTTATTTTGCCACTATTTTTAAAGAAAGGCATTATAGTGAATATCGATGAAAAAGTGAAAATTTATGATGAAATGTAGCATTAATTATATGATTGATTTTGTGGCTCCGAAAATTCGCCACCGACCTCTCCGATGAAGAGAGTGATTTAAATGTCGGTGAAATTTTTAGAAGACAGATGAAATAGTAGATAAGACACTACCCAAAGATTTCACCCTCATTTTGTGAGGACTTTAGATCTAATTCCAGGTTTCCTATAGGTGCAAGCACATATAGTAAATTACCCCTCTCAATGCTGAGAGAGAACTTTCGATTAAGCTAGTCGTTAAATTGTTAAATGTGTGGCATATAGTAGCACCATGTGGAGTTTTCAAATTTAGAATTTATGAACTTCATTATGTTTTACTTAAAGCGGATGGTTGGAGGTGATATGCCGATCTAGATCTCATGGTTCCATCATCCCGTATCGTGGTCCCTAGTCACTTAGTCAAGGAGGTAGTCGACAAGAAGGATCCTTGTCAGCAACACATGGATTACGTTGTCCAAGGTGTCCTTGTAGACCTGGGTGGTGTTTGTCTAAGGAGACAAGCTTAAGTTTACCTTAGCTAACAGAGAACTTTTTTTCCTATCAAATGTACACTATGGTTCACAACTCAAAGGGCAAAGCCATTGGGAAACATACGAGCTGCAATCGTGACCGTAATATAATGGTGTCATTTAGCGACAACCACCGTCGAGGACTCATTAAATGCTATCATGTGTGAGCTTGGCCAAACCATAGTCAGGAGGACAAGGGCAATATCCTTATTGGCATGAGATTGTTTGAGAGTAAATATAGTTGTATACTTGATTTTACTTTGGCTCTTTTGTGAGCTAAGGTTTTCTTAATTTATCACATCCGACAAATAATTACGAAAGGTGAATTGAATTTTTAGCTTTAAGTTTTTAATATTAAATTTTACTTAGGCATTTATAATTTGGTGATTTATTTGATTTTATATTTGCATTGATACTTGAGTTTGATTGATTCAATTTGAGGTTGGAAGCACATTTTTATGGTAAGTATCCCCTTTTGAAATCTTCATTCAACACAACCATCATCGGGTTATTTGTTTAAGATCCTATCGACTCTATTAATTTCATAATAGAGGATCATATCTGCTATCATATGACATAATTATCTTCTCAGATGTTTTATTAAGTTGAAAATTTTATGATATTATTATTGAATTTTTAGGTTTTGTTAACCCAGACTCGGTCCTAAGACCAAACCGGGAAGCAACTCGCGCAGCATCCTCAGACACTAAGTTTAAGCATTCAACGTAGTGTTGGGGCACATGCGGGTTTTTTTTAGATTGCTTGCATACTTTGGAAGCTTTAAATTTGAATTTTAATCATACTTCATAATGTGTGCAAAGCTCATCCCATTGTTTATTTATGTATCTTGATACAATAAATTTGAATATATGATTGCCTCGTCGCATATACTTTCCATTTTATTGAAAACTTTAATTATTTGCACACATTTTGAGATGATGAATTATGATCTCACTTCATAATGCGTGCAATAGTTTAATTGAAGCCTTAATTTTAGCCCTTATTTAATTCAGAGCACCATACCATCATTTGCATTTGTTTCTTTGTTTATTGAATTTAAAAAATTCAACAAGTTTCATTCGTGCTTATTGATTAGCTTATAAGCTCATTATAATTCTGCTTTAAACTTTTTTTTTGGTCTTTAATTCATCAGATACAATGCTATCTAATCATTCGGTAAATAGTTTTATTTGTGCTCATCAGTGAGCTATTCTAATTCATTCTTGCTTGTAAGCTAGCTACTCAGTATTTGTCTTGCTTACAAAGTAATCGTCATATTTATTTGCACGTTTCATGCAAATCCTTCTAGTTCATTTGGAGCTCAACTAATGGATTAGATTGTCCAGTAATGGATGACATTCATGTAAATAAACAATCAAGTTCTAATAATTATTTGGATACAATACAACCCAAATATTCATTGAATTTATCATTTGAGAGGTGTAGAATCTCTTGTAAGACTTGTTTTACATTTTTTTTGTCCAAGGCCAAGCTCTTAAATCGATAAGCTTCATTTATACTCATAATGAGCTATTGAGTTGTATTACAAATATCATTTGAATTTACTTGTTGTAGCTTAATTTTTCTTATTTTGATGTTTTAAGTTTTATGTTCAACTTTAATTTTGAATTGATATTCAATTTAAGTCCAAAATCGACTAAATTTTGAGTCTCCTCACGCTTATCCTGTAGGCTGTCGAGTACTTTGACCTACATGCTTTTCAGCTTGTCGGTGTCTTCAATCCCACCACGCTCTTCTGGGTGTAGTGGAGTCTTCAAATATCATAAAATAAAATATACATACATATTTTTTTGAAAGTTGATTTAACTTTGATTTATTATTTTCATTTAAGTTGGGTTTAAGATCATTAGTATTTTCATTTGATTCTCTTTAAGCTTTATGTCATTCCAAATTTTGACAGTCCGACGTCGATAGAGGTGCATGAAGACTTTGACACGCCATTTCTTCTAAGGCTCGGTGTCTTCGATCTGTCATGAAAAACCAAGCTCTTTTAAATTCAATGGAGATCAAATATATAATTTCAATTCATATTTAATTTTGAGCAGAGTTTATTTTGTATTAAATAATTAAGTCTCTAATGACAGCTCCACGTCATCCCACATGAGGGGGATTCTTTCTTGTCATGCTTTATTCTAAAAGCGGTAGGTGTCTTTTGCATAATTAGTAATCTTTCAATCCCTGCTCTTACGGCCGAGATAGTCTTCAAACACCAGGCTGAGGAAAAAAGTTAATGTGATTGAAACTTTGGTACCTTTCCTGTTTTCCTCGTATCTGCATATGGTAGTTTCTTTACCAATACAATCTTCCATAGACCAATGTAACCTTCAACATCAGGAACATGTCCTTCTAAGGAAAGTTGTCTCATTGTTAGCTCATCAAGGAACATCATGAAGCATACATTCATCTTAGAATATGTACCAATCTGCTTGCTTGTTGGTCTCCTCACGCAAAGGAGTGAATCCTGAACGTATAGGCTCTTTTGCAGGATCAATAGTGGAAATAAGAAGAAACTTTTCAGGCTTCAAATTTGAATGGATAATTCCAAGCTCCTTGGGCAAATAGTCAAAATCGGATAGGATGAATCTACACACAACTTTCACATTTTTTTTTTTTATTTCAATGCCTTTATATCGACTATAACGGATTGGCCGTAGTAGACTATCTCCAAGATTTTCAAGTGTTGCCCGTTGGGATCAGTATGCTTAAAATTGTCAAGTAATATGACAACACACTTGTGATTTGAGGGATCTTCCTGGCAATAGCTGATAGAATCTTCATCTCATGGAGAGCAACTTGTGCAAAATCTATAGCACTTTTATTTGAATTTTGAGTGCAACAAATTTCTTGCATCTCGTGTCATAGGCGAGCCATATGGTAGAAAAATTCCCCCACCCGAGCTTCTTTTGAGCGACGTACCTTTCCCCGCTGAAGTGGTCTCCCAGACTCACGGCATGGTAGCCTCCTTTCCTGTACGCGTCCAGACACTCGTCCTCCTCCGACCCAGACGAAGATGAACACGGTTTCCTGGAATCAGACTTCAGCTTGGAGTGTAGATCGGGTCGCATGACACGAGAAATTGAGAGAGGGACGGCGCAGAAAATAGAGACCAGCTGCCATGTCTCGGAAACAAGAGAGAGGATTCAGATTTTCTCTCTCGAGCAGTAGGTAGAACGGGAAGGGAGTTCGACATAGTTAAGTAACGAGAGCCCTCAAGATAGGGAGAAAATATTATTATGCCAGCTTTACGTCTGCCTATGACCGACGCGTATTTGATTTTTTTTTTTCTGGGTTAACAACGATATACGGTATTTGTAAAGACATTTCCACCCAGCCCGTCTCGTTCAAAAAGCGGGAGAAGAAGAGCGAAACATTAGGCGTTGACATTCCTGAGCTTTAGCTTTCTTTGAAGGATTTTTCTCGACAGCTCCGCTCTCGATGGATCATTCATTTCGTGATATAGTCAAAATGAGATTTAGGTATTTATATATGCCGAATGAATTTAGGGTTTACTATTCTTCTCTTGTCATGAAAGATTGGCTGTTTTTATATGTTATTTTGTATCACTCTGTACCTCGAGTACATAACATTTAGCTTTTTTTCCAATTTCCTTGCTTTGATTATGTGCATTATATTCAAATGTAAATAATTTGATGAGTTTGGATGGTTTCAGGTGGTATTTTGCATCCTCTGTACCTCTTTGGAGTACATATCATTTTGACATTTTTCTAATTTATTTTGCTTGTTCAGATTATATTTAGGGCATTTCAATGGAAGCATTTGGAGCGTTTGGATGGTTTGGGTATTTTTTTTCTATCTGTGTACCTCTTTGGAGATGATCATTCGACCTTTATTTTTTGAGTTTATTTTGCCAACTTCTTATGATTATGTTTAGGGCATTCCAATGAAGCATTTGGAGGCGTTTTGGTTTAGGTGGTATTTTGCATCTGTACTTTTCTATTTTATATCATTTTGACCTTTTTTTATTTATTTTGACTTCTATGATTATGTTTAGGACATTCCAATGGAAGCATTTGGAGCGGTTGGATTTGGGTGGTATTTTGCATTACTACTGTACCTCTTTGGAGGTAGATCATTTTGACCTTTTTTTTATTATTTTGCTTCTTCTTATGATTATGTTTAGGCATTCCAATGGAAGCATTTGGATATTGTTTGGATAGTTTATGAGTGGTATTTTACATCGTACTGTGTACTCTTTGGAGAGTACAGATCATTTTGATATTTTTTTTTTGAGTTTATTTTGCCTACTTTTATGATTATGTTAGCATTCAATGGAAGCATTTGGAGGCGGTTTGGATGGTTTCGGTGATATTTTGCATCGTACTCTGTACCTCTTTGGAGGTATAGATCATTTTGACCTTTTTTTTTATTTTTACTTGATTATGTTTAGGGCATTCCAATGGAAGCATTTGGAAGCGGTTTGGATATGGTAGATTTTGCATCTGCGTATCTCTTTGGAGGGTACAAATCATTTTGACCTTTTTTATTTTATTTTTTGCTTATGATTGTGTTTAGGGCATTCCAATGGAAGCATTTGGAGGCAATTTGGATTGGTTCTGGGTGATTTTTTACATTTTGTACTACTTTGGAGTACAAATCATTTTGACCTTTTTTTTAGTTTATTTTGCCTACTTATGATTGTTTAGGCATTCCAATAGAAGCATTTGGAGGTTTGGATGATTTCGGTGGTATTTTGCATCAGACTGTACCTCTTTGGAGATAGATCATTTCGACTGTATTTTTCAGTTTATTTTGCCAACTTTTTATGATTATGCTTAGGGCATTTCAATGGAAGCATTTGGAGGCAGTTTGGATGATTTCTGGGTGGTTTTTTGCATATGTACTCTGTGTACCTCTTTGGAGGGTACAGATCATTTCTGATCTTTATTTTCCAATTTATTTTGCCAACTTCTTATGATTATATTTAGGGCATTCCAATGGAAGCATTTGGAGGCAGTTTGGATGGTTTCTGGGTAGTTTTTTGCATCGTACTCTTCTTTGGAGGTGGATCATTTCTGACATTTATTTTCCAGTTTATTTTACCAACTTCTTATGATTATGTTTAGGGCATTCCAATGGAAGCATTTGGAGGCAGTTTGGATGGTTTGGGTTTTTTTGCATCTACTCTGTACCTCTTTGGAGGTACATCATTTTGACCTTTTTTTTTATTTCAAAGTTCTTATGATTATGTTTAGGGCATTCAATGGAAGTATTTGAGCGGTTTGGATAATTGCGGTATTTTGATATGTACTCTATGTACCTCTTTGGAGGTCAGATCATTTGACCTTTTTTTAGTTTATTTTGCCAACTTTTATGATTATATTTAGGGCATTCCAATGGAAGCATTTGAGGGTTTGGATGGTTTCGTGGTATTTTTGCATCACATGTATCTATGGAGGTACTGAGATCATTTTGACCTTTTTGGTTTATTTTACCTACTTCTTATGATTATGTTTAGGCATTATAATGGAAGCATTTGGAGGCGATTTGGATGGTTTCTCTGGTATTTTGCATCGTACTACATTGGCCTCTTATGGAGCCACCGTACACATGGCGATGCTGAATGTGGCATTGAGTGGTGTTCGGCGATAAGAGAAGAGGAAAAGTTTCTTCCCCTTCACACACACACACACTTACAGGATGTCTCGAGCAAGAATAAGTGTTGTGGTGGCCTCCACTCAAGATGAGAAGCCAGTAGTAGAGGTATTAAGTTACTTTCTTTTAAATTTGAGATAATAGAAATATATTTCACTAAATTTTTTTATAGGTTCGCAAAGATGAGCCAATAAAGGTCGATGACCCTATATCGTTGTGGTGGAGGAGCATCAGTCGGAGGTATGAATCATCTCAGATCGATCCTTTATTCAGTGAATGTACCTCTTCATCACTAACTTTCATCATCAGTAATTTTGTTGCAGGCATCAGAGGCACTTCATGTTGTTGAGTTCTCATCCAGAGCTATTTTTCCTAAGCCGATGCTCGATCTTATTGACACGTCATGCTCCCGGTTCGAGGACAAGTAAGTCAATCCTCCATCAGTTCCTTCATATATAAAATAACTTATTCGTTTAATTGAGATCACTTTATAATATTTATCACTTGCAGGGGTGATATTACGGTGGAAATATCATTATTGCGAGGATCGATGAGTTCTTTGCAGATCAATATCTCTCGGCACACATTGATGCCTTTCTCTTATTGGGTAAGTCTTTCGGCCGAGTATGTCCCTATTTGTACATTTCATGCTTGCATTGGGTATGTTACGGGAATGTTGGGTATGGATTGATTCTTGTTTGTTTAGATAAAAGCTATAATAATGTGTCATTCTCTTCTTTTCTGCGAGTTATGCCAGTGCACTAAAGATGGAAAGCAAAATGTTCATCCCATGTCACTGAGTGTGTGTGAGTTAATCTTCTTAGTTATAGATAATCGACTGGACACTCCACGTTGGGCATATTAAGTCAGCTAATATTTTATGACTCATTACCCAAACCAACCCATAAGAGCATTCTTCAGATTGTAAGAGCAGTTTTCAAATTTGGTTCTTCTTAACTATTTTTTTTTATGGTCCAACTTTGAAATTTTGTTCAGTTATTGGATCAAATTACTTGTTGAAGATCTTTGTGATCTTTTGCGATCGAAATGGCCAATCATGGTGAGTGGGATACTAGTCAAGAAAATAGTGTCATTGCGGAATGTTTTTCTGCAAATACATGGAAGGTGTCGACAAACCTCCGTTAATTTGGGTAGACCACCGAGGATTGGCCAAAGAAAATGAATATATTTAGAGTTAAACTACGCTACATTTTGTTTGGGACTTAAAAATCCAAAGTGAGAACAATATTATTTAGTTTGATATAGGATTTTGTATAATGCATCAGTTTGGTGGCTTCGAAGACTTAGCTGTTTTTGTTGAAGTGCATGGATGTGGGATGATATTTTACTCTGCTTTTTGTAACTTCTTTTCTCTCATTTCATATAGTTTGATTTCACTGATATTTTACTCTAGGTTGATATTTTACTCCAGCAATCATATTTTTTATCTTATGGATTTGGTTTTTTTTGGTATACTCTTAAGAAATGCATTTAAAATCATTTTTATGGTATGATCATTTTGTTATGGCGAGAATGCATAAAATTATTCGAATACATAAAATAAATGTTATCCTGAGAATGCATAAAATTCATGCATAAAATTAAATTAGGGATTCGGTCATTAGGGATTATCTTTTTTTTAAAAGTTTTATTGTAAATTATTGTGGTTGGTGTAAGTAAATTTTGATTGTAAAATCATGATATTCTAACGGTTTTAATTTTAACGATATGTATTAAAATACGATTATGATTGTTGTTATTTGTTTTTTTATTATGAAAATAAAACAATTAAAAAAATTAGCTAATGTATTCTTAGTATGCTCATGGTCGAGTGAAATGAAGTTGAATATTAACTTGAACCTTATCAGACTGACTTGTCTATTTATTTAGATGAAACAAAAACAAAATAAGTTAATTTATTATTAAAAATATTATTTTTTTTTGCATTGCAATATATGAAAATTAATTATAATGAAACTTGTAAAAAACAGATAACTTTTTTAATTATATAATAATTATTTTCAATTCTTGAATATTGTAAATATAATAGATTAAGAGGCTTTTTAAATTTATCACCACATAGATTAAAGGTCAAAATGATTTCCCTCAAAGAGGTACCAATAGATGCAAAAATCACCGACTATCCAAAGCTACTCCAAATGCTTCCATTGGAATGCCCTTAATCATAAGTCAAAATAAAGCGGAAAAAATATCAAAATGATCGTACCCTCCAAAGATAAAATCAGATGTAAAATACCACCGAAAATCCAAACTACCTCCAAATGCTTCCATTGGAATGCTAAACATAATCATAAAGTTGGCAAAATAAACAAAAAAGGTCAAATATGATCACACCCTCCAAAGAGGTACATAGTACATATGCAAAATACCGAATCATCCAAGCGCCTCCAAATGCTTCCATTGGAATGCCCTAAACATAATCATAAGAAGTTGGAAAAATAAACTGGAAAAAAGGTCAAAAATGATTTGTACCCTCCAAAGAGGTACCACAGTCTGGAAAAAAATGCCATAGCGTCCAAATCATTGGAATGCAAACATAATCATAAAAGTTGGCAAAATAAATTGGAAAATAAATGTCGAAATGATCGTACCCTCAAAAGTACACGATCTGATACAAATCAAAAACCATCCAAGCTTCTCAAATGCTTCCATTTGAATGCTTAAACATAATCATAAGAAGTTGGCAAAATAAAATTGAAAATAAAAGTCAAATAATTTGTACCCTCAGGTAACGAGTCTGATGCAAAAAATACCAGAAACCATCCTCAGCTCCAAATGCTTCCATTGGAATGCCTAAACACAATCTCAATAAAGCGGAAAAAAAGGTCAAAATGATCTGTACCCTCCAAAGAGGATGATCAGATGCCACCCAAAACTATCCAAAGTGCCTCCAAATGCTTCCATTGGAATGCCTAAACATAATCATAAGAAGTAGGCAAAATAAAGCGGAAAAAATGTCAAAAATGATCTGCCCTCAAAGAGATACAGATCTGATACAAAAAACCATACCCAAGCTCCAAATGCTTCCATTGGAATGAAACATAATCTCAATAAAAAAAAATAAAAAAGGTCAAAATGATCATACCCTCAAGAGATACACGAGTCTGAGATGCAAAATACCACCCAAAACCATCCAAGCGCCTCCAATTGCTTCCATTGGAATGCCCAAAATATAATCTTAATAAGCAGCAAAATAAAGCGGGAAAAAAAGGTCACAAATGATCTCTCCAAGAGGTACAATCTGATGTAAAATACAGAGACCATCCAAGCAATCTCCAAATGCTTCCATTGGAATGCCCTAAACATAATCATAAGAAGTAGGCAAAATAAATTGAAAAAAAAAGGTCAAAATGATCATACCCTCAAGAGGTACACAGATGATGCAAAATCTCATAATCCAAGCGCTCCAAATTGCTTCCATTATAATGTAATGAACATTATCTCGAAATAGAAAATAAGCGGGAAAAAATGAAATGATCCACTCCAAAAGGTACAAGAGAAACAGATACAAAATACTACCAAAACCATCCAAATAGTCTCAAATGCTTCCATTATAATGCCTAAACATAATCATAAGAAGTAGGCAAAATAAAGCGGAAAAAAAGGATAAATGATGCACCTCTCAAAGAGGTACCGATTCTGAGATGAAAAAATACGAAATCATCCAAATAGCTTTTAAATTGCACGACTAGAATGTAATGAACATTATTTCTAGAATCGGCAAAATAAAACGAAAAAGGCAATAAATGATATGTTATTTATTGCACATATTTTATAATTAAATGATTACAATGTCCTGGGGATTAACTCAATCACTATTGCTTAAAGAGCTAAAGCAAGGTGTTAAAATCCCATTCATCTAAACATCTTGGTGTGTGTTAAGTTAAAGAGAGTCATCTTTGGGACTCTAAAGCATTGAGAAAAGATTATGCATAAGAACACAAAACTGGATAATGTCATGCATCAAAATATTTTCCTCAAATAATATCCATCATCAGCTTAGTGTTCCCTTCAGCCGACTGATTGATTGTGGAGCTCGAGTTAAATTCCTGTATGTAGAACATCGTATTAGTTGATAATTTCTTATAGCATCGATGTGTGATATTACATGCGTACCTCGAAAATACTCGGCATAAAGAAAGGTGATGCAACTTGTGATAAAACGCGTTAACACTATCGGGTACTTTGGTTTGCAACAAAAAAAAGTAGAAGGTTTGAAGATTAAAACAATATTTAAAATACTAAAAACTAATACAAATAGAAAATTACTCTTGGCTTTCTTGGATCTCTCCCAATATCTCTTAAGCCTTGAGTTGGAAACACCCATTTGGACGTTGCTTAACTGGATCTTTTAAGATGTCTTTTCCCTTATATGTTGTGGTTGACTTCTTCTTCTTAACTACTTTGTCGTGAGAATTCCCACTTATAGAGTCGACATCATCATATAGTTTTTTAGGGATCAAGCATATAGTCCCTCTTGTGCCCTGTGCCGGCTTATTTGATATGCATATCGACTTATGTGGTTCCGAAAAATAATGCCAGAAGCATTTCCATCTGTGCTTGCCACATCTCTTAATTTTCTATATGCACTATCAATGTAAATATCCCTCTTTCTCGGTAGACCATGAGAAGATACTTGTCGGAATCGCACAACATCTTCCTTACTAAGAACTCTACGATACTGATGGGCACAAAGTAATCCCATCATTTCAAATTTTTTGCAAGTACAAGTTACTTAGGGTAGTCTATCGAAATGCAGTCCATGTTTTGGATGCATTTTTATTCTCTAAGTTTCTCACCAAATACTCCATGATCGTCATCGACTTGGTTCTTGATAGGCCTCCAACTCCATGCAAAAATTTCTCTTCAAATATAGTGTAAACCTTTCTTGTATAAAACATAGCGACTTATTTTAGAATTGGTCTTAACAGAACAATCGATGGCTACACTTGAAGTCTTGTCATGTTCATTCGATGCCATGTCTCCATAACCTTTTCCAACCCCAAGAAATAATCGTGGCGAACTTGTTGGTTTAGATATTCATACATTATTAGTGGACTCACTCGTTCGTTGACAAGATGCCCCATCGCGAGAATGAGTC
>JAKCPB010000647.1:0-118902 GCA_021442155.1 Cymbidium sinense
GATAGCCTAGTAGTGCAACCAATCGACGAGTCCAACCTCCACCAAAGACATGCCTACTACTATTTTAGCTAGTTCTTCTTCTACTAGTAGACATCTTGTATCGGTGGATGAGGGAATCAAATCCCTCACCCCTCTTACTTTACTTAATTTCTACTTTGTACCTCCTATAAAATCCAATAAATTTAAGAATAAAGATAGCTTGAATTATATTTATATCACTTTTGATGGGTTGTCTACTTTTATTCCTAATGATAACTCTTCAAGTCAAAATAATCATAATAATTCTGATCTTTGACTTTCTAATTCAGAGTTACACTTTCTACTCTAAATACTATGAGTTCACCTCTTGAGATAGACTTGGAATCATCGATTTTGAAGGTCCCAAAGGAGAAGCTGTAGGTGAGCCTGACGTGCAAGTAGAATCTTCCATTACTCTGCCATAAGAGATCACTGAAGTCAACCTCTGTAGTGGCAAGGTTCTACTTCTTAGGGGTAGCACCTCTAGATAGAGGGAAACAAGTCATTGGTTTAGAGGATCGAGAAGCCCATCCACAGGATGCTCCACCCTTGGATATGTTTGTGGAGGATCAACCCAAGGTGGACTACAATGTCCTCTCTCACCTAAGAAAGTTATCATCTAAGCTAAGCATATACGATTCCCTATCTTATCTAAAGAGATGAGGGAATCATTAATCAAGGCTCTCATTGATCCTAAGATATGCTTAGCTTAGCTAACCACTATTGGTGAGGAGGAACATTATTCTAAAGAAGCTAAGGGGATCACTTTCACAGATGAAGACCTTCTTCTTGGGGACATGGAGCACAACCGTCCCCTCTATATTATAGTTTACATGGGCAGATTCAGACTAGCCAGAGTTCTCATCAATCCAGGTGCATCGATTAACATTATGAGTCTAAAGACCCTTGCCTATTTGAAGATCGACATCTCCACACTTCGAGGAGATCATATGATGTTAAGATGATTCAATGAACAAGGTGAGCGGGCATTAAGTTCCATAGTGTTACCTTTAGAGATAGGTGATTGGAAGACTGAAGCTAAGTTTTATATAATTGATTCGAATACTTCATTCAACGCTTTGCTTGGCAGGCCTTGGATACATCAGAACAAGATAATTCCATCCTCCCTCCATCAGTGCATGAATTTCAAGAAGGATGGAATTGAGTATTGTGTCAAAGTAGTTTTTATTGGGATCATCATCCTTAAGTCCTGAAGTCAATGTAGAACTTAAGAAAGATATATTTAAAGAATCAATGGAATTATCGTTTGACTTTTACTCTCCTTGTGTTCATAATCTTATACAGAAAGGTTTGGTTCCTCATACATGGTCTAAGCATAGGTCAGAGTATTTTGAGAAGTTGTGGAACAATACAGGCAAGGAAGAGTAATCAAGAGTAGGACTAGGATTTGGTATAGTGGGTCCAGTCGATGATGCTGACTACTGCTAGTTGTTACCAAGCATTTGGAGTTTGATAGGTTCTTTTAATAGAACACCAAATCTTATGAGAATATGTGTTTAGAAATCTCAGATGATCCAGATGATCTCTAAATCAAAGATGCACCTCTAAAATTTGAAGAAGATATCCATTCAACAATTGATAAGGTTAAAGAAATCAACCTCGGACAGAAGAAAATCCACGCCTGACGTACATCAGTTCGTTGCTGAATGAAGAATAAAACAATGACTTAGTTAAGCTATTGACTGAGTTTAAAGACTACTTTGCATGGAGTTATGAAGAGATTCTCGATTATCTCGTAGCTTGATCCACAAACTAGCAATAGATTCTACTATTAAGCAAATCTACATGTCATTTATGAAGTCAAGAAACGATGATGCTTTTTCATGGAGAAAAAATACCTACACGTTGCTTGATGTCATACCAATTAAGAAGAAGAATGGTCAAATTCATATTTGCATTAATTTTAAGGACTTAAATAAGGCATGTCCTGAGGATGAGTTTCCTCTTCCTATACTAAATTAATGGTAGACATCACCTCATCTTATGCAGTCTTCTCTTTCATGGATGGGTCATCTGGCTATAACCAAATCAAGATGTCTCCTGAAGATGAAAGAAATGCTACTTTTCAAACCTTGATCGAAATATTCTATTATAGGGTCATGCCTTTCAACCTTAAAAATGCTAGTATAGTAGTCTCGGATTCATAAAAATACAAACCTACTATCCATACTTGGAGACAACGATCATTGAACAATAATGAAGAGAGGAACTTTCCCTAGCGGAGGCAGAAAAATCTATGATGATTTTTTTATTTTTATCTTCATCTGAAAATAAATTAAATGAAGACAAAAATAAAATCTTCCTTTTGTTGGACACCACACATAGATCCGAAGATGTTGTTATTAGGGTGATCGGGTACGACATTGAGGAATGATGTACTATCTCGAGAAACAGAAGTCACCATCCTACAATAGACCTAATCACCTTAATAAGGACTACTAAGGATGATGGGTCTTCGAATGTACCATAGATTCTTCCCCTACTTTACATGGAAAAGTAAAGCAGGATTTATTTTAAGCTGGGTTCATTAAGTTCCCTATGAAGACAAGCCCCAATAGTTAATTACATCTTAAAAAATTAGATTCCTTAAGAATACTCTCGATTAAGGTAAATGATCATTGTCTCCAAAGATTTTAAAGACAAGACTATCAATCAATTGGTTATTTTTGTAAGAGCAAGTGGTATTGATCAAGAAGAAGGAGTTATTATTGAAATAAAAGGGAGATAAGTAGGAGATGATTATGATACTAGGAAGCCTAGTAAGCATCTCAAACTATCCTATGATTGGGCTTTATATTTTTGAATTTGAAGAGAATTATTTGTTTAAGTTAAATTTTTATTAAAAATCTAGGGCTTAAAATTCCATGATACAAGATCATGGAAATGCCTAAGAGGTGAGGATTTATGCTTGTAGTCCACAAAGGAAACAACAACCTCAGATCCTAAATCTAGGGAGCTTTAGTGAGAGCCAAAGCTTGACCTAAATCTAAGGCAAACATGGGCATATGGTTTACCTCCATAAGAGAGGATAAATCACCCAACTGTTGGACTTACAATCGCCTGGGGGTGGCAGCCAACTAACTCCTACGATTTTAAATACATGTAGGCAAGTCATATGCTTTTGCAAGCTAGCTAAGCTATTATTTATTTAGAAAGAGACTAAGTCCTTAAACGCACTCCCTAAGAGACTAGATCATGTAAGACATAATTAATGACTTATGTAAATTTTGTTATGTTTTATTTTCATTTTTTGATAATTTATTTGACACAGGCTCTGGGATTCATATGCCTAATGCATGAGAAATTAGTTATGGGCTAAAATCAGTAAGAAGGAGGTGTGTTTCCATCATGGCTCTCAAAGGTCAAGCCACGTTCCCTGACAAAGGTGGAAGCTCTCCATAAGCAATAGTGAAACAAGATGCTTTTTATGCATGATGTGAAACATACAACATCCAACTAAGGGGTTGTTATATATTTTATCTTGATTTATAACCTATGCTTTAGGTGAGGTTATGAGTTGTTAATTTTTTTTAATTTTGAGTTGATTAATTGGATAGAAAATTTATTTTTCCCTAGGAGCCTAATCCAATCCAGACCATTCATCAAAGCAAGGAAGAAATTAGGAAAAATATGTCATCTTAATGCTCAAGCTAAACAAACATCAAATAATTTATAAAGCTAGCGCAAAAGAATAAAAGGCCTTTATGGTCGGGCTCCACTGCACAAATCCAAAAAAAATGGCTAGCCGAGCTCTACCCTTATACAACCTAGATTACAAATAAATTAATTACAATATAAAAGGAATTCATGTTATGGGGGTCTTCATTCTTCATTTCTTCTTTTCTTCTTTTCTTTCTTCTTTTTGTTGGTTGGTTGGAATGCGGTTGCTTCAAAGGCTTCGCATGGTTCATAAGACATAGTATTATGACCAATATTCATCCTCATCCCCCCATAACATTCATTCTAAAATCCTAATTGCAAAATTACATGAAAATGGGAAAATTAAATTTAACTAAAACGCAAAATAGATATTAGCTAAACACACACAACATCCCAAGCATGTATATGAATAAATTGTACTTACCCCACACATGGGTAACTAAGTCCACGTATTTTGGATTATGCTTAGGGGTATAAGCAACCTGCATAGCAAAAAGAATTTATATTTTTATTGTGTGCACAAAGCACAATCCCTAAGATAATAATTAGCGAGATCATTCTATCATTCATCTACACGCCTACACTAACATCTTACATTACATCACAAAAAATCAAAGCATCAAACCATGCATCCTAACATAGAGCTAGAAATGGTAACTTAGCCTAATGTGTGTGTCATTTAAGGCTTGTGTGGCATGTCTTAGCTAGGCTTTAAGGTTGAAGTTTTCTAGTGTGAGAAGTTTCAACTTAGAGGGTGGTTTTATTTAAGTGATTTAGTTGATTTTTTAATTTTATTTGATGATTTGATTTGGTTTGGATAAATCTACACTTAATTACTAAGTGTTGTAAAGAGAGGATTAGAGTAGAGAACTTCTCTTTCCTCCCTTCCTTAAGTAATTTCTAAGGTAGATTCAATAGTAATTTTTCTTTAGTGAATGTTTTATTATGTGTTTTAATTAATCCTCAATTTAGATTTACTCTAAATAAACCTATTCAATAAGAAAGAAATTTTAGGATTAATTAAGTGAATTACTATCACAAAACATAAAACCATTTATTTCTTTCCAACATGTGTATCATGCATAAAAAATTATCCTAAGCATATCGATAGATGCAATGTAAATATTTAGCATACTTTAATCATGAATGCTAAGAGGTGTTACTTAAGGAAATTTGAATGTTTTATGATGCATGATTTTGTTAAGTAGAAAAGAGAGGGATTCTTTTATCCATTAGTCAAATGCACATTTACAAGTATGAAAGACATAAGTGAGTATGACGCCATTATTTTCTACACCAAAGGTATAAGGTACTATAATTTCTTAGGGTACTTAAATGAACTCATCCATCATTAGGTTGAGTGCTATGTTGATGATCTAGTAGTCAAGAGCAAAAAAAAAGGAATACCGTCTCTTTGACTTGAGAGTAATTTTCAAATGGTTAAGATAATATAACCTCAAAATGAATCCTCTGAAATGTGCATTCAGAGCAACTTCAGGAAAATTCCTTGGGTTTGTTGACAGGGAAATAAATAGATTCAAGATTAAATCTATCTTAGAACTGCCACCTCCTAAGAGTTGAACTCAACTCAGATCTTTCCAAGGATAGCTAGCATATCTAAGACGCTTTATCTACAACCTATTACAGAGATGCAAGCCATTTTGAGCACTTGTCAAAAGGGATGTCAAGTTCAGAGGGATGACAAGTTCCAACATGCCTTCGAAGACATCAAATAGTATTTGGTGAAGCCGCCAGTTCTAGCAGCCCCTATCCCAGGCAGGCCACTAATCCTCTACACTGCTACTTTAGACGACTCTCTCGGTGCTCTGTTGGCCCAAGCCAATGATGAAGGAAAGGAAAACGGTCTCTACTATCTCAATCATTATCTTATTTATGCTGAAGTGAACTACCCACCTATTGAGAAACATTACCTAACTTTGATCTTTGCTTCCCAAAAGTTACGATACTATATGCTTTCGCATAAGGTGAACTTGATCTCCAGAACAAATCCACTATAGTACCTCATGACACAACCAATGCTATCCGAACGTTTGGCATGATGGACCATGATCCTCTCATAGTTTGATATCATATTCATACCCCTCCGTGCGGTAAAAAGACAAGCACTAGCGGATTTCACAGCAACACATCCACTTTCAGTTGACTCCCCGCTTAGGGACAATCTCACTGATGAACAAATCATGAACTTAGGGGGGTTGACAACCGCTGATCGGAGATGTATTTTGATGGTGCAACTTCTTTTCATAAAGGGGAAGCACCAAGATCTACTCTTTCAGGAAAGGCAGGGGTAGGAATAGTTCTACTAACTCCAGACCATGATGAGATGAGATTATCATACTATCTTTCTAACCCCTGCACCAACAACAAAGTTGAGTATGAGGCTTTGATTGTTGGTCTAGAGTTAGCCATCACTATCAGTGTCAAGAGCATCAACATCTTTGGGGATTGTTAGTTGGTCATCAACCAGATTGCCAGGTCCTACAAGGTTCTCAAACCCAAGTTACCATGAGTATACCATGAATTGGCCCAAATCCAAGTCACCATCTATAGGTTCCCCGGTAGAGAATGCGTAGATGCTTTGGCCAAACTTGTTGGCATGTCTGAAGAGGAGTCCATTCCAATAATAGATAAGTCCTATCCCTTATTGTGAATTCATCGAGATACATTCCCTTGAAGGGGAGGTTATCATTGCCTATAAGGATAAGGAGCTGGATTGGAGGCAACCGTTCATAGACTATTTGAACATAAAAAACTACCTATCACAAGACAGAGAGCCTCTCTTATGCTTGATGACACCTATCATAGATGCTCCTTTGATCAAATGTGGTTATATTATTTAGACAAATACGAAGCTCATGGAATTGTAATCTAGGTACATTCAGGTTCTATGCAAAGCACACAAATATAGTCCAAAGATGAAGATGAGATCAAGAGGCTAGGATATTACTAGCCTTCGATGATTCTGGTATGATGTAGCGAAGATGCCATCAATGTCGTATACGGTGTGGTCTTACATCAACCACCCAAATTGTACACCTACATTAGCCTCATGGCCATTTGAGTGGTGGGGTAGATTCTGATCGATCCCTTTTCTTTTAAGGGTCATTGGTTCATCTTAGTTGCAACCGACTACTTTTCCAAGTGGGTAGAGGCAATCCCACTCGGAGAGGTCACAACTCAGCATGTGCTTTAGTTTTTCAGAAACCATATCATATATAGGTTTGGGGTGCCTCGATGAATTATATCTGATAATGACACTGCATTCAAAAACACCAAGAGCAACAGCTTGGCCAGAAGACAAGGTATAGATTGGAGATACTCCACCATCTACTATCCCAGAGTAAATGGCTTAGCAGAAGCATTTAACATAACTCTCATCTAAATAATAAATAAGACTCTTGACGATAATAAGCAATAGTGGAATGAGCAGTTGGTTGAAGCCTTGTGGGCCTACCGCACCACATATTGAATTCCAACTCAATCTACCCTCTTTTCAATAGTGTATCAGTTTGAAGCTATTCTACCTTTAAAAGTTCAACTCCCGTCACTAAGGTAGCATTGAGTAGCAAGATCACTATAGAGCAAAATGTAAAGTTGCGGTTAGAAGAGCTTGAAGGTTTGGAGGAGAGTCGCATATGGGCATGCCAGAACCTCGAGTAGTACAAGGCCAAAATGATTCAAGTGCACAACAAGAAAAACTTGTGTTAGTCCTAAGGATACCAATTATTGCCCATCAAAAGATGGGAGGCAAGTTTGAACCCACTTGGGAAGGCCATGTCATAGAGAAGGCTTACTAAGGAGGATCTTATCAGCCTATTAATTATAAAGAGAAACACTTGATGCTTCCAATTAATGGGCTCTATTTGAAGAAATATTATCGATAAAAATCATGTTTGAAAATAGTTCTATCAATCAACAAAAAATTCATTCTAATTCATCAAAAATCTTCTCTTCATTCGAAGCGTTATATGCTTATCTTGTGAATCCGCCATGATGTGTTTAGGAGCTACTAGATAGGTGTAAGAGAACCCAAGAGGCATCCTATTTCGACTAGTGCAACTAAGTTAGGTGTAAGAGAACCCAAGCGACATCCTTTTTTGATGGGATTTCAGCTGCCATCTGTGGCACTATTTCATCAAAATCCCCAGCGTGTTTAAGGTAGGTGTAAGATAACCCGAGAGGCATCCTATTCCTTTAACACAAGCACAAAAAACAAACATATATCTTTTATCTGGGGATATTTTAATGTGAGAGCAAGCCCTCTGTGGCACTCACTCATTAGTTTCTGTCGGTTACATGCTACCATAGTATGTCACCCTAGTGGTCATCTGTTTAAGGATGTGAGTCCCTGTGCTTTCTTCCTAACTTGATCATTGTAAACTAATGAGTGCCTTGTTAGTTTAGTAGAATTCTCTGTGCAGCCAGTACGCTACCTCATGTTGATTTTGTTTAAGAAGATGTGAGTCTCCGTGCTTTCTTCTTGAACTAATCATCATGTTCTAACTAGGTCGAGTATATTTGAGGTTTAGGATAAGTCCTCCAAAGGCTCCTTTCCTCTTAACTACACTTGAGTTGATATAAGTCCCCAGTGGCATTCACTTAGAAGTCACCTAGGTGGATAGCGTTGGCGAAGATGTATCGATCAATTTCTATAGGAGGATGTGAGTCCCCGAGCTTTCTTCCTAGGCTGATTGTTGCAAACCAATGGGCACCTTAGGTTGGTTGATGTTGTTATACTGACAGTGACTCACCCGGTGGATACACCACTCTTGGCAGATGTGAGTTCCCACGCTTTCTCCTTGAGTTGGCCACCGAATACCTATTTGATATATATGACTAGCCATGTCATCTTCTCTAGGTTTTGGTTTAAGCCCTTAGCGGCCCCTCTCCCTGTGGGCATTTTATTTGGATCATGTCATTTGCGACCCCATTTAGACACTACCCAAGTTATTCTTGGATTGGACAGTCCCCCTTTCCTAGTAGCCATCCCTATGGTTGGAGAATTTATTCAGCGAATGCACATATTCTCCCTTGGTTCAGCAAATCTGAGATAGGTCTAGGTTGATATAAACTCCTTCTTAGTTAGATCCCTCGCAAACTCATAGGTTCCACAATAATCAAACAAATAATTAAAACAAATAAATTAATTCGCTTGTGGATTAAGAATTTAATCCCCCACAGGCCCATGCAGGGATCCTATCTTTAGGGCAGTGTCAGCAGAACTCCCTATAGGAATTGCCTGACTACCTGAGTTGACATAAATCCCTGGGTCGGTACTCACTCCATAGTCACCCTTAGGTCGGGTTCAATCTATTTCACCACAAGCAGGTTGCCCTGACAGTCATCCTGCTTTGGAAGATGTAAGACTATGATACATTCTTCCTAACATGATTATCGCAACCTGATGGGCAGCCCTAGGTCAGGTTCAATTTGTTGCCCAAAGCAACTGAATACTCCAGTGGTCTTTTATAATGGAAGATGTGATTCCCTAAGCTTTCTTCCTTTGAATTGATCATTACAAACTTAAAGGCCCTCCTTTGGTTGGATATAGTTCTTCCATCGGCAGGGAAGCTACTCCCTTTGGTTCAGTAAATTTGAGATAGGTCAAAGCTAATATAAGCCTCTTCTCAGTGTGATCCATCGCAAACCAATGGAATCTATCAAAATAAATAAATCTAAAATAAAATTAATCTTTGACTATCTTTGAGTTGATTTAAATTCCCTAGTGGCATTCACTCAATAGTGACCCAGTCGTTTGATCATTGCCTTACGATCACCCTAGTGGTTTCTTATTTCTAGAAGATGTGAGTCCTCGCGCTTTCTTCTTAGGACTTGACCATTGCAAATTGAAAGGCATCCCCTTGGTTGGATAGTCCTACCTTATGGTTGGTAGATAATTCCCTTTTGATTGGTAAATCTGAGTTAGCCCAAGGCCTCCATGGCCCCTGCTTAATGCAGTCCATCGCAAGCTGATGGGACCCATCAAAAGAAATTAAAAAGGAAATTGATCTTAACTATCTTTGAGTTGATCTAAGTCCCCCAGCGGCATTCACTCAATAATCAGCCCTAGGTTGGGTTTGATCTATTGCCTTGCCAATAGATCACCCCCGCAACTAGTCCCTTCTATGGAGGATGTAAGTTTATTACGCTTTCTTCCTAGTACAGCTGCTATACACTGGAAGGCATCCCTTTGGTTGGCTAGTCTGACTATGCGTTTAGTAGATTACCCATTTGGATTGATAAATCTAAGGCCTCCATGGCTCCTACTCAGTGCAGTCCATCGCATACCAACAGGGTCCATTTCAAAATACAAAATTAAAAATCTGAAAAAAAAATAATCATTCAATCCAAATCAAATCTTCTGCTCATCCTCAGTGCAAATTTTTCTAGCTCCCCAGCAGACTTAGAATTCTAATCCCTTAGTGGATTTCACCACCTTTCCTCCCTTATGGATGACTTGAACTTACCTCCCCAGTGGAGAGTTCACTTGTCTGTCCACGATGGAGTCAAAACAAACATGATTAAACAAATAAAAAATTGAAAAAAAATTCAACCCTCTTCCCCAAGAAAATTTAATTAAACAAATCAATCTCTCCCTAGTGAAACTCAAATCAAACCTCTCATCCCTCAGTGGATGACTTGAACCTTTTCCCTTAGTGGAAGGTTCACATATTCTATCACTGGTGGATTCCTCCTTCCCTCTCTTATATCATTGACATAAGTAGAGCCACATTACACTAAGCTCTAGATTCTTTCTACACCTTAGGTTAGGAGTAGACCGTCTCTGTTAGTACTTGTGGTCATTCAGAGTTGTTGATGATTTGGTCAACACCAATACATGCGGTGTTCCTTCTCAGTCACACCACACATATTGGGAGCCCTTTGTTGACCTCATTTTTAGAATGAGTTCTCAACTCCACCATCTTAGACATAGGACTCTTCTTAGACTTTAAGAGTTCCTTAGTTTTAAGACACTTCTAGTGATTACGTGAACATTTAACCTAACCCTAGAGACTTAGAAGAGTTAGCCATAGGAATAGGTCATGCCTTAGGGGTGTTAGGAAAATTTGCCTACCCTATAGCTTGAACCAACTCCTCACTTCCTTCCTTCAAGTAAAATTCAAATCAACTCCAAACTCATATCAACTTCAACTCCAAATCAAACCTTGAATTAATTTTAATGGATTTTCCCAAATCATGAATCAATTCTAAATAATTGAAGCCCATGATTGAAATCCATAATCAAATTCAAATTCCAAAAATCTTTCCTAAGCCCTTTAATTCTATCTTATGGACTTAGCTCAAATCAAATCCAATTAAATTCAAATTCAAGAATTTTTCTCATAACCCATTTATATTCTCATTTATATTCACAAATATAAATGAATTATAAATATAAAATAAATTCAAAACTCAAACTCAAATTCAGCAAATCCAACCTAAGCCTTTCAAGTCAAATTCTTGAACTTAGCCAAATCAAACTCAAATCAAGCCAAAACCTTCATTTTTCTTCATGATTCAATCAATCCTACAATCATGAACCCAAATATAAATACAAACTTAATCATCAATCCAAGAATCAATTCAAAAATCAAATCCAAATTCAATCCAAAACCCAACCTAGGCCTTCAAGTCAAAATTATGAACTTAGGCAAATAAAACTAAAATCAAGCCAAAACCTTGATTTTTCTTCATGATTTAATCATTCCTTCAATCATGAATCCAAATATAAGCATAAACCTCAATCCATAAACCAAAACTAAATTCAAAAATCAAACCCAAGTTGAACCCATATTCACCCTTTTGACTTTAAATTATCAAATGAATCAAAACCCATTTAACATCAAATCTCTTGCAAATGGATTCATATTTCAATCATAAATCCATATATCAGTTCAACCAAACCTGAATCAAGCCAACAAAACCCAATTGGCTCACTTGACCCAAAGTGGCCAATTTGACCTACATGAATCAAAATCCAATTCAATTCAAATCAAGGTGAGTTAAGCCAATCCAAACTTCATGTCTTTGTTCATCATCATAGGTTAATCAATTATCATGAATTGGGTAAAACCAAGTCAACTAGCCTATTATTGAGTCAACCCTTTAACCCACATGAACCCAAACTAGCCAAATTGCAATATAAATTAAATTTATTGTAACCAATGGCTCAAGTTTACTCCAAATCGATTATTGAACTTGACCAAAATCTTAATTAAACTCAATTTGATCAATTGGTCAACTAGACCCAACCTAGCCCAATTGACCATGAACCCAACTTGATCTAAAAGGTAAAATCAAGACAAAATTAAACCAAACCAAAATTAATTAAAATCAAATCTTACAATATATTCTAAATGATCAACCAAACCCAAACCATGCCACGATTCAAGCAATTTGGTCAATTGGGTCAAATCGATCAACTTAGCCCAAATTGACCTAAAGGATCAAATTGACCAAAATCCAAATTAAATCTAAATTAAACCAAATTAATTGAAACCAATTGAACCAATATACTCCAAATAGTCATTTGAACTTGACCCAACTCTTGGTTTGACCCAATTTGACCAATTGGTCAACCTAACCCATTTTGAGCCAATTTGACCCAAATGGGTCAAATTAGCCCAAATTAAACCAAATGAACTTCAAATGACATGAAATTTGGTTCAACATACTTTTGACTCATTTCAAATTTGTCCAAATCAAATTCAATGCTAAATGACCACATTTTCCTTGGGTCAAGGGCATTCCATGAGAAAAGACACTTTCCCAAGTGGTCATTTCTCTTCCTTGGCCACTTGACACTCATCCATTAGTCCACATAGGCACCAAGAACACTAATTTTCTGACCCAAGGAGTGGTTGGGGTAGCCATGACTCATGGGGAGGTGAAATCACCTCACCTCTCCCATTAGAACACTTAGCATGAAGGACTCTCACCTCCCCTTGGCTAGGACACCCATTTGTCCTTCATGGCAGCCACTTTACATGCCTTAGCCAACCATAGGGAGCCACCTAGGATGATTCTCTTCTATTCCCAACCACCCCAAGCCAAATGACATGAGTTTGGAGCCAAAATTTTAAACAAAAGTTTCATTTTCGTTCACTTTTGATTCTAAGCCATTAGTGGTTGAAGGAAACCTTCATTCCTCTCATTCTTCTCCTCCTAGAGCTCCCAAAGCCATTAGTAGTCTCTGCCACTTCATTTTGGAGAGAAATACTTCAAAAATAAGTGGATTTCAGAGAAATGATCACCGGAGGAAACTTCATTTCGACGTGAACATGAGGATCTAATCTCAGTCCAAGGCTTCTTCCCTCACTCAACAGCGCGCTTGAGTCACCACTGGTGCCATAAATCATTCCCAGTGAGATAACTATCAAAAACTATAGCCGATCTTAGGATCTCTCATTTTGTGATTATTTTTTCACAATTTTTAGGAATCTACCCTAGATAATCTCGTATTTTTTACTTTAAATCATCCCAATTAGAAAATAGAATTTTTTTCAATGCGAATTGACATGAAAATGAGTCCATTTGGATAATTTTTCACTTATAAATCCTATTTTTTTCCTTAAAAAAGACTATTTTTACTATTCATCACCAGCGGGCTATAGCCGTCGTTTGATCCCATGGTTCGTGGGATCGAACGCCTTTGGATCGCTGATGCGATCTAGACCATCCAATCATGTGGTTCACATCATTTCAAATCACATGCCGATCGTGTGATCGCCTTTGATCACGCTGACCGGACCATCCAATCCAGGAACCGTGGTCACTTCAGACCGCGACGGTCTTCCCGCCCATCATGACGCGACCACGCAAATTGTGTGTGGCACCATGGTGCGCGCACATGAAATTGTGCATCCAATCGCTGTGGGCCGATTGCCACATCGGCGTTGTGCGGATTTTCTGATTTAAAATATTAATTTAAATGACCTCAAACTTAAAAAATTCATAGAAAATAAAATACTTAACCAAAAATTACAAATAAAGGCTCGATGGATTCGTCCTTCTGAGGGAAATCCAATAAACCCAAAATCTCTAAATTTCACTGAGTATTTTGAGCTTAATTTGAGTTTTAGTAAAAATAAAATTTATTTAGTTAAACCAAAAATACATGTTATATTAAATTAAAATTTTTAGAGATTAAAACTAATGTTAAAATACACCTACTATACAAATTTCAAGTCAAAATGACCATTTGATTAAAAGCTATTTAATTTTGAGTGTCAAATTATTTATTTTAATAAAATAAATTAGCAGAATTTATAAAAATCACTTAAATCAATTGAAACTTTCTAATTTCATAACTAATTGGAGAAAAATAAAAAAAATACAAACTAAAGTTCATTTTAAAGATAGTTTAAAGGGGAACCCAATAAAATTGTTTATAATTGAGTTTACATAATAAAATTTTCTTAATTAAGGTTTATTTGAAAACTTAATAACCATAATTACTCTCTAATGACTTCATTAATTAATTCCAAACTTCTTAGCCATGTTTACTGGGATGATTTTTACCTCCTCTAAATTTCTTGGAATTTATTAATGAGTTAATCAGGGAAATTATTTAATGAACCCCTAATCACTCTCTTAATGTAATTAAGGTTAATTAAGTATGTGAACAGTGGTTTAATTCCTTGATTAAGTTAATTAAAATTTTTTAAAGTGATTAGGATGTTTATTGAATGATTTCAGGATATTTGCTTTAAGCTATTACCTAAACCCCCTTTCTTCCTTAATCCAAAACTAATTAAGGGTTAATCCATTAATGATTTACTTAATTAATCAAATCAAATTCTCAAAACTAAAATTAATCTAGAAACTTAACCAATACTTTTTAGGTAGATGCTTAGGTATTCAATAACCTAAGTAACTTAAGGAAATCATACCTAACCCATATGTGTGGGAAAGGTTATGAAAGTACTTAAATTAAACCCTTTAGCTTAATTATTCATTAATTATGAGCTAATTGCTTTTAGGTACCTTTCTTTCCTAGGATGCATTCATTTAAATTCTTGTGATTTTATGTCATACATTGGCTCATAATTATTTGATTAAATATGTTAAAGTGGTATAGGTAAGGGATAATTAATGAATTTAATCTACACATTAACCTAACCAAAGCATAAAATTGATCTAATCACCTAAACATTAAGCTAAAACAATACACATATGTGAGAATGGGTTAGGGCCAGCAAACCTTTTCACATTATTCTAATTCAAATCAAACTCAAAACAAAATGAAAGTCTCTTTAAACAACTTTTGATTCTCTTTAAATGATCTTACTTCATAAGATTATCTTTAAGAATTAATTAGAGTGAATAAAATTACATGCTTACATCACTTTATTTCTTTCCTAGCATGCTAGATGTGTATGTCATATGAGTTTCATACATTCATGCTTTTCAAAATGATTCAAAGTGAAATATTTTATTTATGTGAAATTGCATGTTTGGCTAAAGTAAAAAAAATATGAGTGGTTATTATCACTATTAAATTCAAAACTATTTTAAAATTTATAAATCAAAGACTTAAAATTGAAAGTGTGCTTTATAATTATTTATAAGCTTGCATGTGAATATAAATATGAAGATGTACATAGGGTACTTTTCCTCTTTTCTTTTAGCATAGTTTTGAATAGATTTGACAAAGTATAGTTCATTTGAAAATAATATAACACTTGCTTAACTCCATTCCATTCATTCCTATGCTATTAATTAAAGAAGGACATCCACACCTACACATATAAATTGCATAAATAAATCAAACAAACAAATACAAACTTGTGTTTCTTTTTTTCCATTAATTTCTTTTTGTACATATGTTTGTATTTAAGGAAAGTGGTATATTATTCTGAACAACCCCGGGGTTATGAGGCTTTAAGTAGCCATAAGTAGGATTTGTACCTTACACTCCTGGTTAACAATGACAACGTACTCACTTATGCCTTTCATACATACATGTGTGCATGTGAAAAGTGGATAAGAAAATTTCTTTTCTGCTTAAGTAACTCACTTAACATTCTCTTTCCATGCATTTCTTTTTATACATGCACATGTATTTAAAAAAAAGTGGTATATTAGTCCGACAACCTTGAAGACTTTAAGTACTAAGTAGGTCTTGTCTTACACCCTAGATAACAATGTCATACTCACTTATGTCTTTTATACTTGTAGATGTGCATATAAAAAAATGAATAAAAGAATCACACTCTTCTACTTAACAAAATCATGCATACATGAAACATTCCAAGTTTTCTTAAGCAACCTCTTTTAGCATTCATTATTAAGGTGTGTTAAATACTTGCATCACATGTATAGATATGTTTAGGATTCAATCATGTGCATGATACACATGTGAGAAAGAAATAAAATGTTGTGTGTTTTATGATAGTACTTTACTTTACTTAATCTTAATATGCCTTTTTAATAGGTTTATTTAGAGAAAATATAAACTTAGGATTAATCAAAATACATAATAAAATATTCACTAAATGAAAATCCTTAATGAATCTACCTTAGAAATCGCTTAAGGTAGGGAGGAAAGAGAAGTTCTCTTATCTTTTCCTCTCTATACAACCATTAGTAATTAAGTAGGTTCATTCAAACTAAATCAAATCATCAAATAAAATTAACCCATATCAACTAAACAACTTAAATAAGACCACCCTTCTAAGTTGAACCTTTTCACACTTAGAAAATCTTAACCTTAAAGCCTAGCTAAGCATACCACACAAACCTTACATGGCACACACATTAGGCTAAGTCACCACTTCTAGTCCTATGTTAGGGCGGTGCATAGTTTGATGTTTTCTTTTATTTTATGATGTGATATTTTAGTCTAAATGTTAGGGTGTATGTGCGTAGAATGAATGGTAGGATAATTTAGTCTAATCATTATCTTAATTGTGCTTAAGGGGTGCTATGTAATAAAATGTAACTACTTTACATGTGTTGTTTATACCCTTAAGCATAATCCAAAATTGGCCAGGTGGACTTGGTTACCCATGTGTAGGGTGCTAAGTCCAATTTGTTAATATACATGCTTAGGATTTGTGTGGTTTATTTAATTAATCCTTATTTTGCAGGTGTTAGTTAGATTTACTTTTCCTTTTCATGTATTTTTGCAATTAGGATTTTAGAATGATTACTATGGGGATTAAGATGAGCATTGGTTATAAGGTCATGCCTTATGTACCATGTGAAGCCTTTTGGAGCATCCACCTTCCAACCATCCAAAAGAAGGAACTAAAGAGGAAAGAAGAAAAGAAGAAGAATGAAGAAATGAAGCTTGAAGACCCCCATAATAATGAATTCCTTACTTAATTGAACTTAATTCATTTATAATCTGGGTTATATAATGGTAGAGCTCGGCTACCAAAATTAGTTTCAGGTTTGAGCGGTGATGCCCGACCACAAATGGTCTTTCATTATTTAGCGTTAGCTTTATAAAATGTGTGATATTTTGTTTAGCTTGTGCATTAAGATGATATGCTTTCTTAGTTTCTTCCTTGCTTTGATGTATGGCCTGGATGGCGATTAGACTCTTATGAAAAAATAAACCTTCTACCAAATTAATCAACTTAAAATTAAAAATAAATAACTCATAACCTCATTTAAAGCCTAAGTTAAAATTAAGATAAAAGAATTAGCAACCTTAGCTAGATGAGCATTTCTTTTCTAATCTCATGAATAAAAATATATTATTTCACTCTTGATTGGAGGGCTTCCACCTTTGCCAGAGAAATTTAGCTTGACCTTTGAGAGCCATGGTGGAAACACACCTCCTCCCTTCACGCTGATTTTGGCCAATAATCTTACTTCTCATGCATTATGCATATGAATCCTATAATCCTGAGTCAAATGATTGTCCAAAAATAAAAATAACATATAATATGGTTTGCATTTGATCTAGGTCATTTGAATCATGCCTTTAGATGATCTAGTCTCTTTAGGGAGTGAGTTTAAGGACTTAGTCTCTTTCTAAATAAATAACAGCCCAGCTATCTTGCATAAAGCAAATGACTTGCCTACATGAATTTAAAATCGTAGGAGGAGTTAGTTGGAAATCACCCTTAGGCGGTTGTAAGTCCAAGCAGTCGGGTGGTTTTTCCTCTCTTGTGGAGGCAAACCAAATACTCATTTTTGCTAGATTTAGGTTGTGCTTTTGGCCCTCGCTAAAGCTTCCTAGATTTAGATTCTGAGGTTGCTTCTCCCTTCTATGGGCCATAAGTACAAATCTTCACCTCTTAGGCATTTCCATGACCTTGCATCATGGAATTATAAGTCCTAAACTTCTGAAAAAAATTCAACTCAAACAAATTATTCCCCTCAATTTCAAAAATATAAAGCCCAACCATAAGATAGTTTGAGATGTTTACTAGGCTTCCTAGTATCCTAAACATCCCCTACTCACCTCTATTTGGCTTCAATAAGAACTCCCTCCTCTTGATCGATCTCATTTGATTTGCCAAAAATAAACTAATCAATTGATAGTCCTACCTATTGAAATCTTTGGAGATAATGATCATTTACCATCAAGAGTATTCCTAAGGAATCCCCATTCTTAAGATATAATTAATTATAGGGGCTTGCCCCTGTTGGGAACTTAATAAACCCAGTTTAAAATAAATCTTACTTTACTTTTCCAATGTAAAGTAGGGGAAGAATCTCTGGTACATATGTAGACCCATTGTCCTTAGGAGTTCTTATTGAGATGATTAGGTCCATTGTAGGGTGGTGACTTCTGCCTTTTGAGATAGTACACCTCTCCTCAATGTCGTATCTGATCAACCTAATAAGAACATCTACAGATCTACATGGTGTCCAAACAAAAGGTGTATATTCCTATTTTCATTTATCCTCTTCAAAAGGATAGATGAAGGCGAGAAATATTTTCACCACATATTTTTCTGGTGACTCTGCTGGGGAAAGTTCCTCTCTCCATATTTGGTAAATGATTTTTGTCTTCAAGTAGCGATAGTGGGATCATATTTTACATGAATCTGAGACTGTCCTTCTTTTCTGTTGGCACTTAGTTTATTTCATCCTTAAACTAAGCTAGCCAACATCTTTAGGATTTAGGACCTTATTCCATGTAGGTCTTAAAACCCCTATTGGGTTCCCCAAATAGGTGAAAATAAAAATTTAATAAAAAAAATAACTAAAGACTTTCTCTTTACTATTTCTATGGTAAGGAAAGGTTCATTCCAAGAATAAATAAAGAATAAATCCTTTTATGAAAAACATCATCTTTCCAAAAAAATACTTTTTCAAAATGCACATAATAAAATATTTTCACAAAATTTTTGCAAACCAACCTCATCTAACAATCTTCATGATTGTTATATGTAGGACCTTTTTTTAAAAAAAAATAAAATCCAAAATCATTCTTTTTAAAAAGCACAAGTGAACTTCCTTGTTCAATTAATTAAAGGAGGACTTCACTTTCCAAAAATCAAAATCAACAATCATATTTTCTAAAAGCACAAATGAACAATTTCATTCAATATACTCAAGTTTATTGAATGAAAGTTTTCATTTTTCAATCAAAAATCAAAAGTCAAATTTTCCAAAAGCACAAATGAACACTTTCATTCAATATACTCAAATTTATTGAATGAAAGTTTTCATTTTCAATCAAAATCAGCAATCACATTTTTCAAAAGCACAAATGAACAATTCCATTCAATATGTTCAAATTTATTGAATGAAAGTTTTCATTTTCAATCAAAATCAACAATCATATTTCCAAAAGCACAAATGAATATCTCCAGTCAATATACTCAATTTACTGAATAAAGGTTTCATTTCAAAATAAGAAACAACAATCATCTTTTCAAAAATAAAATCAACAAACACATTTTCAAAAACCAAAATTGACAACCATCTTCCCAAAATTAAAATAACATTTGGATTCTTCATTTAGCATACCCAAATTTGCTAAGTGAAAATCCTCCTTTTCAAAAATGAAACAACATTTGATCTTTCATTTAGCATACCCAAATTTTTAAGTGAAAATTCTCTTTTCAAAATCAAAATACATTTGATTTCCTTAGCATACTTTGGTAAGGATCTCTCTTCAAAATAATCAAAATGAAATACATTTGATTTCCATAGCATACTTAAATTTGCTAAGAATCCTCTTTTCAACAAAATCAAAACAAAAGCACACTTGGATCTCCTATTTAGCACACCTAAATTTGCTAAGTAGAAATCCTCTTTCCAAAAAAAGAATAAAAGGTCATTTGTGGTCAGGCTCCACCGTATAAATCCGAAAACAAATTGGATAGCTGAGCTCTACCCTTATACAACCCAGATTACAAATAAATTAGTTACACTTAGGTAAGAAAATTCTTGTTATGGGGGTCTTCATTCTTCATTTCTTCTTTCTCATTCTTTCTTATTTGGTTCTTTCTTTTAATGGTTGGAAGGTGATTGCTCTAAAGGCTTCACATGGTACATAAGAATAGTCTTATAACCAATGCTCAACCCAATCCCCCATAAAAATCATTCCAAAATCCTATTTGCAAAAAGTACATGAAAAGGAAAAATAAATCTAACTAACACCTGCAAAATAGAGATTAGCTAAACAAACCATACAAAATCTCAAGCATGTATAATGGACATACACCTCACATGGGTAACTAACCAAGCCTATTGGATTATGCTTAGGGTATAAGCACCATAGCAAAAGCATTTATATTTTTATTACAAATACTCTTAAGCATAATCCTCAGAAAAGATAATGATTAGACTAAACCATTCTACCATTCATTCTACACATACACCCTAACATCCACTAAAATAAATATCACAAAATAAAGCAAACATCAAACCATGTAGCCCCTAACGTAAAAGCTAGAAGTGGTGACTTAGTCTAATATGTGTGCTTTAGAAGGTTTGTGTGGTATGCTTAACTATGGCTTTAAGGTTTGGATTTTCTAAGTGTGAAGATGTTCAACTTAGATGGATGGTTTTATTTAAATGTTTAGTTGATTTGGGTTGATTTAATTTAATTCTTTGTTTAGATTTGAATGAATCATACAATTAATTACTAAGTTGTAAAGAGAGGGAAAAGAGAAAAGAACTTTTCTTTCCTTCCCTATCTTAAGTAATTCATAAAGTAGATTCATGTTTAATTTTATTTAGTGAATGCTTTATTATGTGTTTTAATTAATCCTAAGTTTATATCAATTCTAAACAAACCTATTCAAAAGGAAAGACATTTTAAATTTAAGTAAAGTGAATTAATATCACAAAACACATATCACTTCATTCTTTTCCAACATGTATAACATGCATATGGATGCATCCTGAGCATATCTATACATACAAATAGAAATGTTCCGCACACTTTATGATGAATGCTAAGAAATGTTACTTAAGAAAATTGGAATGCTTTATGATGCATGATTTTCATTAAGTAGAAAAGAGTTATTTTTTTTATCCTTTATTCATATGCACATGTGTATGAAATGAAAGGCATATGATACCATTATTGGCACTAGGAGTGTAAGGTACAAGACCTACTTAGGGCTACATAAGCCTTGCAATCTCAGGGTTGTCTAGACTAATATACCACATTCCTTAAATACATATGCATGTACAAAAGAAGCAAATGAAAAATGAAGGATGCAAAGTTTATGTTTATTTAATTTTTGTCTTGTTTATGCAATTTATGTGTGTAAATGTAAAGTTCCTTCTTAAGTTATAACATGGAAGAGGATAAGAGTAGATTTTAAACAAGTGTTATGTTATTTTAAAAGAACTATACACTTTGCAAATCTTATTCAAATCCATGTTGAGAAGAAAGAAAGGAAGCAAACATAAGACACATTTTTATATTCACATGCAAGCTTATAAATAAAGTATAAGTAGCATACCTTTCAGTTTTGATACTTGATTTATAAGTTTTTAAAATAATTTTTAATTTAATAGTGATAATAGCCATAGATATTTTTACTTTAGCCAAAGCATACAATTTGACATAAATAAAATATTTCATTTTAATTTTGATTTTTATAAGAGATGGATGTATGATTTTCATATGACATACACATTTAGCATGCTAGGAAAGAAATAAAGTGATGAAAGTAATGTAAATTCATTCACCCTAATTAATTCCTAAAGATAATCCTATGAAATAAGAAAGTTTGAAGTGAACCAAAGTTTACTAAATGTGATTTTTGTTTTAAATTTTCTTTATGTTTGATTTAAGAAATATGAAAGAATGTTTGGTGATCCTAACCCATTTCCCCCATGTGTGAATTGATTTAGTTTTTTCTTAGGATTATTAGGTGATTTTTATATTTTACTTAGGTTAAGGTATGAATTAAGCGTGTTAATTACCCCTTACCTACACCACCTTAGCATACTCAATCAAATAATTATGAGCCAATGAGATGACATAAAATCACACAAAGAATTTAAATTTGCAATGCACCTAAGAAATAAAGGGGCCTAATGTGATTGACTCATGATTAATGATTAATTAAACTAAAGGGTTTAACTTAAGTGCTTTCATAACCCCTCTCTCACATATGAGTGGGATTTTGATTTCCTTATGTACTTAGGTTATTGAACACCTAAGCATCTACCCAAGATGAATTAGTTAAGTTCTGGAAGGTTTTAGAATTTTATCAAATTAATTAGGTAGGTAATTAGTCAATTAATCCTTAATTAAGTTTGGGTTTAAGGAATAGCTTAAGAAAGATATCCCAAAATTATTCTATAAACCTCATATTCACTTAAACAAACCATAATTAATTCAATCAAGCGATTAAACCACTAATTAGACACTTAATTAAAATTAATTACATTAAGAGGGTAATTAGAAATTAATCTAGCAATTCCTCTAATTAAACCATCAATAAATCCCAAAAAAATTAGAGGAGGCAAAATTCATCCCACTAATCATACACAAGAACTTTGGAATTAATTAGTGGGGTAATTAGAGAGTAATTAGCAAAATCAAAATCCCAATAAAACCCAAATCCAAAAATAACACTATTCAAAATTTATTAAAATCAATCTTATAATATTTTAGATTTAAATACCTTTCATATGCAATTTAATTCACATTTTTCTGATATTTCTACACTTAGATATGAATTTTTGAAGTTTCCAAGCTTAATTAGGTAATTTAAATCTCTAATTATATAGTTAATCCCATCGGCGCCACATCGAGGCTGACGCGGTGTGCTCTTTCCACGTGGTACAATGGAATTCTCTATTTAAGTTATCACATCATAGCATCGTGTTAGCGGTGGCGCTATGCGCTTTCTCCTTGTCCGTCTGATCAAGGATTGGACGGTTGAGGTTAAATCCATAGTTCTAAAGGATTAAAACATAGATCCTATGTGTTTTAATCATGGTCATCCATCCAAAATGCACGGATGGATGGCCCATGATTCTCCTCTAATCTTCCCTGCAAGAGATGGCCACCATCCATCTTCCAAGGGAAGATCCGAGCACGATTGAGCTCAAATTGAAATAAAATTCAACCCACACCATCATCATGCAAAGGAGATCACATCTAATGGCTAGTATCTCGTGGGATGAGACTTCACTTTACAAAGGACCAAACTATGGATAACTTAAGCTCGCTTTAATGACACACCTCATCGAAGGCTATCACCGACACTCGATTCCCTTGGAGAAGCTTCGCCTAGTGGAGATGATGCTTTATTGAAGTTTTGAGGCCTTGACATTGGATGTATCTTCCTAGATGCCAACTTCACCTTCACTTGAGCTCGATCTTGATTGAAGTATCACCTCCCTTGCCTTTGGAGCTTGGAAGAAAGTTGGGGTGAGTTCAATTTTATCCTCTGAGTGTGCTCAAACAAGAAATTGGCTTGATATTAAGTGTGGAGTAAGTTGGATTCCAAGTGGAGCTCCCCTATTTTTAGTCTATGAAAATTGAGAAAAGGGAAATTCAATTTCACTCTAGGAAGCTTGGGATCACTTGGCAATGGCTCCTCAGGCTTCCTATGCTTCAATTGAATAGGTTAGAATGAAATTCAAGTCAAATTAGGGGGAGTTTATCTCCCCCTTGAAGGATCGAACAACCAATACACCTCCTTGAGTGGGTTTGTTAAGCTATTAAAGTGTCCTTGCATTCAGTTTTGGCTAGAGAAGGAGTGGAGGAGCTTGCCATGTGCTTAATTCAGGTGAAGGAAGGAATCCCATGTGCCTATTTTCATGGGGGTGGTCAGTTTTGACCTTGGGTTGGGTTTGGCTAAACCAAACCCATTGGGCATGTGAACCATGTCCCTTAGTGACCATTTGGTCCACTAAGAGGATGCCAAGTGCCCATGAAAAGGAATTGACCAAATTCCAATTAGTTTTGATTTTAGGTTACCCTATGGCATAGGGGTATAATGGTCATTTGACCTTGATTTCAGTTTGGATATGTTTGATATGATTGAAAAATAGGTTAGGCCAAGTTTCATTGAATTTGGAGTTGATTTGATATGATTTGGCTTATCTTGACCCATTTAGATCAAAATGGGTCAACTTATGTTGAGTTGACAAATTGGTCAAATTTGGTCAAACCAAGGGTTAGGTTAAGTTCATATGACCAATTGAAATATTTTGGTTTCTTTGGTTTGCTCCAATTTGGTTTAGATTTGGTTTTGGTTCAATTGAATTCATTTAGGTCAAATGGGTCAAGTTGACCAATTTGCCCATTTGACCTATTTAGGTCATGGGTTGGTTTAGGTCTCATTGGTCATTTGAAATGGATTGGTATCTTTGTTTCCAATCAAATTGGTTTATATTTGGATTTGGCTCAATTTAACCTTTTATGTCAAGTTTGGTTTAAGGTCAATTGGGCTAGGTTGGGTCTAGTTGGCCAATTGAGGCTTTGGTCAAGTTCAACAATTATTTTGGAATAAACTTGACCCATTAGTTTCAATCAATTTGGCTTAGATCAAGTTTTGACACATTTTTACTTTTTAGGTCAAGTTGGGTCAACTTGGGTCAAGTGGCTAATTGGGTTAGGCTAGGCTCAAATGTTGACTTGGTCAAGTTCAAACATTGATCATGAACGAGTCTTGATCAATGGTTTCAATCAATTTGGCCTATGGTGGATTTTGGCTATGTTGGGTTCCATTTTAGCTAAGGGTTTGACCCAATTTGAATGATTGATCATCTTATGATGATTGTTGCTCACAATGTAAAGGCTTAGTTGGGCTTAGTTCAATCCAATTTGGGTAGGATTAGAATTTGGCTCATAAGGGATACTTTAGGTCACTTTGGGTCAAGTGAGCCTAAGTAGGTCAAATGGCTTGGTCAAAGCTTAATTTGAGTTTGATTGAACTCACATATGAACTTATGATTGAAATATAAATCCATTTGCAAGTGGTTTGAAGTCAAATGGGTTTTGGTTCATTTGAAAATTTCAAGTTCAAAGGGTGCACATGAGTTTGACTTGGATTTGATTTTTTGAATTGAGTTTTGATTGAAGTGATTATATTTATACTTGGATTCATGATTGAAGGATTGATTGAATCATGAAGAAAATCAAGATTTTGGCTTGATTTGAATTTGATTTGGCTAAGTTCAAGAATTTGACTTGAAAGGCTTAGGTTGAATTTTTTATTGAATTTGAGTTTGATTTTTGGATTTGGTTTTGGATATTTGAATTTATATTTCATTTATATTTCATTTATATTTGTGAATATAAATGAGAATATAAATGGATTATGAGAAAATCTCATGAATTTGAAGTGATTTGAACTTGATTTGAGCTAAGTCCATGTGAGGGAATCAAAGGACTTAGAAATTATTTGAAACTTGGAATTTAAATTTTGAGTTTAGTTTGATTGATTTGAATTTAAATTTCATTTATATATGTGCATACAAATGAGAATATAAATGAGTTGTGAGAAAATTTCATGAGTTTGAATTGATTTTGGCTAAGTCCATAAGAGGGAAATCAAAGTAACTTAGGAAAGATTTTTAGGATTTGGATTTAATTGTTAGGTTTAGTTTGATTGATTTAAATTTATACTTCATTTATATATGTGAAAATAAATAGCAATATAAATGAGTTGTGGAAAAATTTCATGAGTTTGAATCGATTTAGATTTGATTTAGACTAAGTCCAAGAGAGGGAATCAAAGGACTTAGGAAATATTTTGAACTTGGAGTTTCAACTATAGGTTTCAATCATAAGTTTCAATCATGGGTTTTAATCATGTGGAATTGATTTGAGTTTGGAGAAAGTCAATTAAGTTTGAATTGATTTAAGCTTTTATTTTGATTTGATTTGGAGTTTAACTTGATGGAAGGAAGTGAGGAATGTGGTTCAAGCTATGGGGTAGGAAAATTTTCCTAACACCCCTAAGGCATGGCCTATTCCTATGGCCAACTCTTCTAAGTCTCTAGGGCTAGGTTGAGTGTCCACCTAATCACTAGATGTGTCTTAAGACTAAGGAACTCTTAAAGTCTAAGAGAAGTCCTATGTCTAAGATGGGGTTGAGAGCTCATTCTGAAAATGAGGTCAACATACTCTCATACACCAGGCACAAACAGTGTTCTTATGGGGGCGTGATATTGCTAATAATGTTATTCTTGCTAATGAGATCCTTTTTGGGTTCAACCAATAAAATTTCCCTAAAAGTTTTTGTGCTAAAATTGATTTTAAGAAAGCATTTGATAATGTCAATATACACTTTATCCTCCATAGACTACATCTCTTGAAGTTTCCTTCTAGTTTTGTTAATTAGATCTAAGCCTGTATTAACAATGTGCCCTTTTATCATCTTAAATTGATAATTGAGAGGATTCTTCTCTTCCTCTTCGGGGCTGAGATAGGGTTGTCGTTTGTCTCCTTATCTCTCCTCCATTTGTATTGATGCCTTCTCTTGGCTCATGGACAAACTTAGTAGGAATAGCTTATACAAACCTCTTCTGAAGAACAGTTTCCTCATTTCCCATCTAATATATGTTGATGATCTTCTTGAAATTTGATAAGGTTGATCTTGCTAATATTAACCATCTCTCCATGCTTCTTCACCTATTTTTTTTAGAGAATTCAACCACTCCTACAATGCTACTAAATCTATTATTTATTTTTCTAAATTCATGGATGAAATAGATAGAGACCAACTTAGCAATGCTTTGGGGTTCCTTCATAAGTTCCTTCTATGGGACTACATGGGTTTAACTATTTCTCATTATAAATGTAAGTTTTTTTATTGCTCCAAAATCTTGGATAAGCTGAACCAATGGCCGGAAGCAGAATCTTCTCTCTTTTGCTGAAAGACTTCAATTTGTGAGATATACCTGTTGAAATTACTTTCATTATTGGTGCAGGTTTATTTCCTTGCCTAAAGGTATAAGGAAAAAAATTACTAGCTTGGTTATATCCTTTCTTCATAATAATGGCAACAAGAACAAACTCATCTCTATTTCCTAGGCCAAAATTGCCAAACCTCTCCTCTCGGGGGGTCATGGCATCCCAATCTGGATAATCTTAATATTATGTGCAAAGAAAAAAAATGACCTAGAGGATCTATAACTCTAACTCTTTTATTTCTTCCTGGTTTTTAGGAAAGAACTTCTCTTTCTGGACTAACACCACTTCTCCAACTTCTTCTCTTTGCAATGACATACAAGCTGTTGCTAGGAGAATTAAAAATTGCCTTTCTTTTCAGGTGTTTAGCAATAGTAAACTCTCCTTCTACTTTGATCCATGGCTACAAGGGTCTTCTCTTTATGATACTTATGATAAATAATATATGGTTTGATTGTCCTTTACATACAATGTAAAGTGATGTCATATGCAACAATTTGTGGTATTTATTGTATAATTTGACTACCCCAGCTAGATGTATTACTTTGATTGGTTCAATTCCTATCAATAACAAGCTGTGCTATTTATTTTAGGTTCAATGTGTATGTGTGTGTATATTTGGGGACACCATGCATATTTAAGGATGTACTTATTGAGGTGATTGGGTATGACATCAAGAAATAGTGCACTATCACGAAAGATAGAAATCACTACCCTACGATGGACCTAATTACCTAATAAGGACTCCTAAGGTATGATGGATTTTCGAATGTACTAGAGATTTTTTCTTACTTTTCATGGATGAATAAAGTGGGGTTTATTTAAACCAGGTTCTAAAGTTTCCTATGGGGGCAAGCCCCCATAGTTAATTATATCCTGAGGATGGTGAATTTCTTAGGAATACTCTTGATTAAAGTAGGCAATTGTTGTCTCTAAATAATTCAAAGATAGGACTATCAATAAATTGGTTATATTTGAAAAATCAAATGGGATAGATCGAAAGGAAAGAATTATTATCGAAGCCAAGGGGAGATAAGTAAGGAATGCTCATGATACTAGGAAATCTAGTGAGAACTCTAAACTATCCTATAGTTGGGATTTATATGTTTAAAATTAAGGAGAATTTTATATTTGAATTGAAATTTTATTAGAAATCTATGACTTATAATTTCACAATACAAGATTGTGGAAATGCTGAAGAGGTGAGTATTTATGCTTGTAGCCCCAAAGGAAAATAATAACCTCAGATCCTAAATCTAGGGAGCTTTGGCGAGGGCCAAAGAATGACCTATATCTAAGGCGAAAGTGGGTATGTTGTTTACCTCCATAAGAGAGAGTAAACCACCTAACTACTACACTTATGACCGTCTGGAGTGGCAGCCAGCTAACTCCTCCTACAATTTAAAACCATATAGTCAAGTCATATGATTTTATAAGATGGCTAGGTTATTATTATTTAGAAAGAAACTAAAGTCCTTAAACCCACTCCCTAAGAGACTAGAGCATGAGTGGTATGAATAATGACATAGTCTAATTCAAATCTTATCAAATTTTATTTGATTTTAGACTCTTTATTTTGGCAGGCTATAGGATTTTTATATTCCTAAATGTATGATGATGTTGATTATGGGATAAATCAAAAGAGAAAGTGATGTTTTTCCATCACAGGCTCTCAAAGGTTAAGCTTTTTTTTTACTATCAAAGATTGGAAACCCTCTCCTAACAAGAGTGAAAATAAATGATATGCATGATATTAAGCATACAACATCCATCTAAGGGGTTGCTAAATATTTTATTATCTTGATTTATTTCCTAGACTTTATGTGAGGTTATGAGTTATTTTAGAAAATTTAATTATGAGTTGTTATTGGGATAGAAAATTTATTTTTATCCTAAGAGCCTAATCGAATCCAGGCCATACAACAATCACCAATCATAAATAAACTATAAAGAGACATGATTTTTCTAATGCACAAGTTAAACAAAATATCAAACAATTTTATAAAGCTAAATAAAATATCAAACAATTTTATAAAGTTAACACAAAAGAATAAGTGACCGGTGCTATCGGGTACCGCCATACAACCCAAAAATGGGTAGCCGAGCTGTGCCCTTATAGATCCTGGTATATGAAAGAATAATTACAAATTAATTACAACAAATGAATAGGAGCTATGGGGGGTCTTCAAATCTTCAAAGCTCCTTCTTTCCTTCATTTCCTTCTTTCATTTGGTTAGGAAAACTCCATAGGATCACATGGTACTAAGACTAGGACTTGTAACCAATGTTTATCCAAAGCCCCCATAGCACTAATCTTAATTCCTAATGCAAAATTACATTAAAAATAGAAAAAGTAAATCTAACTATACCTGCAAAATAAGTGTTAGTTAAACGCACCATACAACCAAGCAGTTATATTAATAATTTAGACTTAGCATCCTACATATAGGTAGCCAAGTCCACCTGTCCTAATGTAGATTATGCTTAGGGGTTAAGTAACCTGTACAGCAAAACATTTATATTTATTTTAAGCACCCTTAAGCATAATATTCTATAGAAAACCTAATTAGGCTAGCCACGACCTAACATCCAGTCTACGCACATACACCCTAACATCTAGCCTACAACATTACATCAAAAAATGAAACATACATCAAACTATACACCGCCCAAACATAAAGCTAGAAGTGGTGACTTAATCTAATGTGTTTGTTAAGGCATGTGTGGTATGTCCTGACTAGGTTTTAGAGTTATCATTATCTAAGTATTAAGGACATTTAATTATAAAGGGTGGTTTCACTTTAAATGATTTAATTTCTTTGCAAATTCTACTTAATATTTTCTTTTGTTTCATTTGGCCTACACTTAGCAACTATATGTTATGAAGAGAAAGAAAGAGAGGATCACTCTCTTATCCCTACCTTAAGTCACATCTATAGAAAATTACTTAATCAATTCTCTTTAGTGAATGACTAATTACATGTTTTAATTAGTCCTAAGTTTAGGTTCACTTTAAACAAACTCATTCAATAAGAAAGGCATCTTAAAGTTAGTTGGAATGAATTACTATCACATAACACATGTTTGTTCATTTCTTTCGATCATGTATATCATGCATATGATTAAATCCTAAGCATAGTTATACATGTAATTTGTATCTTAGCATACTTAATGATGAATGTGAGCAAATGTGTTTGGAATTAATATTTCATTTTATTGAATAATTTTGTCATATTAATTTAACGTTCTATCTAAATTCTTATGCAAAAGCATAAGGAAAGAACCTTAAATCACATGACTAATCAACTCAACCAAATAAGCTAAGTATGAATGCATGTCTTTTTAATAGAAAAAGAGAGTTTTCATTCATTAGTAAGTACATATCCACATGTATAAAAGTTTTAAGCGAGTATGTCGCCATTGTTCTTCACCAAGGGAATGAGGTAGGAATCTCCTTGGGGCTACTTAAAGTCATGCATCCCTAGAATGTCCAGAATAATATACCGCTATCCTTAGATACATGTGGATGTATAAACAACTACAAGAATAGAAAGTCGAGCAAAATTATTTTTTGATTTGATTGATTTATTTTGTGTAAATGAATTAAAGCTCTATCTAAATTCTAATTTCCAAATGCATAAGAATAAAATCAAGCAGGCATGTCACCATTATTCTACACCAAGGGAACGAGGTAGGAACCTTCTTAGGGCTACTTAAAGCTGTGTATCCCTAGGATGTCCAGACTAATATACCGCTAATATTCTTACTTATACAAATCAACACATGAATGTAAAGATGAGACTTTATTTCATACACTAAATTTATATCCACTTGCATTCCCTATGTATATGTATATTCATTTACTAATAAACTTTTGATAATATATTTGAGATTTAATAATGATATTAGCCACACATATTTTTAATTTAAATCATCACATGCAAATTGACATAAATAAGATCATTTTTAATTGATTAATTTGAAAGACATGAATGCATGAGTACATATGACATGCAACATTTAGCATAAATGGAAGGAAATAAAGAAACACAAGTATGTAATTTCATTCATTCCAACTAGGTCATAAAGATAATCATACTAAATAAGATTATTTAAAACAAACCAAAGTTCTTTAATATCATCTCAATTTTTTATGTTTGATTTGATTTAAGGATTGTGAAAGAGGTTTGCTAATCCTAATCCAATCCCCCATGTGTGAGTTAATTCGGTTCAATGAAGAATAATTAGGTTGATTTTATGTCTTAATTATGTTAGGGTGTAAATTAAGTCAATTAATTAACCCTACCTATATCACCTTAAGTTAATTAACTAATTAGTAATGAGCCAATATGATATGCAACCATATAAAAAGTAAATTTGCAATGCTCCTAAGAAATGAAAGGGGGATAATGCAATTGGCTCATGATTAATGGTTAATTAGGCTTAAGGGATCTCACTTAACTACTTTTATAATTTTTTGACAAACGTGAGCTAACCATAATTTCATTAGCTCTCTCTTTAAGTTATTGAACACCCAAAGAGCTACCCAAGATTGATTAAAGGTGATTATATATAAATAGATTTTAGATTGAGTTAATTAAGCTCATTAATCCATTTGGTTAGGCATTAAGCATGTTCAAATAATGAAATGGAATTAACTTAAGAAAGAAATCAAGAAAGTGGCCTTAATCTCAATCTCTAAGTACTATATTTGATCACTTAAGCTATAATTCTAACTTGAAGATTAATTAATTATTTATTTATTAAATTACCTCATTAATCATTAACTAATCAAATTCCAGAAAGTGAAGAAAACTTAGGAAATGAATTAGGAAAAATATCCCAATCACATTCCCTAAGCTCCATTACTATTCAACAGAGATAATTAGGCTTAAATAATTAATTAAGTCATTATTCCTTCATTAATTATCACTAATTAAATTATGTAAGTAATTAAGACTTAATCAATTGATTTTTCTAATTAAGAAACCAATAAAATCCCAAAAAAATGGGGAGGCAGTGGTCATCCTCTTAAACATCCACAAAAAATTTGAGATTAATTGGGTGATTAATTAATGAGTAATTAAGCTAACTAGATTTTTAATTAAACCTTAATTAAGCTAAAATCACTGTTCAAAATCAATTAAAAATAATTTTCCTAGATTCTACTCTGAAATATCTTCAAAATAAGCCCAAGTTTGTATTTTTTGGATTTTCTAGGATCAGTTATGATTTTAGGAAGTTTCAGCCTTAAAAATAGATTATTTAAGCCTAATTAAAGCCTTAATCCTATCGAGCCATGTGGCGGCTAATGCGGCATGCTAAAATAGCACACTTTCCACATGGCACGATGGGATTGGCTATTTAAGTTATCACATCCGCTATTAACTCAGTTTACGCTGGATGAGCTAAATCTGTGTACCATCCGATCTAAGATTGGACGGCCACGATTAAATCTGCGGTTTAGAAAATGAAACAAGGGATCTAATGAGAGATTAGATCATGACCATCCATTCCAATCATGTAGAATGGACAATCTATGATCCTTCCTATTCACGAGCGATGAAAGATGAATGCCATCCATCTTTCCCCGTTCGATCCAAGCTCACCCGAGCTTAGATTGCCTCCAAATTCATCCCACATTTTTGGGGAGGGGAGGCAAACACATCCAATAGCTAAAATCAATGACATTCAAATTTGCTTCACAAAAGACCAAGCAATTTCCATACAAGGTTCAATTTTGCAAGCCATTCCTGAGCTCCCCCATTTCTCACTCTTGATTTTCCTCAAAGCTGAAACAGGGGAGGTGAATTGAAAATTGAGACAACCTCAAATTCACATCTATGATTTTCCATACAAGGTTGATTTTCCTCAAAACTATCTCACTAGAGCTAATTTTGGATTTAGTATTTGAATTTGAATTTGAGGTTTGGTTTAATAAGGAAAAGCATAGGTTGGGTTTAGGCTATAGGATGGTATGGGCTCCAAAAATTCACCACCAATGTCTCACATTGAAGAGAGTTTGATTTGATATGTTAATGAAATTTGTAAAAGGTAGATGGAGTTTCTTAATCTTAAGAGACTTCTAGTGATTAGGTGAACAGTTAACCTAACCCTAGAGATTAAGTAGAGTTATCCATAGGAATAGGTTATGCATTATAGGTGTTAGGAAAATTTGTCTTCCCTATAGCTTGAACCAAATCCTCACTTTCTTCTTTCAAGTCAAACTCTGAATTCAAATCAACCTCAAACCAAATCTCAAATCAATTCCAACTTAATTGATTTCTCAAACATTGAATCAATCCCAATTGATTTTCTCAAATCATGAATCAATTCCAAATGATTGAAACCCATGATTGAATTCTAAATCCTAAAAATCTTTTCTAAGTCATTTGATTTCATCTTAAGGACTTAGCCAAACTCAAATCTAAATCACTTCAAATTCAAAAGATTTTCTCACAACCCTTTTATATTCTCATTTATATTTACAAATATAAATGAGATATAAATTCAAATAACCAAAACTAAATCCAAAATTCAAAGTCCAAATCCAAATATCTTTCCTAAGTCACTTTGATTCCATCTTATGGACTTAGCTCAAATGAAACCAAATCAATTCAAATTCATGAAATTTTCTCATATCCCATTTATATTCTCATTTATATTTACAAATATAAATGAAATTTAAATTCAAATATCCAAAAACCAAATTCAAAACTCAAACTTAAATCTACTCTTAGTCCAACCTAAGCCTTTCAAGTCAAATTCTTGAACTTAGCCAAATCAAACTCAAATCAAGCCAAACCCTTGATTTTTCTTCATGATTCAATCAACCCTTCAATTATGAATCCAAATATAAACACAAACTTCATTCATCAACGTAAAATCAAATTCAAAAATCAAACCCAAATCAAACTCATGTTCATCCTTTTGAACTTGAATTTGTCAAATGATTCAAAACCCATTTGACTCCAAATCACTAGCAAATGGATTTTTATTTCAATCATAAGTCCTTCATCTCCACTAGAAAAAGCTACCTCATCAATCTCGAGCATCGGTGATCACCTCCGGTGAGGTATGAAATTTTTTGACCACCTAGCATAGAAGGTGTTGGTCTTTTGTGAAGGGAATTTTCAAGTCATGCAAATTCCACCGTTGGATGGGTTCCTTATTGCCTTTAGATGGTGTCAGTAAAGTTTTGTATCAATCTAAGCTCAATAGAGCTTAGATCTTCCCCTAGATCATGGAAAGTCTTTGTTGAACAAAGGAGAAAATGAGATCTTGGCCATCCATCCGTGCATTTTAGATGGACGGCCGAGATTATTCCCACATTTAGAATTTCTTTTATCCCTTTTAAAACTGCGAGATCCTGATCTCTGATGGACGGTAGAGATCACGTCCTTTTGATGTGATGTTTAAGTAAGCAGTTCACGGCGCGATGCGTGTAAAGCGCGCTGTCCTCCACCTCCACGCATCGTGCTGTGAGCTGAGGAATTAGTTAGGATCCTTAATTAATTCTAATTAATATCCTGATCTTCTAAAAATCATATATCTCTCAATAAGATTCAAATAAATATGAAATAAATTTTTGTAGAAAGTTAATTCAACCTATAATATTTGAAAAATTAATTTCAATGGATTTTAAATTATGCTTTTATTTGATTTTAGGTTTTATTGGAAATTTTATTTTGCTAAGTATCTTTTAATTAAATCTCTGATTAATCCCAAACTTCTTGAGTACATTTTAGAGGGCGACTTCTACCTCCCCTAATGTTCTTGGGATTTATTAAAAGTTTAATTAGGGGAATTGCAGATGTATTTCTTAATTACCCTCCTTATGTAATTAAGGATAATTAAGGTATGATTAGTGGTTTTAATCCATTATTAGGATTGATTAAGGTCAGATCCAATAAATAGGAGATTTAAGGAAGAATTTTGGTGCATTTCTCCTAAGCTATTCCCTAAACCCCCTTTTTGTTTCTTTAATCCTCTCTTAATTAAGGGTTAATTCATTAATTATCCCCTTAATTAATTTTTAAAAATTCTAAAAAAAATTAAGAACTTAATTAATCTATCTTGGGTAGATGCTTAGGTGTTTAATAACCTAAGTTCAATTAAGGAACTCAAAACCCAATTCATATGTGTGAAAGGGTGTTTTGAAATTACTTAAGCTACACCCCTTAACTGAATTAACCATTAATCATGAGACAAATTACATTAGGCTCTTTTCTTCCTAGGTGCATAGCAAGTTTAAATTTCTTCTGAATTTTTTATGTCATCTCATTGGCTCATAATTACTTGGTTAACTATGATAAGGTGGTGTAGGTAAGGGTTAATTAACTTGCTTAATTCATAACTTAACCTAATTAATACATAAAAATGGATCTAATTATCTAAAAATTAAATAAAAATAGAAAATGCATGCGAGAATGGGTTAGGAATAACAAACTCAACTCACCTTTTCAAAATCAAATCAAACTTAAAACTAAACAAAAATCACATTGAATACACTTTGAATTATTTTAAACTTTCTTATTCCATAAGAATGTCTTTAGGATTTAATTAAAGTGAATGTGTTTACATGCTTTCATTACTTTGATTCTTTTTCCAACATCTTAAATTTGTATTTCATGTGGTTTCATCCATTCATATTTTTCTAAATTCAAATTTAAAAATATAATTGTTTACTTTATGTCAAATTTGCATGTGTTGGCTAAAGTAGAAATATGAGTGGCTATTATCACTACTAAATTCAAATTATTTTTCATAAAAAATAAATTAATAATCAAAGCTGAAAGTGTGCTACTTATATTTTAATTATAAACTTGCATGTGAAGAATATATGGATATGCTTAGCTTAGATTTCATTTCTCTCTTATGTTAGCATAGTTTTGAATAGAAGTTGGTAAGATGTATGGTTCATTTGTAAAGAACCTAACACTTACCTAATTACATATTCTATTCATCCCTATGCTATCATCTAGAATGGTTACCTATACATAATTGCATAAAAAAAATGAATCAACTAATACAACTTTTGTATTCTTCTTTTCCATTTCATTTCTTTTGTACACATGTTTGTATTTAAGGAAAGTTATATATTAGTCTAGACAACCCTGAGGTTGTGAAGATTTAAGTAGCCCTGAGTAGGTCTTGTACCTTACACCTCACAATTTATGTACTACTCACTTATGCCTTTCTTACTTTCATATGTATATGTGAAAAATTGAATAAAGAAAACCATTTCTACTTAAGAAAATCATGCTTGTTAAGCTTCCAAAATTTCTTAAATGATTACTTAGCATGCATCATAAAATTTATTAAATATTCTCATTTGTGTGTATAGATATGCTTAGGATTCATTCATTTGCATGTTATACATGGTGGGAAAGAAATGAAGTGTGTTACATGAATTTGATTCATTATATTTAATCTTAAAATACCTTTCTTTTTGAATGAGTTTGTTTAGGATTCATCTAAACTTAGGATTAATTAAAAGAATTAATCAAAACATTCTTTAAACAAAACTAAAATGTGAACCTACTTTAGAAATTACTTAGGTTAAGGAAAGAAAGAGAAGTTCTCTTCTCTTTCCCTCTCTTTATAACTTAGTAATTAATTATAGAATTCACTTGAACTAAATCAAAATGTGAAATAAAATCAACCCAAAATAATTAAACAACTTAAATGAAACCCTCCTCTAAGTTGAACATGTTTTCATACTTAAAAAATTTGAACCTAAATCCATAAGCTAAGCATACCACACAAATCTTTAGAGCACAAGCGTTAGCTTAAGTCACCACTTCTAGCTTTAGGTTAGGGCGGGCATGGTTTGATGTTTTATTTTGTTTTATGATATATATTTTAGACTGGATGTTAGGGTGTATGCTCATAGAATAAATGGTAGGATGCTCTTAGTCTAATCATTATTTTATGCAGGGGATTATTCTTAAGGGGTGTTATCATAAATAAAAATATAAATACTTTTGCTTGTAGGTGCTTTATACCCCTAAGTATTATCCTATAGGATAGTTGGACTTAGTCACCCATGTGTGGGGTGATAAGTTCAATATATATGCTTGGTATTTGTGTGGTTTGTTTAGCTAACCTTTATTTTGTAGGAGTTAGTAAGATTTCCATTCTTTTCCTTTTTTTTTTATATTTTGGAATGATTATTATGGGGATTAGGATGAGCATTGGTCATAAGATCCTATCTTATGTACCATGTGAAGCCTTGGAGCATCCAACTTCCAACCATACAAAAGAAGAAAACAAAGAATAAAGAAGAAAAGAAGAAATGAAGCTTGAAGACCCCCATAACAATGAATTCCTTTCTTAATTATAATTTACTTCATTTGTAATCTAAATTGTAAAAGGGTAGAGCTCGGCTACCCACATTTTATATTTTGGGTTTGTGCGGTGGTGCCCGACCACAATGGCCTTTAATTCTTTTTGCGAGTAGCTTTATAAATTGATTGATGATTTGTTTAGCTTTTACATTAAGTGGCATGCTTTTCCTAGTTTCTTCCTTACTTTATGTATGGCTTGGATGTGGATTAGGCTCTTTAGGAAAAAAAATAAATCTTTTACTAAATTTAATAACTCAAATTAAAAATAAAGAACTCATAACCTCACATAAGCTTAGGTTTAAAATCAAGATAAAGGAATTAGCAACCCCTTAGCTGGATGAGTATTTCTTTTGTAATAGCATGCAAAAAAGCATCTTATTTCACTCTTGATTGGAGAGCTTCCACCTTTGCTAGAGAAACTTAACTTGACCTTTGATAGCCAGGGTAGAAACTCACCTCCTCCTTTCTCATTGATTTTGGCCAATAACTTTATTTCACATGCATAATTCATATGAATCCTATTAGCCTAAGTCAAAATAATTATCAAAAAATGAAAATGAAATGAAATTTAAATTGCATTAGATTTAGGTCATTTGAAGCATGTCCCCACATGATATAGTCTCTCTAGGGAGTGAGCTTAAGAACTTTCTCTATTTCTAAATAAATAACACCCTAGCTATCTTGCATAAGCATAAAGACTTGCCTACATATATTTAAAATTGTTGGAGGAGTTAGTTGGTAGCCACCCCTAGGCGGTTGTAAGTCCAAGCTGTTGGGTGGTTTGTCTTTTCTTGTAGAGGCAAACTAATTACCCATTTTTGCTTTAGAGTTAGGTTGAGCTTTTGGCTCTCGCCAAAGCTCCCTAGATTTAGGTACTGAGGTTGCTTCTCCCCTTTATGGGTCATAAGTATAATTCCTCATCTCTTAAGCATTTTCTTAATTTTGTGTTAAGGAATCATAAGTCCTAAATTTCTAATGAAAAATGCAACTCAAATAAATTAAATCAATTTCAAAAATGTAAAGCCTAACTATAAGATAGTTTGAGATGCTCGTTAGGTTTCCTAGAATCATAGGCATCTCCTACTTATCTTCCATTTTGTCTTCGATAATAACTCCCTCTCTTTGATCAATCCCATTTGATCTTCAAAAATAAACTAATCGATTGGTAGTCCTTTCCTATTGAAATCTTTGAAAATAATGATCATTTACCTTAATTGAGAGTTTTCCTAAGGAATCCCCATTTCTTAGGATGTAATTAACTATGAGGGTTTACCCCTGTAGGTAACTTAACAAACTTGATTTAAAATAAAACATGCTTTACTTTTCAAGGTAAAGTAGGGGAAGAATCTCTGGTACATATGAAAACCCATTGTCCTTAGAAGTCCTTATTGAAGTGATTAGGTCCATTAAAGGGTAGTGATTTTTATCTTTCAAGATAGTATAATATTCCTTGGTGACGTACTCGATCACCTGAATAAATACATCCATCGATCTGTGTGGCATCCTAAAAAGACAAATTTTTATAGTCTTGTCTTTCTTTTCTCACTTGACTCGTTGAAATTTTTACCAACACACACATTTTCATAAGAGTTGGGGGTGTGTGAAAAGAACCTATTAGACTCCAAATGGTTGGTAACAACTAAGCAGTAATCATCATCATCGACTAGACCCACCACATCAATCCTAGTCACGCTCTTGATTATGCTTCCCTTATATTATTCCATAGTTTTCAAAGTACTCAATTCGGACCATGTATGAGGAACAAAACCTTTCTGTATAAGATTATAAATACAAGATGAGTAAAAGTCAAATGGTAATTCTATTAATTCTTTAAATGTATCCTCTTCAAGTTCCAAATCAACTTCAGGACTTGAGGATGAAGATCCCAAAAAGAATCTCTTAGGCTTCATATCATTAAAAGACTTAGGGACTTCCTAAACTACTAAACCTTCAACTTTTTGAGATGTAAGTGAGGTTAGAGCTAAGGTTCCCAGCTGCTGCCTAATATTATTACATAAACTTGATTCAAATACTTTTCTTTGTTTGGAGGCTCAGTGTGGAGAAAAATTCCTATAATAGAGTTTCCTTTCAAATCTGTGGGGAGAAATGAATGAGGAAAGCATATAGAAATTCATCTTTTTAGGATGTCACGTAGATCCACAGATGTACTTATTCAAGTGATTGAGTACGTCATCAAGAAAATAGTGTACTATCTCAAGAGATAGAAGTCACTACCCTTTAATGGACCTAATCACCTCAATAAGGACTCCTAAAGATGATGGGTCTGCATATGTTCCAGAGATTCTGCCCCTACTTTATATGGAAAGGTAAAGCAGGGTTAATTTTAAACTAAGTTCATTAAGTTCCCTACAGGGGCAAGCCCCCATAGTTAATTACATCTTAAGAAATGAGATTCTTCAAGAATACTCTCAGTTAAGGTAAATGATTATTGTCTCTGAAGATTTCAATAGGTAGGACTATCAATCGATTAGTTTATTTTTGGCAAATCAAGTGGGATAGATCAAGAGGAGGGAGTTCTTATCAAAGCCAAATGGAGATGAGTAGAGGATGTTTAGGATACCAGGAAGCCTAGTAAACATCCCAAATAATCTTATTATTGAGCTTTATATTTTTGAAATTGAGGAAAATTATTTATTTGAGCTGAATTTTTATTAGAAGTTTAGGGCTTATAATTCTACAATACAAGGTTATGAAAATGCCTAAGAGGTGAGGATTTATGCTTATGGCCCATAGAAGAGAGAAGCAACCTCAGAACCTAAATCTAAAAAGCTTTGGTGAGGGCCAAAAGCATGACCTAAATCTAAGGAGAAAATGGGTATTCAATTTGCCTCCACAAGAGAGGGCAAACCACTGCTTTACAACCGCCGGGGTAACTAACTCCTCCTACAATTTTAAATACATATTTTATGCAAGATAGCTAGCTAGGTTTATTTAGAAAGAGACTAAGTCTTTAAACTCACTCCCTAAGAGACTAGATCATGTAAATGACCTAAATCTAATGCAAATCTTATTACATATTATTTTCTTTTTTTGGACAATTATTTGACTCTGGCTATAGGATTCTTTATGCCTAATGCATGAGAAATTAGATTATGCGCTAAAATCAATAAGATGGGAGGTGTATTTCTACCATGGCTCTCAAAGGTCAAGCCAAGTTCTTTGGCACAGGTGGAAGCCTTCCAAATCAAGAGTGAAGCAATATGCTATTGTGCATGATGTTGTAAATGAAATACTGATCTAGCTAAGGGGTTGCTAATTCTTTTATCTTGATTTTTAGCTTAGGCATTAAATGAGATTATGAGTTATTTATTTTAATTTTGAATTGATTAATTTGGTAGAAGATTTATTTTTTTCCTAAGAGCCTAATCATCATCCAGGCCATACATCAAGCAAAGATGAAACTAGGAAAAGTATGTCATTTCTAAAGCATAAGCTAAACAAAACATCAAACATTTTATAAAGCTAATGCAAAAGAATAAAAGACCAAGTGTGATTGGGCACCACCTTACAAACCCAAAAAGAGAAATGGGTAGCTGATCTCTATCATTATACAACCCGGATTACAAATGAATTAATTATAATTAAGCAAGGAATTCATGTTATGGGGGTCTTCATTCTTCATTTCTTCATTCTTCTTTTCTTCTTTTCTTCTTTCTTCTTCAGTTCTTCTTTCTTCTTTGGTTCCTTCTTTTGTACGGCTAGAAGGTGAATGCTCCAAAGGCTTCACGTGGTAAGGCATGGCCATAACCAATGCTCATCCCATAACAAGCATTCCAAAATCCTAATTGCAAAATTACATGAAAAGTAAAAGTAAATATAACTAACACCTGCAAAATAGAGATTAGATAAACAAATCATACAAAATCCAAGCATGCATATTAACAAATTGGACTTAGCACCCCACACATGGGTATCCAAGTCCACTCGACCTATTGGATTATGCTTAGGGGTATAAGCACCTGCACAATAAAAGCATTTATATTTTTATCTATTACAGCACCCCTTAAGCACAATTCTTAATTGAAAATAATGATTAGACTAAATTGCCTTATCATTCATTCTACGCACATACACCCTAACATCCAAACTAACATATCACATCATAAAATAAAAATAAACATTAAACCATGCACCACCCTAACATAGGACAAGAAGTGGTGATTTAGCCCAATGTGTGTGCCATGTAAGGTTTATTTGGTTTGCTTAGCTAGGCTTTAAGGTTGGGATTTTCTAAGTATGAAAAGGTTCAACTTAGAAGGGTGATCTCATTTAAGTTGTTTAGTTGATTTGGGTTGATTTTATTTGATGATTTGGTTTGGTTTGAATGAACCTACTATTAATTACTAAGTGTTGTAAAGAGAGGAGAACTTCTCTTTCCATTCCTATCTTAAGTAATTTCTAAAGTAGATTCATATTTAGTTTTATTTAGTGGGTGTTTTATTATGTGTTTTAATTAATCCTAAGTTTAGATTTTCTCTAAAAAACATATTCAATAAGAAAGACATTTTAAGATTAAGTAAAGTTAATTACTATCACAAAACACACAATATTTTATTTCTTTCCCACATGTGTATCATGCACATGAATGAATCCAAAGCATATATGTACATGCGATGCAAATGTATTTAGCACACCTTAATGATGCTTTAAGTTGCTTAAGAAAACTTGGAATGTTTCATGTATGAATGATTTTGTTAAGTAGGACGGTGATTAGAATCCATCTTTCATATGCATATTTATAAGTATAAAAGACATAAGTGAGTACGATGCCATTATTAACCAGGGGTGTAAGCTACAAGACCTACTTAGGGCTACTTAAAGCCTTGCAACCCTAGGTTTGTCCAAACTAATACACCACTTTTCTTAAATACATGTGCATGTACAAAAAGAAATACATGGAAAGAGAATGCTAAGTGAGCTACTTAAAAAAAATTTGAATGTTTTATGATGCATGATTTCCATTAAGTAGAAAAGAGATTTTCCTTATCGATTTTTCACGTGCACACATGTATGTATGAAAGGCATAAGTGAGTACGACACAATTGTTAACCAGGGGTGTAAGGTATAAGACCTTCTTAGGGCTACTTAAAGCCTCGCAACCTCGGAGTTGTCCAAACTAATATATCGCTTTCCTTAAATACAATCATATATACAAAAGAAATAAATGGAAAAGAAAGATAAAAAAGTTTGTACTTATGTTCGAACTTGGTTATGCAATTTATATGTGTAAGTGTAAGGATCTTTCTTAAGTCATAACATGGAAGAGGATAAGAATAGATTTAAGCAAGTGTTATGTTCTTTTAAAAGAACTATCACTTTGCAAATCTTATTCAAATCCATATTAAGAGAAAAAATGAAGCAAACATAAGACACATTTTTAAATTCACATGCAAGCTTATAAATAAACTACAAGTAGCACACTTTCAATTTTAAGTATTTGATTTATAGATTTTGAAAATAGTTTTGAATTTAATAGAGATAATAGCCACTCATTTTTTTACTTTAGCCAAAACATGCAATTTGACATAAAAAAATGTTTCATTTTGAATTTGATTTTAGAAAAGCATGAATACATGATTTTCATATGACATACACATTTAGTGTGGTAAGAAAAAAATAAAGTGATGTAAGCATGTAATTTCATTCACTAATTAATTCTTAAAGACAATCTTATGAAGTAAGATTATTTAAACAGAATCAAAAGTTGTTTAAAGAGACTTTAATTTTTTCTTTGAGTTTGATTTGAATTAGAAATGTGTGAGAATGTTTGCTGGTCCTTACCCATTCCCACATGTGTGTATTATTTTAGTTTAATTTTTAGGTGATTAGATTAATTTTATGCTTTTAAGGTGTAGATTAAGTTCATTAATTACCCCACTTTAACATATTTAATCAAATAATTATGAGCCAATGTATGACATAAAATCATAAAGAATTTAAATCAGCAATGCATTCTAGGAAAAAAAGGTACCTAATGCAATTGGCTCACAATTAATGATTAATTAAGCTAAATGGTTTAATTTAAGTACTTTCATAACCATTCCCGCACATATGGGTTAGGCATGATTTCCTTAAGTTGCTTAGGTTATTGAACACCTAAGCATCTACCCAAGAAGGATTAGTTAAGTTCTGAAAGGTTTTAAATATTTTATCAAGTTAATTAAGTAGGTCATTAGTGGATAGCCCTTGGTAAGTTTAGATTAAGGAAGGAAGGGGTTTTGAGAATAGCTTAAGAAAAATATCCCAAAATCAATCCATAAACCTCTAATCACTTAAACAAAGTTAATTAACTTAATCAAGGAGTTAAACCACTGTTCACATGCTTAATAATTACATTAAGAGAGTGATTAGGGGTTAATTAATTAATTTCCCGATTTACTCATTAATAAATTTCAATAAAATTAAGGGCAATATAAGTCATCCCCCTAAACATGCTTAAGAAATTTAGAATTAATTAATGAAGTGATTAGAGAGTAATTAAGGTTATTAATTTTTCAAATAAATTCTAATTAAATCAAATCTACTATTTAAATTTAATTAAAAATAATTTTAATAGATTCTCCTCGGAATTGTCTTTAAAATGAGCCCTTAATCATATTTTTATAATTTTTCTACAATTAGTTATGAATTTAGGAAGTTTCAATTGATTAAAGTGATTTTTAAGAATTCTGATAATTTATTTTTATTAAAATAAATCATTTGACACTCGAAATTTAATCGCTTTTAATCCAGAGGTCATTTTGACTTGAACTTTTTAGGGTAGGTGTATTTTAACATCAATTTTAATATCTAAAAATTTCAACTTAATCCGACATGTATTTTTGATTTAATTCAAGAAATTTAATTTTCACTAAAAATCCAATTAAGCTTAAAATATTTAAAAAAATTTGGGGATATTTAGTTTGTTTGATTTTTCTCGAATAGATGAATCCAACGAGCTCTTATTTGTATTTTTTGGTTATGTATTTTATTTTCTATGAATTTTTGAAATTTTAGGTATTTTAATTAATTTTTTAAATCGGAAAAAATAATGGCGACATGTGCCCGCATGGATCATTGGATGCGGGAAAGATTGAGTCAATGCTCGAGCCCGTGGCTGCCCGGGCCAATCGTCGGATGTTCCGATTAGCGAAGGGAATCAATCGGCGTGATCCCGAACCGATCGATGTGAACCTTGCGATGGATGATCGGATCGCATCGCGTCGAGAATTGCATGATCTGAGCCATCCGATCCCGCAAATCATGAGATTGGATTGTGGCTGCTTTGTCGCCAGTGGTAAACAGTGATTTCAGGCTTTTGAAATGGAAAATAAGAGTTTCTAAGTGAAAATTTGTCCAAACAGACTCATTTTCGCATTGATTCACACCAAAAAAAAATATTTTCTAATTGAGATGATTTAAAGTGAAAATGCAGGATTATTAAGGGTAGATTCCTAAAAATCATAAAAAATTTGTCACAAAATGAAAGATCCTAAGGCCAGCTATGATTTTTGAAGGTTACCTCATCGGGGATGATTTTCGGCGGTGGTCACTGAATCGAGTGAAGGAAGAATCCTTGGACTAAGCTTAGATCCTCACCTTCATGTAGAAATGAAGTTTTCTTTGGTGATCATCGTTTCCTCGATGAAATCCCTTGGTTTTGGAGTATTTCTCTCCAAAATGAAGTGGATAATTGCTAATGGCTTTTGGGAGCTCTAGGAGGAGAAGAATGAGAGGAATGAGGGTTTTCTTCAGCCACTAAAGCCTTAGAATAAACAGTGAAGTGAATGAACCTTTTTTCACTTTTTGTATAAAATTTTAGCTCCAAACTCATGTCACTTAGCTTAGGGTGGTTGGGAATGGAAGAGAATCCTCCTAGGTAGCTCCCTATGGTTGGCAAAGGCATGGAAAGTGGATGTCATGAAGGACAAGTGGGTGTCCTAGCCAAGGGGAGGTGAGTGTCTTTCATGCTAAGTGTTCCAATGAGAGAGATGAGGTGATTTCACCTCCCCATGAGTCATGACTGCCCCAACCACTCCTTGGGTCAGAAAATCAGTTCCCTTGGTGCTTATGTGGACCAAGGGATGAGTGCGAAGTGACCAAGAATGAGAAATGACCACTTGGGAAAGTGTCTTTTCTCATGGAATGCCCTTCACACAAGACCAAAGTGGTCATTTAATTTTGGATTTGATTTAGGTAGATTTGAAATGAGTCAAAAGTAAATGGCCCAAATTTCATGTCATTTGAAGTTCATTTGGTTTAATTTGGGTTAATTTGACCCAATTGGGTCAAATCAGGTCAAAATGAGTTAGGTTGACCAGTTGGTCAAATTGGGTCAAACTAAGAGTTGGGTCAAGTTTAAATGACTATTTGGAGCATATTGGTTCAATTGGTTTCAATTATTTTGGTTTAATTTAGATTTAATTTGGGTTTTGGCCAATTTGATCCTTTCGGTCAATTTGGGCTAAGTTGACCAATTTGACCCAATTGACCAAATTGGCTTAAATTATGGCTTATTTTGGTTTCGGTTGATCATTTGAAGTGGATTGGTATCTTTGTTTCCAATCAATTTGATTTATATTTTATTTTGGCTTGACTTGACCTTTTCATGGTCAATTGAGCTAGGTTGGGTCTAGTTGGCCAATTGGTCAAATTAGGTTTAATTTAGGCTTTGGACAAATTAAATAATCAATTTGGAGTGAACTTGAGCCATTGGTTGCACTTAATTTGGTTTAGGTTTCAATTAGGCTAGTTTGGGTTCATGTGGGTTAAAGGGTTGACTTGGTCAACATACTAGGTTGACTTGGTTTGACCTAATTCATGATAATTGATTAACCTATGATGATCAATAAATATGACATGAAGTTTAGATTGGATTAATTAACTTTGATTTGTATTGAATTGGATTTTGATTCATGCAGGTCAAATTGGCCACTTTGGGTCAAGTGAGTCGACTGGGTTTAATTGGCTTATCAAGGCTTGGATTTTGAATTTAGAATTTCAATCATGAGCTTCAATCATTTTGAGTTGATCATGGAATTCATCATTTGGAATTGATTTGAGTTTAGAGAAAATCAATTGTTATTGATTATTGATTTTATTTGAGTTTGATGTGAATGAAGGAAGTGAGGAATGTGGTTCAAACTATAGTAGGCAAATTTTCTAACACCCTAAAACCTATTCCCATGGCTAACTCTTCTAAGACTAGGGTTGGGTTAAGTGTCCACCTAATCACTAGATGTATCTTAAGACTAAGGAATTCTTAAAGTCTAAGAGAAGTCCATGTTAAGATGGAGGGTTGAGAGCTCATTCCAAAAAATGAAGTCAACAAAGAGCACCCAATAGGTGTGGTCTGACTGACAAGGAACATCACACGTATTGGTGTTGACCAAAATGATCAACAACATTGAACGATCATAAGTACTAACAATGACAATCTACTCCTAACCTGAGGTGTAGAAGGGACCCAGAGCTTAGTGCAAAGTGGCTATACTTATGTCAAGGACATAACAGAGGGAAGGCGGAATCTACTAGGAATAGAGTATGTGAACATTTCACTAGGAAAACATGTTAAAATCATCTACAAGGGGATGAGAGGTTTGATTTCATTTGAGTATCACCGGGGAGAAATTTTTTTTGATTTGTTAAGTTTCACTGGGGAAGAGGGTTGAGTTTGTTTCAATTTTTTGTTTGTTTAATTATGCTTGTTTTGACTCCATCAGGGATAGACAAGTGAACTCTCCACTAGGGAAGTGAGCTCAAGTCATCCAAAAAGTGAAGAAAGGTTATGAAATCCACTAAGGGATTAGAATTCTAAGTTCGTTGTGAAATCCACGAGGACTCATATCATCCAAAATAAGGAACCACTAGGGTGATCGGTTGCTTCGAGCAATAAATTAAACACGGCCTTGGGTTGACAATTGAGTGAATGCCGCTGAAGGACTTAGATTAGCTCAAGGATAGTCAAGATTAATTTCATTTTAAATTTATTTATTTTGATGGATTTCATTAGTTTGTGATGGATCACATTGAGAGGGAGCTTATATGAGCTTAGACCTATCTTAAATTTACCAAACCAAAGGGAGTAGCTTCCTAGCCGATGAGAGAACTATTTGACCAAAGGAATGTTTTTTGGTTTGAAATGATCAATTAGAGGGAAGAAAGCTCGAATACTCACATCTTCCACTATAAATGACTGCTGGGGTGATCGGTTACTTTGGGCAACAAATCAAACCCGACCTAGGGCTGCCAGTTGGTTTGCGACAATCATGCTAGAAAGAATGCATCATAATCTTACTTCTTTCAAAGCAGAATGACTTTTGGGGTAACCAACTTGTGGAAAAATAGATTGAATCCAACCTAAAGGTGACTACAGTAGTAACAAGGATTTATCTCACTCGTGGTCGAAATTCCTATTGAGTTCTCCTAGAGATGGGATGCTTGAGAAAAAGGGCCCTTTGGAGGCTTGAATTCCTAATCCACAAGCAAATTTATTTATTTATTTTATTTGTTTGTTAGTTTATTGTGGACCCTGTTAGTTTGCGAGGGATCAAACTGAGAATGAGCTTATATCAGCCTAGACCTGTCTTAGATTTATTGAACCAAGGGAGAATCTATGCATCCGCTGAATAAATTTTTCAACCATAGGTGTGGCTACTTGGAAAGGGGGACTATCCAATCCAAAAAACATTGTCTAAATGGGGTCAAAGGACATGATCCAAATAGTGGTTATGGGATAGAATTCTAAGGGCTTAATCCAAACCCAGAAGATGACATGGCTAGTCATATATCCATTGGTAACTCAAGGAGAAAGCATGAGGATTCATATCTGCCAAGAGTGGTGTATTCATCGAGTGAGTTATAAAATATGTGTTTGTTTCTTGCTTATGTTAAAGGGAATAGGATACCTCTTGGGTTATCTTACACCTACCTTAAACATGCTGAGGAATTTAATGAAATGGTGTCATGGATGGCAAATAGGATTCCTACTAAGCAAGGATGCCACTTGAGTTCTCTTACACCTAACTTAGTTGTGCTAATCAAAATAGGATGCCTCTGTTCTCTTACACCTTCTAATAGTGACAGATTGTGTTTGTTGTGAAGAGGGATGATGCCACTGACTTTACACCTACCCTAAATATTTTTTTGGATTTGCAAGACAAGTAAATAATAAAAAAAATAAGATTTTGATGAAATGGAATCAATTTTTGTTGATTGATAGAATTGTTTTCAAACATTATTTTATGGATAATATTTATTTAAATAGAGCCCATTATTGAAAACATTGGGTGTTCCCTTTACAATCAATAAGATGATAAGATCCTCCATGGTGGGCCTTCTATGACAGCCTTCCCAAGTGGGTTCAAACTTACCTCCCATCTTTAGACAGCAATTGGTCTCCTTAGACTAACACAAGTTCTCCATGAAGAAGACCTAGAAGAAAGAAGTTGTGAGCTTGAATTATTTTGGCCTTGTACAAATGAGTTCCTTACTTAATTGTAATTTAATTCATTTGTAATACGGGTTGCATAAGGGTAGAGCTCGGCTACCCAATTTGATTATTTCGGGTTTGTGCGGTGGTGCCCGACCACAATGACATTTATTCTTTTTGTGATTAGTTTTATAAATTGGTTGATGATTTGTTTAACTTTTACATTAAGTGACATGCTTTTCCTAGTTTCTTCCTTTCTTTATGTATGGCCTAGATGTTGATTAGGCTCTTTAGGGAAAAAAAATCTTTTACCCAACTTAACAACTCAAAATAAAAATTAAACAACTCATAACCTCACCTAAAGCTTAGGTTTAAAATCAAGATAAAAGAATTAGCAACCCTTAGCTGGATGAGCATTTCTTTTGTAATATCATGCACAAATACATCTTATTTCAGTCTTAATTTGAGGGCTTCCACCTTTATCAGAGAAACTTGGCTTGACTTTTGAGAGCCATGGTGAAAAATCACCTCCTTCCTTCTCGCTAATTTTGGCCAATAACTTTATTTCTCATGCATTAGTCATATGAATCCTATTAGCCCAAGTAAAAAAAATTGTCCAATATGAAAATAAAATAAAATTTGAATTGCATTAGATTTATATCATTTGAAGCATGCCCTTTACATGATCTAGGCTCTTTATGGAGTGTGTTTGAGGACTCAGTCTCTTTCTAAATTAATAACAGCCTAGCTATCTTGCATAAGCATAAAGACTTGCCTACATGTATTTAAAATTATAGAATGAGTTAGTTGGCGGTCACCCTCTGGAGGTTGTAAGTCCAAGCTGTCGGGTGGTTTATCCTCTCTTGTGGAGGTAAACCAATTATACATTTTCACCTTAGATTTAAGTTGTACTTTCAACCATTGACAAAGCTCCCTAGATTTAGGTTCTGAGGTTGCTTCTCCCCTTTGTGGGTCATAAGTATAATTCCTCACCTCTTAGGCATTTTCTTAATCTTGTGTTAAGGAATCATAAGTCCTAAATTTCTAATGAATGAAAATAAAGCCAAACAAAATGTCAATTTCAAAAAAATGCTTTTGCTAGTTTTCCTAGCATCATGGGCATCTCCTACTTACCTCCCATTTTGGCTTGATAATAACTCCTCTCTTTGATCAATCCCATTTTATCTTCAAAAAATAAACTAATCGATTGATAGTCCTTTCCTATTGAAATCTTTAAAGACAATGATCATTTGTCTTAATCGAGTTTTCTAAGGAATCTCCATTCCTTAGATGTAATTATGGAGGCTTGCCAGGGAACTTAATGAACTCGATTTAAAATAAACACTTTTCCATGTAAAGTAGGGAAGAATCTCTGGCATATATGCACCCATCATCCTTAGAGTCTTTGTGATTTGGTCCATTAAAAGTATTGACTTCTATCTCTCTCGAGATGGTACTATTTTCTTGATGATGTACTCAACCACCTGAATAAGTACATCTACGGATCTACGTGGCATCCTAAAAAGATGAATTTTTATATGCTTGCCTCTTTCATTTCTCCCCACAGATTTGGAGGCGACTCCCCCGTATAGAAATTTTTCTAATGAACGGATTTTTCTATCGACTCCGCTGGGGATGGTTCCTCTCTCCATCTTTGGTAAATGATCATTATTTTTGAGTATCGATAGTGGGTTTGTACTTTGGTATGAATCCAAGACTATCCTTCTTTCCATTGGCACTTAGCTCATTTCATTCTTAAGTTGAGTTAGCCAACATCTTTAGGTTTTAGGACTGCATTCCTTGTTGGTCTTAAAACCCCAGTTGGGTTCTCCAATGGGTAAAATTAAAGAATTGAAATTAAAAAGAAAACATGTTAAAGACTTCCTCCTTATGATTTTTATGATATGAAAAGGTTCATTCCAAAATAATAAAGATAAAAAATAAATCTTCCATAATAACTTTGCTTTTCAAAAAAAACACCTTTTTCAAAAATGCACTTAATAAAATATTTTTCACAAAATTTTGTCATGCTCATTTAACAATTTTCATAATTGTTATATGTAGGATTTTCAAAAATAAAACTAACAACATTTTCAAAAGCATAAATGAACATCTTCTTTCAATTCTTTAATGAAGATGTTCATTTTAAAATAAATGAACAATCATCTTTTCAAAATCAAAATCATAATCATAAAGTTTTCAAAAGCACATTAATCTATTCAATACACTCACATTTATTGAATGAAAATATCATTTGTAAAACAAAATTAAACTTTTCAAAAATACACATGAACACCTTCATTTAATATACTCAATTCTATTAAATGAAGATTTCATTCCCAACTAAAAATAAAACATCTTTTAGGAAATCTCACTTGAACATATCTCACATATATTTTAAGTTGGAATTCCTCGCTTTCAAAAAGCAGCAAGCACACAAAAAACAAAAATTTTATATTTCAAAAATAAGATTGATCTCCATTCTACATACCTAAATTTGTTGAATGGAAGCCCTCTTTCAAAAATTAAAACTTCAACAATCATATTTCAAAAAAATTTTAAAACACATTTTGGAACTTCATTTAGCATACTCAAATTTGCTAAGTGAAGTTTTCAAATCTAAATCAAAAATCAACAATCATATTTCAAAATCTTTCAAAACACATTTGGAACTTTATTTAACATACCCAAATTTGTTAAGTGAAGCCCCCAAATACAAAAATTAAAATTTTCAAACACATTTGGAACATTATTTAACATACCCAAATTTGTTAAGTGAAGTCTCCAAATTCAAAATCCAACAAAATTTTCAAACAAATTTGGAACTTCATTTAGCATAATCAAATTTGCTAAGTGAAGTTTCCGAATCAAAAAAAAATCAACAATCATATTTCAAAATTTTCAAACACATTTGGAACTTCATTTAACATACCCAAATTTGTTAAGTGAAGTCTCCAAATTCAAAATCCAAAATTTTTTAAACACATTTGGAACCTCATTTTAACATAAATTTATTAAGTGGAGTTTTAATCCCAAAATTAAAAAATATTTCAAATAACTTTTTGGAACTTCATTAACATACCCAAATTTGCTAAGTGAAGTCTCCGAATCTAAAATCTAAAATTTTTTCAAATACCATTTGGAACTTCACTTAACATACTCTAATTTACTAAGTGAAGTCTCCAAAGCCAAAAACAAAAATCTCCAAACATCTTTGGAAGTTCCTTCCTTAGCATACCAAATTTGATAATGAGAAGTTTCCATTTTCAAAAACCAAAACAAATCAAAATTTTTTGAACACACCATTTGGAATTTCATTTAGCATACTCAAATTTGCTAAGTGAAATTTCCATTTCACAAAACTAAGTGGGACTTCATCTTTAACATACCAAATTTGCTAAAGTTAAGTCTCCACATTCAAAACACATAAAAAAAATGAAATAGTTAGGATTTCCTTAGCATACCAAATTTTCTAAGGATCCTACCTTTTTCAAAAATCAAAACATAAAAAAAAAATGAAACACTTAGGATTTTCTTAGCATACCAAAATTAAATTTGCTAAGTAAGAATTCCAGAATTTTCAAAATCAAAATAAAATTCACAAAAAGAAATAATCACTTTCTTAAATACTTTACTTAGCATACCTAAATTTGCTAAGTAAACAAAATTCAAAATCAATCAATTAAACAAAAATAATTTGACCCTTACTTTAACATACCCAAATTTGTTAAAGGAAAGGGTCCTCAAAATCAAAATTCAAATTCATGACGAACATGAAATTATGGAAGCATCCTTATCAAAAAAAAAAAAAAATCCACATTTCAACATACCTAAATTTGTTGAAGTTGGATTCATATTCAAATTCCTCTTTCAATCAATCTTCTCAAATCCATTTGAACCATACTTAACATTTTTAGGTTGTTGGATGTGGGTTCAAATTTTGAAATTCAAAAGTCAAAAATCTATAGAGATAGAAATTTGATACAAATTCATTTCTCATTACGGATCTTTACAGTCATGAAATTAGTTTCTTATATTTTTTAAATGGCGGTTCTGAAGCTTGCTTTACCTTCCCCATGGTATGGGGCTTTAGATGGCAACTTCCCCATGGACCATACCACGATTCACTTTGGCGGGGATTTGAGGGAGCCAGGATTGTGAGGGCACTCCCCCTCACTACAGAGGACCAAGGTGGCGGGTAGAAAGTCATCGATTGACATACCATCGATTCGATGTCTCCTGCTAAAGAGAGAAAAGTTGTGGTAGTACCACGACTTATATAGTTGCGGGTGCGTACCAACTGATTAGTTCACCCTGAGTTCATGTTTCTGGCTAGTACCACCATCTGTACCCTCTAAGGGTAAGGCTCCCCTTATCTCAGGACTTGCTTCCCCTACATTTGAGTATGGATCTAGCTCGCACTCCTCCCATCCTACCCATACACAGCATAAGAATAAGAACCGCATGATCAAATGGTACCACACCCGGATAGTTAGGGAGCTAGAGGCAGTAGCCCATTCAGCCATGGATGAGTTTCCCATTGTCACTTCACCATTAGTTACAAAAAACTAGTTCCATCCTCTCTCTGGATCAGATAGAGAGGATGTGGGATCTTTCATCACCTCCCAGTGGTGCATTTTCAAACCAGCTTACAAGAGGAGGTCATCGGCCTCCCGTCTGTCTTACCTTGAGGTAGCATCTGAGCAGTGACACTTGATCTCAATCTATTCCTTCATAGTGTGGAGAAGCAGATTCATCAAGAGAGGGCCCGTGAGGCCCATACAACCCACATTACTAGCAGGAAGTGATAGAGGTTCAAGCTGTTAGCTCTACGATTGATTTTTTTTTCGGCTTCTGCCAACCATACTAATAGTATTCTTCTCACTGGAACTAGCCACCATAGGAGGATAGTTCCTATGCATAGAGAGTCGGTGGTGTCTCCACCCACACTTTCCTATCATTGCCTGTAGGTTACAACATCTCCCATTCCATCTAAGGCCATGAAGGCCACATCTAAAAACCCATTGGTGTTCCAAGGGATCCCTTCTACACCACTGTGGTAGGGCTAGCTCTCCTGACCCTTCACCCTAGTGGTGGTGGTGGAGTGGTTGTCATCTTTCATCTTCACCAATGGAGATGAGATGGTGATTATACATATTCTAGATGAGTATACAGTGGTAGTGGAACATCCTAGGATTGTTACCCCTCTTGTAGCTAGTAGATCAGTGTCATTCATAGTGAGTCCACATATGATTGACTCTTGATGATAGGTCCGGTGCCTCTCGATGTATGATGATCACTCACTAGATTATTTATACCTATTGATATGGATCATTCCTTAGATGAGATAGTTGCACATTATTTCATGGAGAAGGAGATCTTGGGGTATGGGTCCGATGAGAAGAGTCGATCTGAAGATGACTTGATGGGAAACTCAGAGTACATGGTTGACACTAGAGGATCTCTTCTTAAGGAACAAAAAGCCATGGAAGGTGATGAGGTTGATCAAGTAGACACCGCAAAATCAGCCCAACACCTCTGACATTAGTTGAGGTAGAAGGATGAGCATATTAATAGGATGACACGTCAGTTACTAGACTTGTTAGTAATAGTGTCAATGCTTTAACAATCCCCTTTAGTTCATCCTATTATAGTTGACATCAGTCAACCTGAGTTAGTGCATGTCTTGGATCCAATCGAGCAAGGTAGCACTAGCCTATATAGGAAGGTAATGGAAAGTACCTCCATACAAGAAAAGGACATAAAATCCATGGTTGAGCGAAGTGAAGATTTGGCTCAAGCCGGGAGGATCATCGGTTCCAAAGAGCCTACCGGAGGAATTGTTATCCAATATCCCAAGGGTTTTGCCTCTCTTTAAAATCTTTGATGGTAAACCCAAGACAACATACATACATTTCGAGGCTTGTTGCAACATGGTGGCGTGCTTTTCTTTTCTCCTTTTTGTTAGTAGCCTAGCGGGTATTGCTTTTGATTGGTATGTTGAACTACTCAATGGTTCAGTAAAGACATTTGTTGAGTTAGAGCAACTCTTCATCAAGAGATTTGTTGGAGCTCAGCAAAGGGTTACTGTAAGTGATCTCGTTGTAGCACAACAATACCCTGGTGAGTCACTTGTTGATTATATTCTTCGATGGCATAACCTGAGTATGATGTCTGAACCACATTTATCTGGACAACATGTCATTGAGATTATGTTGAAGAATATTCATGGCCCGGTCATATTCATGCTTGCTATAGTGACATTTGAGAAGCTAATCAATAACGCGGCTAGTCAAGGAGGAAATAGTTTACCTTTTCAAGATCGGTTGTCAAGCGTAAAGGTCTATGAGAAGAAACGGAAGTAGCAATGTTGATAAGGGAAGCGAGATTAGAGATCGGTGAGACCATGACCTTAGCGACCTCCACCTCCTTTGCCACCACGAGGCAACCCTACCTAGCCTCCCCCTCCATTAATACCATACCTCATACCATAGCATGGCATGCATATTAGCCAGGTAGGTCCTACTCTTTTAGATAAGTTAAACAAACCTTATTCTTTTAAGAGGGAGGTAATTAAGAAAATCTTTAAGAATCTCTTAAAGAAACATGATTTTCAGCTACCCAAGCCTAGGAGACTGGAGGAAGTAAGCAAAAGTCATGATCCAAACTTTTTTCTTTACCACCATATGCTAGGCCATGTTTTGGTGGATTTCTTTACATTCAAGTACTGGCTTGAACACAATTTCAAGATCGGTGTTATAGTTTTCCCAAAGGAATACCTTGTGGAACAACCTTCCAGATCCATTAAGGTAATCCTTGGGGAAACATGTGATCCTACCAAAACCAAAGAAGGTTGGGATATTTTCCTGTCCAAAACCTCTAAGAAAATAATTCAAAAGATTAAGAAGCTTTTCTTGTAGGTGTCTGAGTTAGCTCAAACCTCCAACACCAAGGAAGGTTTGCAAGTTGCTAATGCCAACTCTAAGAAAGTGGGAGCTCGGCCATGTATATGTGTCCCGATAGCCAGCTTTCACGACCATGTCCACCTCTTGCGACTTCCACACCAATGACTTCCATTTCAACTAGCTCTTCTTATTTCTACTAGTAGAACTCTTGTATCGGTGGATAAGGGCATCAAATCCCTCACTCTACTTTACTTGACTTCTACTTTGTACCTCCAAATAATTCCAATTGAAGAATAAAGCTAGTTTGAATTACATCTATGTTCTAATGGGTTGTCTTCTTATTCCTAATGATAACTCTTCAAGTCTAAATAACTATAATTTTGATCTTCTCTTTATGATTGAGTTGGACTTTCAACTATGAATACTATGGTTCACCTCTTGAGATAGACTTGGAATCATCGAGGGTCCCATAGGAGAAGCTATAGAGTGTGCGGTAGAACCTTCCACCACCTTGCCTCAAGAGATTACCAAGTCAACCTCAGAGTGGTAAGGTTCTACCTCCTAGGCGCACCTCAAGATAGAGGAAATAAGTCATTTGAAGATCAGAAGCCCTTCCAGATGCTCTCTTGGATATGCTTGTGGAAGAAGACAAAAGGTGGACTACAAAGTCCTTTCTCATCTAAGAAAGTTGTCATCTAAGCTAAGCATATGTGATGCCCTTATCTTATCCAAAGAAGAGATGAGGAGTCACTAATCAAGGCTCTCCTTGATCTAAATATGCTTAGCTTATCGACTTAGGTGAGGAAGCACATTATGCAAAAGAAGCCCAAGGGATCACCTTCAGATGAAGACCTTCTTCAGGGGACTTGGAGCACAACCATCCCTCACATTAGTCGACATGGGCAGGTTCAGACTGTGGTTCTCATGGATTCAGGTGCATTGGTGTACATTATGAGTCTAAAGACCTTTGCTTATTTTAAGATCAACATCTCTACACTCCCAGGAGATAAGATGATGTTGACAGGATTCAATGATCAAGGTGAGCGGGCTTTAGGTTTTATAGTGTTACCATTTGAGATAAGTGACTAGAAGACTGAAGTCAAGTTCTACATCATTGATTCAAATACTTCATTCACTGCTTTGCTTGGTAGGCCTTGGATACATCAGAATAAGATCATCTCCTCCATAATGCATCAAGTTCAAAAAAGATGGAATTGAATACCATATCAATGGAGATGAAAGCTATTTTTAGTTAGAGAGGTTGAGATTTATGAGGATGCAACCTACTATCTTTCTTAAAACACCCTTTCTCGTGAACTTGGATAAAATTTAAATGAAAATACAAAAGAAAAAGAAAATAAAGCAAAAAAAAAAAGATAAAAGAAAAATAAAAGAAAAATAAAAGTCCAAGTGAGCAAGAAAGGGGAATTGAAGAAGAAATAGATCCATATCACATTCCACCCAGTTCATTCCATCATATGGACATGTGGGGATGGCTCAACCTCCATGGTAGAGGCGAAGCGGCTAGGCAATTCAGAGGTGGGATACCCTCTAGTTGGCCTTGACCAATAGAGGTCATGTTCAGTTCATGGAGTACCCTACTATTCACATAGACTTGGAATCCATCGAGGATGAGTCTAATGTGATTAATATAACCAACCTCTCGGTGGGTTGGAGGTGACTTTTGATATCGAGAGAGACAAAGACCGCCTCCAAGCAAAGCAAAGTATTTGAATCTGGTTTATGTGAAACTATTAGGTTGGGAACCTTAGCTCTTACCTCACTTACATCTCAAAAGTTGAAGGTTTAGTAGTTAAGGAGTCCCTAAGTCTTCCAGTGACATGAAGTAGAAGAAGTTTTTTGGGATCATCATCCTCAAGCCCACAGTTGATGTAGAGCTTGAGGAAGATACTTTTAAAGAATTAATGGAATTACCTTTTGACTTTTACTTGTGTTCAAAATCTAATACAAAAATGTTTAGTTCCTCACACTTGGTCCAAGCATAGGTCAGAATACTTCAAAAAGCTATGAAATAATATAAACAGAGAAGCACAATCAAGAGCAGGACTAGGATTTGCTACAATGGGTATGGTCGATGATAAAGATTATTGCCTAGTTGTTACCAACATTTGGATCGATAGTTTCTTCTCACACATCCCAACTCTTATGAGAATGTGTGTTTAGAAACTTGGATGATAGATGATCTCCAAGTCAAAGAGGCATATAATTTGAAGAAGATTCATTCAATAATCACAAGCTTAAGAAATCAACCTCGAAGAAAATCCGACATACATCGTTCATTTTGAATGAAGAAGAAATAAATGACTTAGTTAGGCTATTGACTAAGTTTAAAGATTACTTCGCATGAAGTTATGAAGAGATGCCTGTATTATCTACTCACATAACAGTCCACAAGCTAGCAATAGACCCTGATGTTATCCCTATTAAGCAAGCTCCTAGACACAGCAAATTGAACAATGTGTCATTTGAAGTCAAGAAATTGATCGATGTTGGTTTCATCGTGGAAAAAAATATTATACTAAGTTAATGTCATCCTAGTTAAGAAGAAGAATGGCCAAATTCATATTATTCAATTTTAGGACTTAAATAAGGCATGTCCTAAGGATGAGTTTCCTTCCTATACCGTAATTAATGGTGGACATTGCCTTACCTCTCAGTCTTCTTTCATGGATGGGTCATCCGCTATAACCAAATCAAGATGTTTCCTAAAGATGAAAGAAACACTACTTTCCAACCCCGATCAATCTTCTATTATAGGGTCATGCCTTCGCCTTAAAAATGGTGCTACATACCAATGACTCGATCTTCAATGAACTCATCCATCATCGTTGAGTGTTGATGATCTAAGAAAGCAGAGAAAAAGGAAGACCATCTCTTTGACTTGAGAGTAGTTTTCAAATGGTTAAGACAATATAACCTCAAATGAATCAAGTGTGCATTTGAGTCACTTCGTGAAATTCTTGGGTTTGTTGTTCAGACATCGGAATATAAATAGATCTAAAAGATCAAAGCTATCTTAGAAATTCTAAGAGTTTAACTCAATCGATCCTTTCAAGGATGGTTATATCTAAGATGCTTTATCTCAAACCTATCGTGGAAGATGCAAGCCATTCTCGCACTTGTCAAAAGGATGCCAAGTTCAAGTGGGATGACAAGTGTCACATTTCAAAGATATCAAATAAAATACTTGGTGAAGTCGCTTTACCTATCCCAAGTGCCACTCATCCTTTATAGTGTTGCATTGGATGACTCTCTAAGTGCTCTGTTGGCCCAAGCCAATGATAAAGGAAGGAGAGCTCTACTACCCATCATGATCCCTACTAAAAGCAAACTATCCACCTATTGAGAAACATTGCCTAGCTTTGATCTTTGCTTCTCAAAAGCTACACACATGCTTTCTTATAAAGTGAACTTGATCTCCAACTAACTAATCAGAATATCTCACACCCAATGCTTTCTGGATGTTTGCTCATTGGTCCATGATACTCTCACAGCTTTCATATTTGTACCCTCTCAGGATAAAAGGACAAGCACTGATTTCTTAGCATCACACCCACTTCCTGATTCTCTCCTAGTGATGGTCTCCGATGAACAAATCATGAACTTAGGGAGGCCAACATGGGAGATGTATTTTGATGCTTCTTTTCTTAAAGGTGAAGCACCATCTATTCTCCTAGAAAGGGTAGGAATAGTTCTTCTAACTCCAAATCATGATATGATGAGAGATTCTCATACTATCTTTCCAACCCCGCACCAATGAAGTGTATGAGGCTTTGATTGTCGGCCTGAGTTAGCCATCACTATCGTCAAGAGCATCAACATATTTGGAGATTCTCGCTTGGTCATCAACCGATTGTATCCTACAGGTCCTCAAACCCAAGCTTCATCATTACTATGAGTATACCATGAAGTTGTGGCCCAAATTCAAGTCACCATCTACAAGGTTTCGAGCAGAACATAGTAAAATGCCTTGGCCAAACCAAAGAGTTGGCATGGAAGATGAGTCCATTTCAATAAGGGTCCAAAATAGACAAGTCATATCCCTTATTGATGAACTCATTGAGAGACTTTCTCTTGAAGGGGATGTTATCATTGCCAAAATGGACAAGGAGTTGGATTGGAGGCAACCATTCATAGATTACTTGAACACCGACAAACTACCTCAAGAAAAGTCACAAGCCCATCAGGTGAAACAGAGAGCTCTCTCCTATGCTCTTGTTGATGGCACCCTACACCGACGGTTCTTTGACCAGATGTGGTTACATTATATAGATAAACATGAAGCCCATGCATTGTAATTGAGGTACACTCAGGTCTATGTGGAGTACATCAATCCAGTCTGAAGATGAAGATAAAGATCAAGACTTGATACGCCTCTATGATCATTGTGGAACATAGCTAGGAGATTCCATCGCAGTCGTATACGGTGTGGTCCTCCACCAACCACCCAACATTCTACACCCTACATTGGCTTCATGGCCATTTGAGTGTTGGGGTACCAACATTGTAGGTCCGATTGATCCTCCTTCTTCCAAGGGGCATCGATTCATCTTAGCTATCACCGACTACTTTTCCAAGTGGGTGGAAGCCATCCCACTTAGAGAGGTCACAACTCACCATTTGTTTCAATTTTTCAGGAACTATATCGTATATAGGTTCAGGTTGCCTTGATGAATTATATCTAATAATGGTACATTCAAAAGCAAAGATTAGCGCTAGAAGACACGGATATAGATGAGATACTCCACCATCTACTACCCCGTGAGCAAATGGCTTAGCGTAAGCATTCAACAAAACTCTCATCCATACAAGAAGACTCTTGATGACAAATGACATAACGAATGAATTGAAGCTTTCTTGGGCCTACCATACCACATACCAAACTCCAACTCGCCTACCCCATTTTCCTTAGTATGGGTTTGAAGCATTCTTCCTTAGAAGTTCAACTCATCACTAAGGATAGCATTGGGTAACAAGATCACTATAGAAGAATGCAAAGTTAATTAGAAGAGCTCAAGGTTTGGAGGAGAGTCACCACGGCATGAACCTCGAGTTATACAAGGCCAAAATGATTCAAGCTCACAACAAGTTGGTCCGCCCTAGGTCTTTCGAGTAAGAGAACTTGTGTTAGTCCTAAGGAGACCAATTATTGCCCGTCAAAAGATGGGAGGCAAGTTTGAACCCACTTGGGAAGGCCCCTATGTCATAGAGAAGGCCTACCAAGGAGGATCTTATCGCCTTATTGAGGGGGAACACCCGATGCTTCCAATTAATGGGATCTATCTAAAAAATATTACCCATGAAATAAATCATGTTTGAAAATAATCAAAAAAAGAATAAAATTTGATTCCATTCATCAAATCTTCTCTTCTTTCAAAGTGTTGTTTGCTTGTCTTGTGAATCCACGTGTTTAGGTAGGTGTAAGAGTCCCCCAAAGGCATCCTATCCCTCTTTCACAACACAAACATAATCTCCTGATGCTATTAGAATAGGTGTAAGAGAACCCGAGAGGCATCCTATTTTGATTAGCATAACTAAGTTAGGTGTGAGAGAACCCAAGTGACATCCTTTCTTATAGGGAATTATGTTTGCCACCCGTGGCACCATTTCATCAAAACCCTTAGTGTGTTTAAGGTAAGTGTAAGAGTCCCCCAGAGGGGTCCTATTCCTTTTGACACATCCACAAAACACAAACACAAATCTTTTGTCTCGAGCCATTTTGATGTGAGAGCAAGCCCCCTGTGGCACTCACTCATTAGCTGCTCTAGTCGGTCACATGCTACCTCGCTAGTATGTCACCCCAGTGGTCATTTATTGTTGGAGGTGTGAGTCCCCATCTTCTTCCTAACTTGATCATTGCAAACCAATGAGTGCCTTGTTAGTATGGTAGTTTCACGCCATCCAAGAAGCTACCTCATGATTGACTTCATTTAAGAAGATGCGAGTCCCCATGATTTCTTCTTGAACTAGCCATCATACTCTAACTAGGTCGAGTATATTTGAGGCTTATGATAAGTTCCCCAGTGACTCCTTTCCTCTTGACTACTTATAAGTCCTCCAATGGCATTCACTTAGTAGTCGCCCAGTCGATACACTATCGAAGATGAGACTATCAATAGTAAATTCTCTATAAAAGGATGTGAGTCCCGAAGCTTTCTTCCTACATTTGCAAATTGATGGGCACCTTAGGTTGGTTGATGTTCGCTATGTCGACAAAGGACTCACCCGGAGTACACCACTCTTGTGATATGAGTCCCCAGCTTCTGAGTTGGAATCAATACCTATATATATGACTAGCCATGTCATCTTCTCCGGTGTTGGATTAAGCCCTCCCATCCCTGGGCATTCTATTTGGATCAAGTCCTTTGCCCCCATTTAGACACTACGGTTACTTTTGGATTGGAGTCCTTTCCTAATTGCCACCCCTATTGGAATTTGTTTAATGTGTAGATTTTCTCCCTTGGTTCAATAAATCTGATGTGTAGATGATATAAGCTTTCTCCTTGATCCCTCACAAACTAAGGGTCCATGATAAAATAAAAACAACTAAAATAAAGAAAATTAATTCACTTGTGGATTAGAATTCAAGCCCTTCTCCCAAATAGCATCCTATCTTTAGTCAATGAGAACTCCTATAGGAATTGCCCCGACTACCGAGTTGAGATAAATCCTGTACTCACTGTAGTCCCCCAGTCGGGTTCAATCTATTTTGCTACAAGCAGGTTACCCAGGTAGTCATTCTTCTTTGGAAGATGTAAGACTATTATGCATTCTTTCTAGCATGATTGTTGTAAACTAACTGGCAGCCCTAGGTCGGGTTTGATTTATTTTCTGAAGCAACCAATCACCCCAGTGGTCTTTTCTAGTGGAAGATGTGAGTCCTCAAGCTTTCTTCCCTTCAATTGATCATTGCAAACCGAAAGGCACTCCTTTGGTTGGATAGTTCTCCCATCGGCCGGAAAGCTACTCCCTTTGATTCAGTAAATCTTAGAAGATGTCTAAGCTTCTATAAGCTCCTCCTCAATGTGATCCATCACAAACAAATGAAATCATAAACAAATCTAAAAATGAAATTATCTTTGACTATCTTTGAGCTGATTTAAGTCCCCTAGTGGCATTCACTCACCTGTCGGATTTGTTGCCCAAAGCAATCGATCACCCAGTGGTTCCTTGTTGTGGAAGATATGAGTCCCCATGCTTTCTTCTTAAGACTTGACCATTGTATACCCAAAGGCATTTCCCCTTTGGTTGGATAAGTTCTACCTTATGGTTTTATTCCCTTTGAATTGATAAATCTAAGTTAGGTCTAGGCTTCCATGGCCCCTACTTAGTGTAGTTCATTGCAAACCTATGGGATCCATCATAATCAAAATAAACAAATTAAAAAATGAAATCAATCTTGACGATCATCGAGTTGATCTAAGTCCCGATTCACTCAATAGTCACCCTAGGTTGGGTTCTATTTCCAATAGATTACCCCAAAGAATCGGTCCTTGTTTGGAGGATGTACTCATGCTTTCTTTCCAAGTACATATATTGTATAAGGCATCATCCCTTTGGTTGGCTAGTCCTACTACATGTTTAGTAGACTACCCCTTTGGAATAGTAAATCTGAGTTAGGTCTTAGCCTCCATGACTCTTACTTAGTGCAGTCTATTACAAACCAATAGGGTTCATCTAAAAATTCAAACCTAACAAAAATAAAAACAAATCCAACCCTCTTCCCCAATATAATAAATTAATCTTTTTCTCCTCAGTGAGATTCAAATCAAATCAAACCCTTCATCCCCTTGTGGATGACTTGAACTTGCTTCCCTAGTGGAAGGTTCACACTCTATCCCTTAGTGGATTCTTTTCTCTCTCTTATGTCTTGGACATAAGTAGAGCCACATTGCACTAAGCTCTATATTCTTTCTATTCCTTGGGTTAAGGATAGATTGTTTCTGTTAGTGCTTGTGATCTTTCAATGTTGTTGATCATTTTGGTCAACACCAATATGTGCGGTGTTCCTAGTCAGTCACACTACACCTATTGGGTGCCCTTTGTTGACCTCATTTTTAGAATGAGCTCTCAACCCCTCCATATTAGACATAGGACTTCTCTCAAGCTTTAAAAGCTCCTTAGTCTTAAGATAGATCTGATTAGGACACTCAACCCTGAGACTTAGAAGAGTTAGCCATAGAATAGGTCATGCCTGTGGGTGGAAAACTTCCTACCCTTAGCTTAAATCATTCCTCACTTTCCCTCTTTCAAGTCAAACTCAAATCAATTCTATTTAATTTTCTCCAAACTCAAATCAAATCCATGATTGAAATCTATGATTGAAACCCATGATCAAAATCCATCAAAAATTCCTAAGTTCAAATTTTGCCTATGTCCTTAATCTTACCTTTAAGGACTTAACCAAAATTATGTTAACAATCAATTCAAATCTGTGAGATTTTCTCATAGTTCATTTATATTTTCATTTATATTCACATATATAAATGAAGTATAAATTCAAACTAATCAAATTAAACTCAATTCATGAAATTCTCCTAAGTCCCTTAATTTTCCATTAATGGACTTAGCTTAAATCTTGATCAAACCATTTCAAACTCATGAGATTTTCTCAAAACTCATTTATATTATCATTTATATTCACATATATAAATAAAATATAAAAATAAATTAATCAAATCAAAAAATTAAATTCAATTTGAAATTTTCCTAAGTCCTTTAATTTTCTATTAAAGGATTTATCCAAAACATCAAACTCTTCAAATTCATGAGATTTTCTCAAAACTCATTTATATTCTCATTTATATTCATATATATAAATGAAATATAAATATAAATCAATCAAATCAAACCCTCAAATTAAATTCTCAATTTAAAATTTTTTAAGTCCCTAAATTTTCAATTAATGGACTTAGCCTAACTCTTAATCAAACTAATTCAAATTCATGAGATTTTCTTAAACCTCATTTATATTCTCATTTATATTCACATATATAAATAAAATATAAATATAAATCAATCAAACCAAATTCAAAAATTCAAACTCCAAACTATAAAAATTTTCCTAAGTCCTTAAATCCTTCTTAATGGACTTAGCCTAAATCATGATTAAACCACTTCAAATCTTGAAATTTTCTCATGATCATTTATATTCTCATTTATATTCACATATATAAATGAAATATAAATTCAAACAATCAAAATCAATTCCAAAAAAATCAAACTCAAATCCACTCAAAATCCATCTAAGCCTTTCAAGTCAAAATATCTTGAACTTAGCCAATTTCAAATCAAGCCAAACTCTTGATTTTCTCTCATGATTCAATCAAACCTACAATCATGAGCCCATATATAAATCCAAACATCAATCAAACAATCAAAACCTAGTTCAAAAATCAAACCCAAAACCTCTTCATATTCCTCCTGTGAATATGAAATTGTCAAATGGATCAAAACCCATTTGACTTCAAATCACTTGTAAATGAATTTATATTTCAATCATAAGTCCATATACAAGATCAATCAAGCTCAAATCAAGCTTTGACCAAGCCATTTGACCCACTTAGGCTCACTTGACCCAAAGTGACCAAAAGTACCCTTATGAGCCAAATTCTAATCCTAACCAAATTGGATTGAACCAAACTCATCTATGCCTCTCATCATGATCAACAATCATCATGGGATGATCAATCAATCAAATTGGTCAAACCAAGTCAAACCTAAGGGTTGACCAAGTCAACACTTAGTCCAAAATGAAACCTAACATAGCCAAATTCCACCATAGGCCAAATTGATTGAAACCATTGATCTAAGTTCACTCATGACCTATGTTTGAACTTGACCAAGCCAACATTTGAGCCTAACCTAGCCTAATTGGCCACTTGACAAGTTGACCCATTTTGACCTAAAGGGTCAAAATGTGTCAAAACTTGAGCTAAATTGATAAACCAATGGGTCAAGTTCATTCCAAATCACTTGTTGAACTTGACCAAAACCTCAATTGGCCAACTAGACCCAACCTAGCCCAATTGACCTTAGACCCAACATGACCTAAAGGGTGACTATTGAGCCAAATTTGAACTTAACCAAAATTGATTAGAAACAAAGATACCAATCCACTCCATATGACTAACCTAACCTAAACCTACCCTTGACTACCTCAAATAGGTCAAATGGGTCAACAACTTGACCATTTGACCTAAATGAAGTCATATGAGCCAAATTCAAAACTATACTAATGAATCAAACCAAAGCCACCAAAATATTTCAAATGGTCATATGAACTTGACCCAACCCTTGGTTTGACCTATTTTGACCAATTGGTCAACTTGACCCAAGTTGACCCTTTTTGACCTAAATGGCTCAACATGAGCCAAACCCTATCAAATGAATTCCAAATCTTACGAAACTTGCCCAAACTTAGTTTCTCCACATACCCAACATATCCAAAGTGAAAAATCAGCAAAATGACCATTCTACCCTAGGCCATAGAACAAATTTTGGCTTAATCCATGGGTAATTTGGTCATACCCTCTTCATATCCACTTGAGGTTTTCCTAATAGCTCAAGGGGCCCTAATGAAGAGTGGTGTAGCCAACTCAATGAGTTTGGGTCAGCCCAATTGGTCCTTAGACCAAACCTGACCCCATGAGTCAAAACTCCAAAATCAAAACCCATCTCCCACTCAAATTCAAGCACATGAGAGGTTGGCAATCCACTCCTTGGATCAAATCAACCATGTGCACACTCCTCACAACTCAAACAACCCACTACCTAAGCTCCATTGATCAAAAATGGCAAGTGGATGGACTAATCTGATCCTTCAAGGGGAGATATACTCCCCTAATTATTAAATTCAATAGCCACACATTTGAGTTGAAAAGTAAGGAACCATCGAGAGTGATCCTAGCTTCTAGAGCTCTAGACATTTCCCTTCTCATTAGTGAAAATAGGGGAGGAAGATTGAAGAGCTAACTTCCTCTTCACTAAATTCACTTCAATTGCTTTTGCTCACTCCATCAGAGAGGCAAGTCAGGTGCACCCAAGCTCTCTTTGAAGTTCCAAAGGCAAGGGGGGACCTAGCTTGATCAAAGCCGCAAGCTAGCTAAGGAGGAGGTGGTTCATATACCAATCCACTCAACCTCAAGTGCTCAAACTTCAGCAAAGCTTTGTCTCAACCGCATAAAAGCTTCTCGGGCATCGAGCACGTGATCACCCATGAGGTATGAACTTTTTGACCACCTAGCATAGGAGGTGTTGGTCCATTGTGCAGAAAATTTTCAATTCAAGTGAATCCCATCGTTGGATGTGCCACTTTTTGGCTTTAGATGGTATAGTTTAAGTTTGGTTTGAATTCGAGCTCAATCAAGCTCGGATCTTCCCCGATCATGGATGTCTTGATCAAGGGGAAGAACTTGGGAGATCTCGCCATCCATCCATGCATTTTGGATGGACAGAGATAATCCCATGTTTAGATAACTTATCCATTTTAAAACCATGGGAGATCTCCGTCACAATCTTTGATCGGATGATAGAGATCAAATTGCATCCGTTGCTAGCCGCCATTTTGGATTTGATGTTTAAGTGAATCCCTCACGGTGTGATGCATGTAAAGCGTGTTGACCGCCGCTGCCACGCGTCACGCCGTGAGCTAGAGGATTAGTTAGGGAATTAACAAAAATGCTAATTAATTCAAGATCTTCTAAAATTCATAACTCTTTCTAAAAAATTTAGAAAAATATGAAATAAAATTCTATGGAAAGATAATTCAACCTAAAATATTTTAAAATTAATTTCAATAGGTTTTAAATTATAATTTCCTATGATTTTGGGTTTTTTAAAGAACTTTATTTCGCTAATTACCTTTTAATTAAGCCTTTGATTAATCCTAAACTTCTTAGGTATGATTTAGCGGATGATTAGAAGAATTTTATATGGATTTTTTAATTACCCTCATTATATAATTAAGCATAATTAGGGTATGATTAGTGGTTTTAATTTATGATTAGGGTTGATTAAGGTTAGATCCAGTAGGGAGGTTTAGGAAATAATTTTTGGGGCATTTCCTAAGCTTCCCTAAACCCCTTTTCTCTCTCCTTAATCTCCTCTTAATTAAGGTTAATTCATTAATTATCCCTTAATTAATTTCTAAAAAATTCTAAAAGTTCTATAACTTAATTAATCTACTTTGGGTAGATGCTTAGGTGTTTAATAGCCTAAATTCAATTAAAGAAATCAACACTCAATTCATATGTATAAAAGGGTGTTTCGAAATTACTTAAGCTAAACCCCTTAGCTTAATTAACCTTTAATGAGCCAAATTGCATTAGGCCTTTTCTTATTAGGTGCATTGCAAATTTAAATTCTTGTGAGTTTTATGTCATCTCATTGGCTCATAATTATTTAGTTATTCTAAAGGTGGTGTAGTAAGGGTTAATTAAACTACTTAATTCATATCTTAACCTAATTAATATATAAAATGGATTTAATTATCTAAAAATTAAAAAAAAATATCAAACACATATGGAAATGGGTTAGGAATAGAAAACTCATCTCACCTTTTCAAAATTAAATCAAACTCCAAACTAAACAAAAATCACTTTGAATTCACTTTGATTTATTTTAAACTTTCTTATTCTATAAGAATGTCTTTACGATTTAAGTGAAGTGAACTTGTTTACATGCTTTCATTACTTTAAATATTTCCCCAACATGTTAAATTTGTATGTCATGTGGTTTCATGCATTCATATTTTTCAAATTCAAGTTTAAAATGAAATTGTTTACTTTATGTCAAATATTGCATGTGTTGGCTAAAGTAGAAATATGAGTGGCTATTATCACTACTAAATCTAAATTATTTTCAAAACACATAAATAAAATACCAAATTTGAAAGTATGCTACTTATATTTTAATTATAAGCTTGCATGTGAAAGATTATAAAGGTATGCTTAGCATAGGTTTCCTTTCTCTTATTGAGTAATAGTTTTGAATAGGACTTTGGTAAGATATATGGTTCATTTGAAAAGGACCTAATACTCACTTAATTCAATATCCTGTTCATCTCTATGCTATTACTTAAGAAGTGTTACTTATACTTGCATAAATAAATTGCATAAATAAAATGAATCCTTCAATACAACTTTTGCATTCTCCTTTTCTATTTCATTTCTTTTATACATATGTTTGTATTTAAGGAAAGTGGTATATTAGTTTGGACAACCCCTGAGGTTGCAAGGCTTTAAGTAGCCCTAAGTAGGTCTTGTATCTTACACCTCTGGTTAACAATGGCATTGTACTCACTTATGCCTTTCTTACTTTCATGTGTGTATGTGAAAATTTGGATAAGGAAAACCCTTTCTACTTAAGAAAAATCATTTTAAATTTCTTAAATGATTACTTAGCATGCATCATAAAGTGTTAAATACTCATTTGTATGTATAGATATGCTTAGGATCCATCCATATGCATGTTATATATGTTGAGAAAGAAATGAAGTGATATGTGTTATGTAAAATTTGATTCATTTTATTTAATCTTAAAATATCTTTCTTTTTGAATAGGTTTGTTTAGAGTTTATCTAAACTTATGATTAATTAAAATATTTAATCAAAACATTCACCTAAACAAAATTAAAATGTGAATCTACTTTAGAAATTACTTAGGTTAGGGAAGGAAAAAGAAGTTATATTCTCTTTCCCTCTCTTCATAACATAGTAATTAATTATAGGATCCATTTAAAATAAATCAAAACATGAAATAAAATCAACCCAAAATAGTTAAATAACTTAAATGAAACCCTCCTCTAAGTTGAACATGTTCTTCACACTTAAAAAATTTGAACCTAAAGCCATAGCTAAGCATACCACATAAGCCTTCAAAGCACACACATTAGCCTAAGTCACCACTTCAAACTTTAGGTTAGGTCGGTGTTTGGTTTGATGTTTATTTTGTTTTGTGATATATGATTTTTTAGACTAGATGTTAGGGTGTATGCTCGTAGAATGAATGGTAGGATGTTTTTGGTCTAACTATTCTTTTTTTCAGGGGATTGTGCTTAAGGGGCATTGTGATAAATAAAAATATAAATGTTTTTATTGTGTAGGTGCTTATACCCCTAAGCATAATCCAATAGACCAGGTGTACTTAGTCACCCATGTGTGGGGTGATAAGTGCAATACACATGCTTGGGATTTGTGTGGTTTATTTTAACTAACCTTTATTTTACAGGTATTAGTTAGATTTTCACTTTTTCTTCTCATGTAAATTGATGCAATAAGGATTTTGGAATGATTGTTATGGGGATCACGATGAGCATTGGTCATAAGATTTTATCTTATGCACCATGTGAAGCCTTAGAGCATCTACTTTCTAGCCATCCAGAAGAATGAACCAAAGAAGAAGGAACCAAAAGAAGAAAGAAGACAAGAAAGAAGAAAAGAAGAAGAAAGAAAAAATGAAGCTTGAAGGCCCCCATAACAATGAATTCCTTACATAATTGTAATTTAATTCATTTGTAATCTAGGTTGTATAAGGGTAGAGCTCACCTACCCAATTTGATATTTTCGAGTTTGTGCAGTGGTGCCCCACCACAATGGCCTTTATTCTTTTTATGATTAGCTTTATAAATTGGTTGATGATTTGTTTAGCTTTTTGTTGACCACCATATATATGTCATAAATCAAAACAAGCCCATAAATTGAATTCGGTAGACTTCGGAGGTGACAGTGTGCAAATCAAAGTCAAAATGTGTTGTATGTCACTGAAAATGGTCGAAATGACCTCTGATCGATGAAAAAACTTTGACATTGCATTTGGAACATCAAAATTGATTAGAATATCGATATTTTAAAATCTAACGAGCAATTGATTAAGCGCTCAAGCTATCAATGTGTCGGCACATATATCAAAGTTGAGAAGCTACAATGATGTCCGAACAACCTCTATTCATGAAATTGATCACGTCGTCAACTTCAAAATATCAAAATCTATCAAATGAGACTATCCACACTCAATGCGAATAAGTCTATGCAAATATTGAGTGATTTGAAGTGACAGTGCATAAATCGAGGCTGAAATATGTTGGACGTTACCGAAATCAACTCAAATAACCTCCGATCAATGAACGGACTTCGTCGTTGCATTCAGAACATCAAAAATAGTCAAGATATAAATATTGCATGACTTGATGAGCAATTGATCCAACACTCGAGTCATCAATGTGCCTGCATGCATATCGAGATCAGGAGGCATCGACGTAAGTAAAATGACCCCCGTTCATGAAATTGATCATGTCGTTGGTTTTGAAATATCAAAATCTATCAAATAAGATTATTCACACTCGATTCAGATGGGTTTGTCTGAAAATCAAGTGAGTGAAAGTGGCAACGCACATTTCGAGCTAAAATTGACTCAATTTGGTGCCGACTCAAACTAAATGGCCTATGATTGCAAAACGGACAGCGACATTGCATTCAGAATAATGGAATTATCTAAATCGATATATATATATATATATATATATATATATATATATATATATATATATATATATATATATATATATATATATTAACTATGTGTATTTCTGAAATCAATTAAAACAATTTAAATTAATTTAAAATTAATTTAAAATTAAATTATGCTCAATCTTTTCCTGTTTTAAAAGAAAATTAAAAAAATTAAATTAAAGAGATAACCACTCCCCCAACCCCATTTCCCTCACTCTCTCCTCATTCTCACCCAAGTCTCCTCTCTCTGTGGCCTCCTCTTCCGTCGAAAAACCAAAAGAAAAAAAAAGAGCAAGGTAATCTCCCTCTCTCATTTCCTTTGTTTAGCTTTTGAAAATCGATCATCGTCCCCAAAAATCCATCCCATTTGTCTTGACCCATTTGACTGTCCATAAGACTTCAATTCACTTTTCGCATCCTGTGAACCATTTTCAACCAGCCCAGCCCCGCACTGTCGTGTTTTGCATTGACATGATGTGATCTCCAGATTATCTCTGCGAAGGTAGATCAAGAATCATGATCGCCAAATCATAAAATGTATTCTTCTCCGCAAGACCCACCATCAGACGCCACATGTTTAGACCCGCTCCATGGCTGTTGTGATCAGAACCACATGGAGTGAGGCCCGCTCTTTTGTGGACGTGTAGGAAGAAAACCGAACCATCCCGCAATTCCTTTAGCTAACTCATTTACCACCAACTAGAATCTTTTTGAGATACTGGCTAGCCATAATCCTTCACTAGCAATGATTCATATCATACATTTTCCATTTTGCTTTGCTAAATCGAGGAAGAACATCGTTAGCAGGAGACTTCTTCCTTCAATTTTTAGCATCGCACCCCTCGCTTTAGCCGTCCTGTTTCGCTACACCGCAAATTGGGGAAGAACATCGTCAGTAGGAGAATTCTTTATTTGATTTTTGGTATCGCACCTCTCACTTTAGCCATCATGTTTCTACTGCGCCATGAATCATGGAAGAACATCGTCAGTAGGCAAATTCTTCCTTCAATTTTCGGCGTCGCACCCCTCAATTTAGTCATTTTGTTTTCACTGTGTAGCAAATCGAGGAAGAACATCGTCAGCAGGCGAATTATTCCTTCAATTTTTGGCATCGCACTCCTTACCTTACATTCCCAAACGCATATCTAACTCCGTTCCTTCTAGCCTTAAGCCTTAAGGCCGGGAAAAAATGTGTCAAAACATATGGGAATTATGAATATATATATATATATATATATATATATATATATATATATATATATATATATATATATATATATATATATATATATATATATATATATATATATATATATATATATATATATATATATATATATACGCTTTGTGTTTCTTTATAGATTTGAAGACCTCGCTCAAGCAGGCGTGATGAGATAAAAAAGGCTATGTGAAAGATACCACTCGCTATGTTCAACAGGGCATACCGAGTAAGCCACCACTTGTTAGATGTCGCTCCCCCTAGACGAAATGCTGCTAAAATTTTGTATAATTTTTGGACTTAGAAAAAAAGGTGGGGAATGAATATATATTGCATTGTATGTCATCTTTCAGGTTTAATGACCTTGTTGTGCTTAGTAGGGTGCGAGGAGATGAAAACTAGTTGTGGTGTCACAAGACACCACTTACTACGCTCAACAGGGCATACCGAGTAGGCCAAAATAACCTCAATGCAGCCCCCTATACAGGGATGACGCCAGGAGGCTGCCGAAATTGGCCAATTTTTTCCAATTTCTTTGGCTTGGTTATTCAGATTATGTTTATTACATTCCAGTGGAACCAATTTGGTGGTTGTTTGGATGGTTTTTGAGGGATTTATGCATTTGTACTCTCTATACTCTCATGAGAGTACAGAGCATTTTGGTTATTTTTCCCAGTTTCTTTGGCTTCTTCGGAGAAAATATGTTCATTACAATCAAATAGGAACAATTTCGAGGCTATTTGGTTAGTTTTTTAGTGTTATTTTCCATCTGTACTCTCTGTTTGGATGATTTTTGGGGGATTTCTGAATATGTACTCTATGTACTCTCATGAGAGTATAGAGCATTTTGGTCTTTTTTTAGTTTCTTTAGCCTGTTTGGAGGAAATATGTTCATTACAATCTATTAGGAATAATTTGGAGGCTATTTGGTTGATTTTTTTAGTGTTATTTTGCATCTGTACTCTCTGTTTGGTTGGTTTTTTAGTGTTATTTTGCATTTGTACTCTCTTGAGAGTATTAATGATTTAGGCCATTTTTTTCCAGTTTCTTATGTTCATTACAAGTCAATTGGGAATAATTTGGAGGCTGATTGGTTATTTCTTATGGGTGATTTGCATCTGTACTCTCATTAACTGACTTTTCATTTTGAAGTTTATGTGGAAAAGGATAAGGAGATGCACCTACCACCAGAATGATGTTCGATAATATTACCGATGATTTGATGAAGTCATTGACATTTTAAAGAGGCTTCATCTACATCAATTCATTAGACTCCACGAAGACTCAATAGCCATTACCTCAATCCTATCTTGCTGGGACATAGAGAAGCAAGCTTTCTTTCTAGGTGGGCAGTGCATTCCTTTCACCCTCGATGAAGTTGCAGCAATTGTAGGGATGCCAAACAGAGGGGAGAAGGTCTTATGGCAGAAATCCCCGCTATCGCAGTTCAGTTCAGTGGACTATAAGACTATGCTTGAGCACGCAGATAACTCATTGCCTGTGACACAGTTTCTGCAATTGTACATACATTTTCTACTATCAAATCTTTTTTTTTATATATCACAACTATAGGGTGGCATCAGAATTGATTATCTACGCCGATGACATAGATAAATTTGCTGAATACAAAGCGAGGCCATTTGGGCCTTAGTTTCTAATTTGATGGTATTACATCAAAGATTCATACCCAAGACACGTACATGAGTGGCTTTGTCACTCTTCTTATGGTATGTTTATATCTTCTTATGTATTATTTGATGCATTGAAGTTAACTTATATAAATATTAATTGTAGATGGGCCAAGAGCACATAAGCATCATGAGGTCGCCATCTCCATTTGCAAAGCCAATGATGTCGATGGCCAAAAAATAAAGTTTCAGATGAAGCCTTCAGTTTAGAGGACACCGTGACATATATAATAATATCACTTAGTTCATATAAGAATGTATTTATTTATGTAGTCATCACATTTTCTTATCGGTTTAACATAGTCCGCTTCCTTTCATTCGAGGACATATCGAGGAGACCGCTCCTTGAATCATTTTCCCCTGCCCAACATGCAATACATGTTGAGCCCGATAGCAATCCCATTCTAAGTCCACTGAGTTCAGCCCCCATTGAATCTCCATATGTCTCTCCTCGATATTCTCCCCCATCCAGTGTATCTAGCATGCTCTACGCTACCCCCATGAAGGCTTTATGGTGGAGAGGATACTAGTTTTAGGGACTTGAAAGATATAATATCTTCTTTCAAGAACAATAGAGAGAATGGATGGGATTGATTTACTGGTTACTGCTATCGAGGAGGTTCTTGCTGGGTAGTGGGGTCCTACCATCCCTAGGGGAAGCTCTGTGGTCACTGGGGAAACTCGAGGCACAGGTGGGGCAACACCTATGGAGGCTACCAGAGGAGCTTCCCCTGCAGGGATATTTCCCAGAGGAAACTATACTTGCCTCTATGGATACTTCCACTTGAGAAGTTGTTGTCCCTGTGGATACTTCCACTTGGGAAGTCCATGAGGTAGCCTCCACTAGGGAAGCCCCTATTGAGTTCACCATAGGGGAAGTTATTGTGGAGGCCTCCACTGCACATGAAGATGCTCTGAAGCCTTTATCGGCAACATTGAGTGTGGTGTGAAGGCTCGACAGATAAGGAAGAGGAAAGTTATTTGCACACACTTACAAAAAGTCATGAGCAAGAATAAGTGATGTGGTGGCCTCCACTTAAGATGAGAAGCCCGCAGCAGAGGTATTAAGTTACTTTCTTTTAAATTTGAGATAATAGAAATATTTCACTAAATTTTTTATAGGTTCAAAGATGAGCCAATAAAGGTCGATGACCCACATACTATCATTGTGGAGGAGCATCAGAGGTATGCATCATCTCAGTAGATCGATCCTTAATTCATAGTGAATCTAGCTCTTCATCACTAACTTTCATCAAGTAATTTTGTTGCGCTGCCAGAGGCACATCATTTTGTTGACATCTCATCCAGTCGTCTACTTAAGTCGATGCTCCATCTTATTGACATCGCCTTGATTCGAAAGGACAAGTCAATCTTCAATCAACTCCTTCATACATAAAATAACCTATTCATTTAATTAAGCACGCTTTAAAATATTTCTCACTGGTGATACAAGATTCTATATCATTATTATTGATAGGCGAGATGAGTTGCCGAGATCGGATCTCTCGATGCATTATGCCTTCGCTTCATCGCCAAGGAGTACTGCTTTATCCCGGGTATGTCTCCTATTTGTGCATCTCATGCTTGCACTGGGTAAGTTACCCCACTGATATGTAGTGTATTATGATTCAATCCTTGTTTGTATAGATGGAAACTATAATTTATAAATGTTATCTTCTTTTCTTACAGAGCTATGAAATATGGCCTACACAAGAAAGCAAAATGTTCATCCAACATGTCACTGCAGTGTGTTAAGGGTGAGCTACTCTACTTCCAATTATGATAATCAGATGACACTCGGTTGGGCATATTAAGCTAGGGGCCTAGTATTTTTATGACTCATTACCAAAACCAACCCATAAGTCCATTCTTCCTAAGATTGTAACAATTGTTTTCAATTTGATTTCTATAAACTATTTTACCCCTTATTATTATACTTCTATTCGATCAAATTAATTGTTGAAGATGTCCGCCTTGAGCGATCCCACAAAATGGCCAATCAAATGGTGAGTGGGCTAGCAAGATAGTGTTGACTAGGATGTTTGACGCAAGTACATGGAGGCAATAATTAGAAATCCTCACTTAAGCGGGTACCAAGATTGGTCGAAGAAGATGAATTGCTTTAGGATGTTCATGCTATCTTTTGTTTGGGAATGAAAAAAAAAAGCTAAGAACTATACATTTAAAGTTTGATAAGTAGGAAATAATTATGTACTATTTCTTTTATTTTTTTCAATATCCTTGGGCGGTTTGGATCTTTTATTATTGAGAGAACACTGGACTGATTTTACTTGGGATGTGTTTCATCTTCTCTGTACTCTCGAGAACACAAAGTATTTCATCTATTTTTCTTCAATTTTCCTTAGCAGTTTTGGATAAATTATGATTAGTAGAGAACATCTGCAATAATGTAATTTGTTTAAGTACTCTTGAGATGTGTTTCATCACACTCTATCTTTGTTTATACTATCATACTCTCTATACTCTCTCTCTCTGTACTATGGACTCTCTCTACTTCTTGTACTCTTTATACTCTATTCCATTGCAGGTAGTTTGAAGGCTGACTATAAGAATATTTGAGGTGTTATGTAGCTTAACTCTTTGTATTCTCCTCATAGTACAGATTATTTGCTTATTTTTTCCCATTTCCACTTTTGCTTTGCAAAATGGAGAGGAATTGTTCACTATAACCTTAAAATAAGTTGGATGCTCCTGGGTTGCTTTTTTATGAGTTTTCTGAGTAGTTTTGCATGTGAACTTTCTATATACCCTTTGTACCCTCTATACTCTCACTCTACTCTCTCTCTCAGACTCTCTCTGGACTCTCTGTGTACTCTCTTCTACTCATGGGTAGTTGATATAATATTATTTATGATTCTATGATGATTTCTTTACTTGTTTGGAGAAAATAAGCTTAATTTTGATATTCAAATTATATCATATTTTAAATTTAGATCAATAAAAGTGAAGTTAAAATTTATATTATTTAAAATTTATGTTATACTCGACATTGAATACCTCAATCACGAAAGTATGTGAGAGAAACAATATGAACTACTTAGCATGTGAACATAATATAAGTGGGTACGATTATTAAACTTAACTCTTTAATAAAGGAAATTATTATCATTAAAAATATGGTAAAATTTTGTTAATGCATAAAATTACTTTCTACCAGTCGAAATCATGCTTCTTAAAACCTACTTTATACTAAAATATGTGCATAAAAGAGACAAATAAACTGTCGATGATGCTTACCAACGTCTTATTGAAATATAAATTTTGAAAGGCGATAGCAAATTCTATATTTTAAGATGAGGAATTTTTTAAATAATGTAATAAGCGAGAATCATCTAATTAAATTAATATTATTGATAAATTTATAAATAATTACTAAACTAATATCATCAGTACTAATATCATCTTCATCATAGAATTTTTTATTTTTTTTCTTCGGCTTCTACTAAACTTGTTGATAGAAACATACAGGCAGTCTTCTTACTCAATAAGGCTTCTTTTACTTTGTGTTTTTTTACCTTCAAGATGCTCTTTAAGGGCCTCCTCATGATATGTACCTCTAGATGCACATTCCTCATGCCATAAGACCTTCTCCCTCTATTTGGCATCCTATTATCAAACTTCATCGAGGTGAAAAATACCTTGCCAAAAAGAAATTTTCTCATGTCCCAACAAAGGCAGATTGAGGTAATATTGAGTCTTATTTGAATTACATGAGTCTAATGAATTGATGTAGATAAAACCTCTATAAAATGTCAATGACTTCATTACTAAAGTCTTTGATATCAATTAGATCTCAAGTTATCCTTTTCCCGATATGGTAAACTTCAAAATAAAAGTCGGTATAATGATCAGCAAATTAACTATAAAAATAATAAGTCACCCTACAAAATTGCTACTAATGGATTGTAATGAACATATTTCCTACAAACAAGCTAAATAAATTGCAAAAATATTGGCAAAATCATATGTACTCTCATGAGAGTACATAGTAGTCTGAAATCCCCTAGAAAGCATCCAAATAGCTGCCAAATTGCTTCCAACGGAATGTACTGAACCTAATCTCAAGCCAAAGAAACTAAAAAAATGGCCAAAATCATCAGACTCTCAGAGAGTGAGTAATCTAATCTTCTAATCAATAACACCAAATTTGTGTCTAATGAACATATTTCTCCAAACATGCCAAAGAAATAGGAAAAATAACCAAAATGCTTACTCTTGAGAGTACTAGAGTAGAAAGAGTATAGATGTAATGAAAATAATCTCAACAACCAGTCAAAGAACTAGAAAATGTCCAAAATTATTTGTACTATCTCTCAGAAGTCTTGAGTAAAATAACACTAAAAAACAACCAAATAGCCTCCAAATTATTCATGATGGATTATAATGAATATATTTCCTCCAAACAGGCCAAATAAAATTATTTCTAATAGAATGTAATGATCATATTCTCTCCATCCAGGCAAAATAAATTGCAAAAATATTCAAAAAAATTATTTGTACTCTCATGAGAGTATAGAGAGTACATATGCAAAAATCTCTCAAAACAAATAAATTCCTCTTGTAAAGAACTCCAAACAGTGTAGAAAATATACACTAAATAAAAGAATTTCAAGGAATAACACTAGCAAACCATAAAAAATTGTATGTATACAACAGTTGGGAAAAATTACTGATGAATTTTTATTTAACACATCCTTAGCTATTTCCTCAAGGCCATAACATCCAAATTCATTCTCCATCTTCATGGTTCTTTCATAAAAATGAAATGAGATTTTCTCTTTCTCTCTCTAAGCTCGGTTTGCAAGAAAAAAAATACACCCCTAAATCCTAAATCTAGATATATATTTCTTTTAAATTCCTCCCGTGCATTCTAATGACACTTATTCTCCATTGTTTTGAACGAGGTGGTCATGTCGGGCCATAACGGCGTCGTCGTCTGATTCTGATGTCATTAAAGCTAAATGGGAAAAATCCTTTGGACATAGTCGATTAGAGTCCACACGTAAAGCTACGTGCGGACTCCGGAAGTAATATTTTCTCCAACTTAAGACTTGACTTCCTTGTCCACCACATGTGCTTACTCTTATCCTCCTTCCTTTTGCTCTCCACAAGTTGATCCTCCAATCCCTTCCAAGACCCTCTTCATCCATGGATACCTTCTCCTTGAGCTCCCTAAAATTCTATCTTCCCTTCCTCTCTCCCCATGTCTCAGCCTCTCACCTCCCTCTCCTCATTTCCCTCATTCTGGGTCTTCACCCCTGAGATTTTGTTAATCTGCCACTATCTTGGACATCCACAAATCACTCATTTAAAATTCGCAGTGAGGCCAAGTCATCATTACCACTCAGCCTCCACTCTGGCATTTCATTTATCTGTGTGTATGTAAATCTCCCACCAATCAGAATATGTTCTGGAATTTTATCACCATTCCCTCCCATCCACCCTCTTCTCAAACTCATCATCCATTCAGACATAAATGTGCCTCTCTCCTTCTTCACCTAAACAAAGGTCGGATCTGGTAGCTCCACCAACTAGGATATTCTGCCACACTCCTGATCACCTTCCATAAAAATAGCCACTTGAAAGGACCTTTGTTATCAATTGCGACCCTCATGTGTCTCCATGGTATTTCTTATTTATAAAGTCGGCACAGCCATATTGGCTTGCAGTCATCTCGTGATACCTTTCAAAGTACCGCTCGATTAGTGAAATTTTGCAAGCACCATTGCGCTTTTTTTGACAATTTCTATGATTTCCTAAAGATCCGAGCAAAAGGATCACCTTATTCGACTGTATGTGATGTGGGAATTCTAAGCATGATGTGTCAGACACTATCCCAAGACCTCAAGCTTTATGTTTATGAGAAAAGAAACAAAAGAAATTAAAATGAGCCATGGAATATGAGATGGGATGTGTGTCATATCGTGTCAATGTTGAGATTGTCGCAATGAGTGAGCTTGAGCCATTGTATGTTCTAAAATGCATAAAGTCTGGCGGGTCCGTAGGAGGGATAGAGTGTTCATGAATATCATAAAGTAGTGGGGTGAAGGGATGAGGTCGGCATTCTCGCAACCATCGGGAAGGCCGACATCTTTGGCTGGGAAGGGAAGCTCAATGAAGTGGATGGGTGAGGCGAAACATGACAATCAAAAGTATTCATTAGCGTATTAATAGGTCACGAGGATTCCACAAAACAAGAGTTTGAAATTCGATCATGGGGATCATATGGCCTTGTACCATAAGGGGTGAAAGAAAGTGCTTTATGTTTGAGCAATCATCAACTTTCAAACTCAGTGGGTGCCATGAGAGGAGATGATATATCCTTAACTATGATGTTTGGTAAGAGGAGCGGTGACATAATTTATAGCCATAAAAATCAGCTTTTTGAATACATTTAATTAAGGATTATTTGACTTGAACTCTCAGTATGAAGGGGCTCCTTTGTCGTGGAGTGGAGCACGAAGGAAGAAGGAAGAAGCAAGAAGGAAGAATGATCAACAGGGATAGAGGCTAGATACAACATTTTTTGGCGACTAAGCTCATATTTGGAGAAAATATTACATTGTACGTAACTACGTGCGGACTCAATCTACGACGCATGTCGGTTTTTTTTTTTTAGCGTAACTTATGGATGGCGATGATGTTTATCCTAGCGACCGACCCACACCTCGTTACAACAGAGAGAAGAAGCGTCATTGGAATGTGTGGGAAGAATTTAAAAGAAATATATATCTAGATTTAGGGTTTAGGGGTGTATTTTTCTTGCAACCGAGAGAGAGAAAAGAAAATCTCATTTCCTTTTTATGAAAGAACCATGAAGATGGAGAACAAATTTGGAAGTTATGGCCTTGAGGAAATAGCTGAGGATGTATTAAATAAAAATTCATCGATAATTTTTTTAACCATATACGTATAATTTTTTTATGGTTTGTTAGTGTTATTCTTGAAATTCTTTTATTTAGTGTATATTTCTACACTATTTGGAGTTCTTTGTAAGAGGACTTTGCTTATTTTGAGATTTTTGCATCTATACTCTCACTCTCATAAGTGATAATTTTGAATATTTTTAGTTTATTTTGCATGGATAGAGAATATGGTCATTACATTCATTAGAAATAATTTTCTTTGGCTGTTTGGAGGAATATATTCATTACAATCCATCATGAATAATTTGGAGGTTTATTTGGTTATTTTTTTGTATTTTTCATCGTACTCTCTTGAGAGTATGGACATTTTTTCCATTTCTTGATTGGTTGTTGGTTTTTATTACATTTGTACTCTTTTATCTGTACTCTTTATACTCTCTCACTCTCTATAAGTATTTTAGTCATTTTTTTTCTTTGGCTTTGTTTGGAGAAATATGTTCATTAAATAATTTGGAAATTTGTTTGGTTTGGTTGTATTTTCTTATTACTCTCATGAGAAATGATTTTTTTTTCTTTGGCACGGTTGTTGAGATTAGGTTAGTACATTCTGGAAGCAATTTGGCTGGATGGTTTTAGGAGATTTTGCATATGTACTCTCTTTACTCTCATGAGTATAAATTATTTTACCAATATTTTTATTTGGCCTTTATTGTAAATATATGTTCATTACAATCCATTAGTAGCAATTTTGTAGGGTGACTTGGTTGGTTTTATGGTTGATTTGCATCTGTCATCATTTATTGACTTTTTTTGAAGTTTACCATGGGAAAAGGATAACTTGAGATGGTCTAACTCTAGCATGTTTTGATAACATCGCTCTTTTGTAATGAAGTCATTGATATTTCTGAGGCTTCATGCATCAATTCATTAGACTCCATGGAATTTGCAAGACTCAATTCTTATACCTCAATCCTGTCTGTTGGGACATAGAAGCTTTCTTTACGGGTGGGCGGTATTCCTTTCACCCCGATGAAGGTGATAATAGGGATGCCAAATAGAGGAGAAGGTCTTATGGCATAGAGAGAATGTCATATTGAGGCTTTGAGGAAGCTTAAAGAGCATCTTGAAGGTAAAAACACAAAAGAAGCCTTATAGCAAGAAGCCTTAAGAGCATCACCCAGAAGTTCTTGATAATAGATCTAGATCTTATGGCATTGTGCTATCTGTGTCACTTTTCCCTGAGCATCTTGAAGGTTCAAGAAGCTTATGAGCAAGAACTCTTTATCATGTACTCTTTGTACTCTTTTACTCTTTTCTCACTCTCTGTATTTCTATACTACTCTCTACTCTTCTCAACTCATGGGTAACTTGATATAATATTGTTTATGTTTCTATGATGATTTCTTTACTTATTTGGAGAAAATATGCTTAATTTTTTTAATTATATCATATTTTAAATTATTCAATGAAAGTGAAGTTAAAATTTATATTATCTAAAATTTATTAATTATTTTTTATTGTGAAATATCTACATTGATTGAATGATACTTGGTATGTTGATCTTTAATAAACCATTATACTGAGACATATCCTTAATACCAATCAGTATCATCAAATAAATTAATATTATTGATAAATTATAGTAATGTAAGAAATATCATTCATATAATCTTCATTATAAAATTTTTTTCTTGACTTCTTAATCTTATTTAGGAACATACAGCTTACAAATTTTGTAATGCATGCAATAAAAACATTTATACTTGTACTTTATAAGTATATATCTTATGTAATTCTTTTTGAAAATACTCATCCTTAGCAGGTCCATCGATGGAATAAGCTGAGTTCGTTCAAACATTGAGAAGAAATATCTCTGGAATCCGAGGAATTTAGAATAAATATATATCTATATTTGTTTAGGGTGTATTTTTTTTTTAATCGCAGAGGGAAAATCTCATTTCCTTTTCAAGAACCATGAAGATGGAGATTTGGAAGTTATTTTGAAATCGAGGATGTATTAAATAAAATTCATTGATAATTTTCTCGATCTTATCTCATTTTTTCTGATTTGTTAGTGTTCCTTGAAATTCTTTTATTTAGTGTATATTTACAATTTGGGTTGAGGACTTTGCTTGTTTTGAGGATATTTTTACTCTGTAATCTCATGAGAGTATTAATTTTATTATTTTTTCATGAGTTTTGGCTGTTTGGAGAGAATATGTTCATTACATTCATTGGAAGCAATTTGGAGGTATTTGGGTTGGTTTTATGATTTTTGTACTCTCTCTCAGAGTATCTCAATATTTTAGTTATTTTTTTTTCTTTGGTTGTTTGGAGAATATGTTCATTTTATTTAATTTGGGTATTTTAGTTAATTTTTTAGGGATTTATTTTGTATGCATCTTGAGGTACTATAATTAATATTTTTCCATTTCTTTGGCCTCATTGTTGATTATATTTGCATTGTGGAAGCAATTTGGTTCTATTTTAATGAAATTTTTTTGCATTTGTACTATATGCATTCTCATGGGGAATCGAGCATTTTGGTCATTATTTTTATTTCTTTGCTTTAGAAATATGCTCATTACTGATCCATTAGGAACAATTTGGAGGCTGTTTGGTTGATTTTTTAGATTTTGATCTGGATATACTCTTGAGAATATTTTCATTTTTTTTTCCAGTTTCTGCTTTATTTGAAGAAATATCATTTACATTCCATTGGAAGCAATTTGGAGGGATATTTGGATGGTTTTTTGATTAGATATATTCATTTTGAGAAAAGAATTTTAGTCATTTTTTTTCTTGTTTCTTTTGGTGTTTGAGAAAATATGTTCATTACAATCCATGAGAAATAATTTGGATGCTATTTGGTTTTTTTAGTGTTATTTTGCATCGTATCTCGAATATGACTATTTTGGTGATATGATAATTTTTGATACAAGCTATCGACTCAATAAATATAATCTTATTTGTGCTTGTTGGAGTGAATCATCATTGGCAAAATGTGTTATTTGAGTAGCCTTTTATCGAAGAGATGATTGAGTCATTCTCATGGCTATTCAGACATTTTTGGTTGATGAGTGAAACATACTAATATTCAAGATCAAGATCGCTATGGAGCTATCAAAATTGTATTCACATACTCATCATAGGTTATGCCAATGGTATATTTCAAGAAAGCTCCTTCCAAGGTTCACTACTTTAATAGTAATAAGAGGTACAATATTTATTTTGCATGCATGAGCAAATGTGACTCGGAGGAAGAGTTTGAAGAAGCTTGATCGCCATGCTAGAAGAGGCAATTTGATCATGCTTGGTTGTCAGAGCTTTATAAAATTAGATCCAAGTGGTCCACTGCATTTAGCAAAGACTCATTCTACATGGGCATCTTATCAACGCAATGTAGTGAGTCAATGAACAATGTATGCCACAGAATCTCTAAACCAACAAGTTCGCTCACAGATTATTTCTTGGGATTGGAGAAGGTTATGGATACATGGCGTCGGAATGAACATGACAAAGACTTCAAGTGTCATCGATTATTCTGTTGTTAAGACCGGTCAATTCTAAAAAGTTGTTATATTTTATACAAGAAAGCTTTTACTATGTTTGAGGAAGAATTTTTGCATGGAGTTGGAGGCTTATCGATAGCGTATTGATGGGACCCATGGAGTATTTGGTGAGAAACTTAGAGAATAAAAATTCATCAAAACATGGGTATCCATTTCAATGGGACTACCTAGATGTAACTTGTACTTGTAAGAATTTGAAATGATGGGATTATTGTATATCGAGTTCTTAGTCAGGAAGATGTAGTGCGCATTCGATAAGTATCTTCTCATGCGATGGTCTACCAGAGCAAAGGGGATATTTACATCGATAGTGCATATAGAAAATTAAGAGATGTGGAAGGCACAGATGGAAAATGCTCTTTTATTTTTTGAACCACATTAGTCGATATGCATATCAAATAAGCGTCACAGGTAATAATAGAGGAGGACTATATGCTTCAATCCTTAAAAAACTATGATGATGTCGACTATAATAAGTGAATTCTCTTCTAGGCGATGAAGCTAAGAAGAAGAAGTCAACCACAAGATAAGGAAAGACATCTTAAAGGATCCATTTAAGCGCATCCAAAGGGTGTTTCCAACGAGCTTAAGGGATATTGGAGAGATCGAAAAGCCAAGAGTAATTCTCTATTTGCCTCTTAATTTTTAGTATTTAAAATATTGCTACTAATCTTCAAACCATCCTATTTTTTTTGTTACATAAACCAAAGTACAAACTCATAGTATGTGACATGTTTGTCACCCATTACACATTTCTATTATGCCATGTGTTTTGAGTGCATACGAATAGCACACATCGATGCTGTAAAAAATCATTAATTGATATGATGTTCTACCTTGAATTTTCAACAATCAGTCGGTCGGTGAAGGGTACACTAAGTTGATGATGGATATTATATAGAAAATATTTCAATGCATGATATCATTTAGTTATGTGTTCTTCAAGCGCAATCATTTTACAATGCTTTAGAGTCTCCAAGATGACTTTCTTTTACTTAACGAGCACACTGGGATTGGTTAGGAAGCACCTGAGTTCGCATTAGGATGACTTTCTTTCGAATCATTTCTTCTTAGGATGACTTTCTTCTTGTGAGCATCTTTATTCTTAAATGTACTATTATTATAAAATTTATCTATTTATCTTGAAAATGAATTAATTTACTATGATATTTGATGACTAAGATTTACTAATCAATGCATATATACTCATATTTTATTTAAGTCAATATTTCAAAGCATCTTCAACTTAATGGTTCTTGACATAATAATCTCATATTTCATTTTATTTAGGGTTTATTAATATTGGTCAATTTTTTTGAAGAAACTCGTGTCATAATCAAACATTTGTTGAATACACTTAGTCTATCTCATATTTGAGTTTATTGTATTGTTTAGTAATTTCATTCTTTTGCCCATTGTGAGTACGGTTTACTAAATGAATTATTAGTACTCTCCACCAAGAACTTACATCCTCCAAACAAACCAAAGTGAAAAAAATGCCCAAAATGCTCTATACTCGAGAATGAGTCTGAGATAGAGGAACATAACTTGAAACGGAAGGTCCAAATGGACTTTAATATGGGTCAATTATTTGATTTTTTTTCCTCACTATGTTTTTGTTGCTCTTAAAGTAGTGCATAGAGTTTACCCCTAAGGACTTTGTAATCCTTAGGCGTGGCAATAAAATTTCTCATATTTTACCAAATTAGTTTCGATTGATGAGTCTACCTTGCTTACGAGGATGAGTGATTTTCATTCGGGCATTACATAGTTTGATATATACTCTATAAAGTACTACATTTTATGATAATTTTATTGCATGCATTATAATTTTTGATAAGCATGTTCCTATCAACAAGTTTAGTAGAAGAAAAAAAATTTATGATGAAGATGATATTAGTTTAGTAATTATTTATAAATTTATCAATAATATTAATTTAATTAGATGATACTTTATTACATTATTTGAAAAATTCCTCATCTTAAAATATAGAATTTGCTCCACTACCTTCAAAATTTAAATTTATAAGGCGTTGGTAAATCATCGATAGTTTATTTGTCTATTTTATGCATATGTTTCAGTAGAAAGTAGGTTTTAAGAAGCATGATTTTGACTGGTAGAAAGTAATTTTATGCATTCACAAAATTCTATCATATTTTTAAAGATCATAATTTCTTTTATTAAAGAGTTAAATTTAATAATCGTTCTCATTATATTACATTCACATGCTTAGTTCATATTGCTTTTGCATACTTCAGTTGAGGCATTAGATGTGGTGAGTATAACGTAAATTTTAGATAATATAAATTTTAACTTCTTTTTTCAGTTGATCCGAATTTAAAATATGATATAATTTGAATATCAAAATTAAACTTATTTTCTCCAAACAAGTAAAGAAATCATCATAGAATCGTAAATAATATTATATCAACTACCCATGAGTAGAAGAGTACATAGAGAGTCCAGTACAGGAGAGTCTGAGAGTATAGAGGGTACAAGAGTCTGAGAGAGTAAAGAGTATAGAGAAGAGTATAGAGAGGGTTCACATGCAAGCTCAAAAAACTCATAAAAAAGCAGGGGGCATCAACTTGCTTTAAGGTTATAGTGAACAATTCCTCAGTACAAAGCAAAAGTGAAAATGGGAAATAAGCAAATAAAATGTACTATGAGGAGAATACAAAGAGTTAAGCTACACCCTCAAATATTCTTACCTTGAACAGAATGGGAGTATAGAGTAGGAGATAAAAGTATAGAGTTAGATAAATGGAGTACAGAGAGTCTGAGAGGGGTATAAAGAGGATAGAGTAGAGAATCTGAGGGTATAGAGTAGAGAGAGTTCACATGCAAAACTACTCGAAAACTCATAAAAAAGCAACCAGAGCATTAACTTTAAGGTTATAGTGAACAATTTCTCCCGTCTAAAAAAAAAGTGGAAATGGGAAAAAAAAAAAATAATGTACTATGAGGAGAATACAAAGAGTTAAGCTAAGAACATCAAATATTCTTATAGTCAACTACACAATGGAATAGAGTATATAAAGATTAGAATGAAGTACAAAGTACAGAGAGTAATATAGAGTATAAGAGAGTAAATAGAGTCTGAGAGTACGATAGAGTATAAGAGACTGAGAGAGTCTAGATATATATTCACATGCAAAGCTGCAAAAAACTCATAAAAGCAACCCATAACATCCAACTTGCTTTAATTATAGTGAACAATTTCAGTCTGAAACAAAAGTGGAAATGGGCTAAAATAAGCAAATAATATACACTATGAGGAGAATACAAAGTTAAGCTAGAACCTCAAATATTCTTGTGTAAAACACCCAATGGAATAGAGTATAAAGAACAAATTGAGATACAAAAGTATAAAATCCAATATATAGAGAGTATGAAATAAATAAGAGTGTGATGAAACATCTCTGACTTTATAATGAGATTATCTTCTAATTAATTTATCCAAATCAAGAAAATTGAAGAAAAATAGATGAAATACTCTATGCACTCCCAAGAGTATAGAGAGTACATGAAACACATCCGAAAACATTTCAGAAATTATGGTGTTCTCTTGAATAATAAAAGATCCAAACTAAGGATATTGAAAAAATAAAGAAATACCCAATACAATTATTTCTACTTATCAAACTTTAAATATAGTTAGCTTGGATTTTCATTCTAAACAAAAGATAAGCGTAGCAACTTAAAATTCATTCTTTGGAATCTTGGTAGTAAGTGATTTCTTAATTCTCCATGTACTTGAGACATCACATATTAACATATCTTGGATACTCACCATTTTGATTGGCCATTTTGTGGATTTCTTGATTGGTCAACATCTTCAACAAGTAATTAAATCTGAATTGCAAGAAGCATAGTCAATAAGGGGGTCCAAAAAAAAATAGTTTACGGAAACCAAATTGAAAACAACTATTACAATCTCAGGAAGAATGGCCTTATGGGTTGGTTTTGGTAATGAGTCATAAATACTGCCCAAACAATATTTAGGGTGTAAGGTCTATATAATTAGAGTAGCTCACCACCCACCATCCGCTGACATCTTTGATGAACATTTTGTTTTCCTTGTAGGCCATTTTAGCTCATAAGAAAAGAGAAACGTGTATAAATTATAGTTTCCATCTATATAAATAAGTTGAATTATTGACATATTGTAACAGTTAAAGCATGAGATGTAAATAGGGGACATCTGAAAGACGATTCTTAGATGAAACAGCTGCATCGAGAGATCGATCAACAATATCGATGCTCTCAATAATGATATTCCATTTGAATATTGCACCCTGTGAGAAATATTTTAAAGCGAGCTTAATTGTGAGAAGGAAATTTAGATTCCTTATGAATTAAGGATGATCCAGCGAGATGATGCATACCTCGATTGATGCTCCTCACACTGACCATTATGGGTCATCGACCTTTATTGGCTCATCTTTATAAAAAAATTTAGTGAAATCTATTTCTATTATCTCAAATTTAAAAGAAAGTAACTTAATACCTCTGTTGTCGGCTTCTCATCTTGAGTGGAGGCCACCACATCACTTATTCTTGCTTGTGACTTTCTGTAAGTGTGTGAAGGGGAACTTTCCTCTTCCTTATCTCGAGCCTTCACACCAGCTCAATCTTTTAAAGGCTTGAGCATCTTCATGTGCGGTGGAGGCCTCCCATAGCTTCCCCCATGGTGGACTCAATAGGGGCTTCCCAGTGGAGGCTCTGGACTTCCCAAGTGGAGTATCCACAGGCAACTTCCCAAGTGGAAGTATCCACGGATAGTTTCCTCCTGAGACTCCCACTAGCCTCACGGAAGGTCCTAGCCTCCATGGGCCTCTTTGTGTGCCTCCTCAAGAGTTCCCCTGTGGTGACCTCCAGAGCTTCCCCAGTAGGGATGGTAGGACACCCGGCAAGAACCTCGATAGGTAACCAAAATCAATCCCATCCATTCTCTCTGTTTTGCTTGAAAGAAGATATTATATCTTTCAAGTCCTAAAACCACAAGTATCCTCTCCACCATAAAGCCTTACGTGGGGGTAAGCGAGAGAATGGATACACTAGATGGGGAGAATATCGAGGAGAGACATATGGAGATTGGGTGGGGGTTGAACGATGGACTTAGAATGGGATTCTTGTGGGCTCAACATGTATTGCATGTTGGGGGAAAATGATTCAAGGAGGGTCTCCTCTTATATGTCCTCGAATGAAAGAAACACGATAAGAAAATGTGATGACTACATAAATAAATACATTCTTATATGAACTAAGTGATATTATATATATCACTGGTGTCCTCTAAAAGTGAAGGCTTCATCAAACTTTATTTTTTTGGCCATCGCACATGTGGCTTTGCAAATGGAGATGGCTCATGATGCTTATGTGCTGGCGGTCTACAATTAATATTTATATAAGTTAACTTCAATGCATCAAATAATACATAAGAAGATATAGAACATACCATAAGAGAAGAGTGACAAAGCCACTCATGTACCGGTGTCTTACGGGTATGAATCTTTGATGTAATACCATCAAATTGTGAAACTAGGAAGGCCCAAATGGCCTGCCCGGTTATTGACAAATTTATCTATGTCGTTGACAATCAATTCATGCCACCCTATAGTTGTGATATACAAAAAAAGATTTGATAGTGAAAATGTATGTATAATTACCTGGCCGTGACAATGATTCTGCTCAAGCATAGTCTTATAGTCCTTGGCTGAGCTGCGATGGATTTACCATAAGACCTTCTCCCTCTGTTTGGCATCCCATTCTGCAACTTCATCGAGGGTGAAAGGAATGCACGCCACCTAGAAAGAAAGCTTCTATCATGTCCCAGCAGATAGGATTGAGGTAATGGCTATTGAGTCTTACTGAATTTCGTGGAGTCTAATGAATTGATGTAGATGAAGCCTCTTTAAAATATTAATGACTTCATCAGTAAATCGTACTGTAATATTATCAAACATCATTCTAATGGTGGTAGGCCTGCATCTCAAAGTTATCTTTTTTCCCAGACATGGTAAACTTTAAAATGAAAAGTCAGTTAATGAGGAAATGCATCAACCATAGAAATAACCAATCACCTCAAATTATTCTTGATTTATAATGAACATATTTCCTCAAATAGGCCAAAAGCGGAAAAAATGGCTAAATCATGTACTCTCTCAAGAGGTATAGAGAAATACATACAAAATAAATAAAAAACTAATCAAAAGCCTCAAATTATTCTTATTGTAATGAACATATTTCCTCCAAAAGCCAAAATGGAAAAAATGAAAATATACGTACTCTCATGAAAGTACTGAGAATCAATCTAAAATCTCCAGAGAGTACAAATGCAAAATATACTAAAAATTAACCAAACAACCTCCAAATTATTCTATTTGATTGTAATGAACATATTTCCTCCAAAAAAAAAAAATAGAAAAAAAATTGAAAATGCACTCTCATGAGAGTAGAGAGTACAATCTCTAGAAACCATCCAAACATCTCCAAATTGCTTCCAATGGAATGTAATGAACATATTTCCTCCAAAGCCAAAAAACTGGAAAAATTGGCCAAAATCATTTGTACTCTCAAAGAGTATAGAGTAATCTCACATAAAAATCAATACTCCAAATTGTTCTAATGGATTAATGAACATATTTCCTCCAAAGCCAAAGAAATAGAAAAAAATGACCAAAATGCTCTACTCTCATGAGAGTCTGATACAAAAAATCTCCCAGAAACCATCCAAATACCAAATTGCTTTTATGGAATATAATGAACATAATCTCGCCAAAGAAATTGAAAAAAATGTCCACAAAATCATTTGTACTCTCAAGAGTCTGAGTACTGATGCAAAATACACTAAAAACCAAACCTCCAAATTATTCTAATGGATTAATGAACATATTTCCTCCAAACAGCCAAAGAAATAGGAAAAAAATGACCAAAATGCTCATACTCTCATGAGAGTATAGATAAATCCCAGAAACCATCCAAACATCCACCAAATTGCTTCCCTAATGTAATGAACATATTTCCCAAAGCCAAAAGCGGAAAAAATGGCCAAAATCATCATACTCTCAGAGAGTATAAATGCAAAATAACACTAAAAAACTAACAACCTCCAAATTGTTCCTAATGGATTATAATGAACATATTTCCTCAATAGGCCAAAGAAATTGGAAAAAAATGAAATGCTATGTACTCTCATGAATGAGAGAATCTGATCACAAAATCTCCAAAATTATCTCAAACATCCCTCCAAATTGCTTTGGAATGTAATGAACATAATCTCAAACAAAAAAGCAAAAAAAATAACTACAAAATTGCTTAATGGAATGTAATGACATATTCTCATCCGTAAATAAAGCAAAATATTGAAAATCATGTACTCATGAGAGTCTGATAGTCTAGATAATATCTCAAAATCAAACACCACCAAATTGCTTCCATGGAATGTAATGATAATCTGAACAATAGCCAAAAGAAAAAAAAAAAATGGCCAAAATCGTCGTACTCTCAAGAGTATAGAATCTGAATATAAAAATAATGCAAAAAATCAACCAATTAACCTCCAAATTTGTTCTAATGGATTGTAATGAACATATTTCCTCCAAACAGCCAAAGAAACTAAAAAAAAAAATGACCAAAATGCTCGTACTCTCATGAGAGTATAGAGAATCTGAATATAAAAACTCTAAAACAAGCAATGAGCCTTCAATCATTTATAAGTCAATACTAGCATTTTGTATCCAAGAGGAGTATTTTAAAAAAATTAAAATGGGTTTGTACTCTCTTAACAAAAGTACATGCAAACAAAACAAAAATCAACTACAAATAAATGTCATCATAAACATATATCATCCTAATCAGCCACAAATTTAACATGACCAAACATCACCATGTGATATCTAAACATTTCACAAGGCTAATCAATTCGAAAATAATACCATCTTGATAGTACAGTACATACAAAACATCTCCAAAACTACTAAAATACATCGTTCATTTAAAGAACTCAAATGTTCTAAAATGTTCATATCTTGGATGATGAAAGAATAGAAAAATCCTAAACATTTGAAGTTTGGGAACACAATGCATGTAGTCACATACCTCAATGAAAGTTATTTTTAAATCCGGCGGCAAGCGTTTTGGTTGAGAGTAGAGCTAGCAGAAAGCCATCTGTCATGCAGGAATGTGAATTCTCATTTTCTTCTCTCCTTTGAACAAAGGCGAGGAAATATATAAATGGCGTCATGTCCCAGATCGATTTATCGTCGTTAAGTAAAACGGAAAAATAACCACTGACACCGCTCAAATTGAGTCCGTAATGATCGGGACTCCGAAATATTTCTCCAATTGTCATGTTGAGGAATGAGATATCTGAAGCGAAACAAAAGATACATGTTAAATATTTAGGGATTGTACATACACATAATTCTTATATATTTATATATCTAACTAAAGTTTTTTTTATCTAACAACTAAAGTTGGATATTTACTTATCTAACATTTTTTTATGCTTAAAATACATTTCACTTTTAAAGTGAAAAGTGGTATTTTGATATGATATTGAAGATTAGATGTTTTATATATATATATATATATATATATATATATATATATATATATATATATATATATATATATATATATATATATATATATATATATATATATTATATTGTATGTATTGATGTGTGTGTGTGTGTATAAATTGAAATTTAGATAAAAATATGTAAATACATAAATTATGTGGTATGTCATAAGTCTCAAATATTTATTGTTGTATTTTATTTCTCTCCTTGAAAAAGAGCAGTTTATAATGCATATTTTGTACTTTAAAACATTTGGTTGAAAGAATTTGAAGTGCAAAGTAAACAAGGAATCTTAACTTTTTTGTGTTTGGCAAGTAAAGTAAATTTAAAGTAATCTAATATATTTAATACATTACATACTATTTTGGTGTATTTGGAATCATACAGGAAATTATCCCACATATAAAGAATATGCTATTGTTGTACGCTCATTTCAGCCACCGCCTATTTATCCAATTAATTATGATCAAAATCTTAAAATACATTATATTTTTTTAACCATAGAAAAAAGTAAAGATAAATTCATTTATCAATCAAATAAGTATAAAATAATTTACATTGTATTAGTTCTATATAATTTTTTTTCAGTGACCAAACAGGTTAAAGACTTCTCTGCTTTGAATTTCTTTATTCTCTTCTTCAATAAAGATGTATTAACTCATGTGTAATACTGTCAAAATAAATTTTGGACATATATAATCTCACATAAATATCATAAAATAAAATATATAAATTTATTTAAAAAATTAATATTGATTTCATCGTTATTTTTCTTCTTTTGATTTTTATTTTTAAAATAATAATATTGATTACATAAAATTATCTAAATATTATGTTGAATGTGGCTATGAGATCATGGTTTTTAATATTTTCATTTAATGCTTTTAATTCAAGCGTTTGGTTTAAATTTGTATAATTGTAATCCCATTAATGATATGTATTTGAACTGATTTAATTCAAATTCCATTGAAATAGTAATGTGGCGAGAGTCATTTATTAGTAACATGATTTTTTTGTTCCATTGTAACTTAAATTAGATCAATCACTTAGTCAAACTTTCATTCTTTTATATTTTGTCAAAACAAAAAAAAAAAGTGAATTGTAAAATACCAACAATTATAAAGTAATCCTTTTATTTGAATTCTTTTTTACAGTATTAAATTAAAAAGCATTTAAATGCCAAATTTATCTTGAACTATATAGCAATTCATAATACTAATTAATTGATATTTGTGAATGTGGGATCACTATTAATCTAATAGATATTTTTATTTTTATTTCACCTTTAATATAATATTAATCTTGCATGTAAATGTAAAACATACTATGAATCCATTTACTTTTGATCTATAAATTAATTTTATATAACATTATGTATTTTAATAAAATAAATATAATTATTGTATGTTAGATTCATCATAAAATAACAAAATTTATTATTTTAGTATTATAAAAATTATTCACATACATATAAAAGAAAATTTGAGTGCAACTCATACATTTTTATACACTTCAAAGTTCAAAATGATTACCATTAATACTCTAAATTTCTCTTGACTTTTCAATCCTAATGCTCTTTGCATATAATCCTTAATAATACAATAATATATCTTTTTTTTTTGTTGTGAAATTACCTACCATGTAAGAGACCATTGATTAATGTTGAAAATAAATATATCTTGAATTTTGTAGTAGTATGTGTAGATGATGGTATATTGTATGGAGAAAGTTGAGCTTTAAGAAATAGTAAAGTAGGTCTTTCGCCACATGCCAACAATGATGTCATACTCACTTGTGCTTTTCTACATATACATGTGATATGAATAAAGTATAAAATAATAACCCCACTTAATGAAAATCATGCATCATAAAGCATCCAAAATTTCTTAAATAATATTTCTTAGCATTCATCATAAAGTGAACTAAACATTTCCATTTGTATGCATAGATATGCTTAGGATTCATTCAAGTGCATGTTATACATGTTGGGAAAGAAATGAAGTGATGTAAGTTTTGTGATATTATTTCACTTTACTTAATCTTAAAATATCTTTCTTTTGAATAGATTTGTTTAGGGGAAATCTGAACTTAGGATTAACTGAAACATATAATAAGAAATTCACTAAATAAAATCAAATATGAATCTACTTTAGAAATTACTTAGGTGGAAGGAAAGAGAAGGTTACTTTTTCCCTCTCTTCAACTTAGTAATAATTGTAGATTCACTTAAACCAAATAAAAAAATACAAATAAAATTAACCCCTAAACAATTAATCAAATTGAAACCATCTTATAAGTTGAACATTTTCATACATGGGAAATCAAACCTTAAAGCCATAGCTGACCACACAAACCTTTAAAAACACACATTAAAATTTAAGTCATTCTAGCATTAGGATATGGTGCATGGTTTGATGTTTGCATTTATTTTGTGATGTATTTTTTAGTCCATGTTGTGTATCAAAATGAATGGTTGACTTTAGTCAATCATTGTCTTTGAAATTAAATAACATTTAATACTTATCCGATTTTAACATGGACTTGGTGTTATTGTTCTTAATTTTATTTCCTAAAATTTTAGATCAATTTGGTCAATATTTTAAAATTAAAGAAATTTATTTTCACTAAAATCTAAATTGCTTAAAATACTCAATATAAATTACTTTTGGGTTCATTAAATTCTCTTGAAAAGATAAAGTTGCAAATTTATAAAATTATTATATATTCTAATCAAATCCCAAGCCCATATTGAGGACTACCTCCATGAGTTTAGCCAAATCCCATTCAAATCAACCTAAACAATTGATTTTCTCATAAATAAATTATATAATCAATTATCTTTACAAATATAAATGAAATCTACATTCCAATGATCAAAACTAAATTAATTTCCTTCTTAGCCCTTTTGACCTACCTCTATGAGCTTAGTCAAATTTGCCTCCAAATCACTCCAAACTCAAGTGATTTTCTCATAAGTCATTTATATTCTCATTTATATTCACAAATATAAATAAAATATAAACTCAAATAGCCAAAACCAAATCCAAAATCAAATCAAAACCTAATTAAACTATTTTATCCAATTCCTTGTACTTAACTAAAACCCACTTAAATCAAGCCAAAATTAGTGGATTTTCTCTTGAATCAATCATTCATTCAATCATCTATCCAAATATAAATGAAACTTACAATCATCAAGCCAAATTAAAATCAAAGTCAAACCCAACTTAGCCCTTTTTTTGAACTCAAAAATATCAACTATCAGCCTAATTGATTGTTGGGCTTATATTTCAATCTTAAACTCATATTTAAATCCAACTAAACCTTAATCAAACCAAAACCAAGTTTTTTTACCCATCTAGGTCCACTTAACCCAAAGTGGCCTAAAAAACTCATTTGAACTAAGTTCTAATCCAACTCAAATTGGATTGAACTAAGCCCATCCAAACTTCATACCATGACCATTAATCACCTAGGATAATCAATTGCTTTAAATTAGGTCAAACCAAGTCAACTTGATCATTTGACCAAGTCAACCCTTAGCCCATATGAAACCCAAATTAGCCAAAAACTGATCCTATACCAAATCAATTGAAACCATTGATTGACATTAACCCATAATCAATGATTGAACGACTTGACCATCAATTGAGCCAAACCAAATTGGCCATTTGACCCAAGTTAACCCAAATTGGCCTAAAAGCCAAAATGGTCATGAACCCAAATTGATTAACCAATGACTTTTAAATTGATTATTGAACTTGAAGCCCATTTAATTTGGCCAATTGAACCCAATTGACCAACTTAGCCCAAATTGACCTAACGAGTCAAATTGACCAAAATCTAAATTAATTCTAAATTGATTCAAACTAAAGCCTACAATCATTTTCAATTAACCAATTAAACTTGAACCAACACCCAACCCAAGCCAATTTGGTTAAATTGGTCAACTTGACCCATTTGACTTATATGAATCCAAATAAGCCAAAATCAAACCTAGGCTAAATTGATTGAAACCACTTAAACCAAAATGCTTCAAATCATCATTTGAACCTAACCCAAGCCTTGGTTTGACATAATTTGACCAATTGGTCAACCTAACCCAACATGACCCAAATTGACCCAATTTGACCAAATTGAGCCAAAACCCTTGAAACCAACCCATAAGACCTTGGAACATGACTAAACCTTACCCAAACCCATCTTAGGTCAGCCCAAACCCAATTAGAGCCAAACCCAAGGCAAATCTCCCTTGGATATGCCTCCCATGTGAGATTTTGCCAAAATTGGCAAAGTTCACTCCTCTTTTCCTTGGCGACCATCAAACACCCATTTTGGGGTCACACCACCCAGCCACCCGTGGGGCTAGGCTTATCATGGATCAAAGGGAGGTGAGTTAACTCTCCCTTACAAGTTGAGAACCAAAGGGACAAGGAGAAGCCATCAGCCCACATCCCTTGAGCCACCTCCCAAGCTCCTCCATCAAAAGCAACACCGATGGGAAAAAATTTTAGTGGGCTCAAAAATGGGGATTGATCTCATCCATACAGATTGAGGGATATACCTCAATTCTCATGAAAAACACAACCATTCAACTCGTCTGATATTTTAAGAGAGAAACAAAACTCCCTAGCAAACTCTTAAGCACTCCCAAGGCCTCCCCACTTCAGATTTCTTCTTCCTGAGCGAAGCCAAAATAGGGCATTGATTCTTCGATCCAAACTCCCTCATTCCTCAACAAAAATCAAATTTCTTTTTACACACCTCATTGAGGCTACCCAAGCTTCCCCAAGTTTTAAACCCACCAAAGCAGAGTTGATCAAAGAAGCTCAAAGCATCTTGGCCTTTCAATTACTTGGAACCAATCAATTGTACTCAACATGGCTAGTCTACTTGAAGCTACCTCAAGCGTGCAAGCCACCGATCTTAGCTCCGGTGAAGTAATTTTATGAAAATCAAGCTTTAGAAAAAGTGGTGTTGGTCTTTTATGAAGAAAATTTGCATGTGAGATGATCATGGCCATTGGATCTTCATGGATCCCTCGCGCGAAGGTGTGGAGTTGATTTGGGTGGATTGCTTGGGTGAGCTTCGGATCAACGATCATGGCGGGGGCTTTGTTGTTCATACATGCATGATGAGATGGGCCGGTGATTAGATCATGTTGATCCATCGATTCGTTATTAATGGTGGTTTTGATCAGTTGATCGATCGGGATCATCGATCGATGGTGACATAGCGGGATGTGACTTAAATAACCAATCTCGGTGCCGTGAAAAGCGTCGCATCGGCCGCATTAACTTTGATGGGATAGCTTTAAGGCTAATTAACTAGTTTTTAAGGTTGAAACTTCTATAATTCATAACAAATCAATGAAAAATCTAAAAAATACAAATAAAGGCTCATTTTAAAGATATTTCAGAGAGGAATCCAAAAAAATTATCTTTAATTAATTTTGAATACTAATCATAGCTCAATTAGGTTTAATAAAAATAATAATAATCTTAATTACTCCTTAATTAATTAACTAATTAACCTCAACCTTTCTCAAATTATTTAAGGGGATGACCTTTGCCTCCCTATTTTCTTGGGATTTATTAGTTAATTAATTGAAAATTGATTGATTAATTATTACCTTAACTTAAAGTGTTAATTAACCATATGAATAGTATTTTCATTAATTAATTGGGTCATTTATCACTATTTAACAATGAGGAGACTTAGGGAATTGGATTGGGGCTTCTCTAATTTCTCCCTAAATTTCTTCACTTTTCAAGAAATTAATTAAATATTAATTAATTAATTTTTAATTAGTTTAATCAAAATTTAAAATACATTTGAACTTAATTAATTGGGTAGATCTTTAGGTGTTCAATAAAAAAGATATTTAATGAAATTATGATTAGCTCACATGTGTGAGAAAACCATAAATATACTTAATTAAATATCTTAAGCTTAATTAACTATTAATTGTGAACCAATTGTATTATGCCCTTTCATTTCTTAGGATTAATGCTAATTTACTTTTCAATTCATTTTCATATCATATTGACTCATAATTATTTAGTTAATTACTTTAAGGTAACATAGGTAAGGGTTAATTAATTAATTTAATTCATACCTTAACTTAATTAATGCATAAAATCAATCTAATTACCTTTCACTAAATCAAATTAACTTACAAACATGGGATGGGCTTAGGACTAGCAAACCTCTTTCTCTCATTCCTTAAATCAAATTAAACATCAAATTAAAAATGACATTAAAAGCTTTGGTTTGCTTTAAATAATTTTATTTGATATGATTGTCCTTAGGAATTAATTTGATTGAATGAAATTATATGTTTATGTTTATTTATTCCTCTCCAATCATATTAAATGTTGTATGTCATTTGATTCATGCATTCATCTTTTGCAAAATTAATTAAATCAAATGGTTTCCTTTATGTCAACTTTGCATGTGTTGATTTAATTTAATATATGTGTGTTATCACTATTAAATCCAAATATATTTTTCTAAAGCTTATAAATGAATGATTACATATGTTATGAATGCTAGTTATAAATACAGAGGAGATGCATGTGATTATAGCTAAAGTGTATGAAGTGAAGCTTCTTTCCTTTATTCATGTATTGATTTATGTAAGTATTTGAATATTAATGGGTATATAGCGGACATCCAGAATACGAGGCTTTAAAGCCAAGGAGGTCATTTGATTACCACTTCATTTAATAACATCCATTTGATTTCATTCTTGTATATTTCAATACTAGAATTTGGATTAGAACTTACTCCATATGCATAAATGTTTCAATCAAATAAAAATACAATTTTGCATGGTTCTCTTCCTTTATTTATGTATACATCCATATGTATTTGAGAAAAGAAATATTTATTCTGACATTCTAGAATATGAGGCTTTAAGTAGCCCCAAAGTCATTTGATTACCTCACTTCCCAGTTAACAATGGCATGTACTAGCTTATGTCTCTTATACATGTGTGTGTGTATTTAATTATGGAATTAGAACCCTTTTCAGATACATACATGTTAGTTGATTGAATTAATTGATCATGTGATTTGGAGCTCTCTTTCTTATGTTCATGTAAATTTACATATGATTTGAATAATGGTATATAGTCTAGACATCTCGGAATATGAGGACTTTAGCTAGCCCAAGGAGGTCATTTGATTACCTCATTTCCACGGTTAACAATGACATACTATTTAATTTCATCCCAATATTATTTTTGTATAAGAATTTAGATAGAGCTTTAAATTAATATGATGAAATAATTCAATCAAATGAAAAATATAAACTTTAAATGTACATATTCACATCCATCATTCTTCAAGTGTGCTAAAACATATTGTATTTGTAGGTATACTTAAGACTTAATCATATGCATGCTATATGTGATGAAAAGAAATGATTTAACATGTGTCAAGTAATAGTAATTCAATGAAATTAATCTTGAGACACCTTTCATATTGAATAAAATTATTTAAAGTGAACATAAACTTAGGATTAATTAAAAATGTGTAATAAGCCATTCATTAAAGAGAACTAAATCAAATTCACATGCTTTAAAAATGACTTAAGGTAAGGATGAAAAAGTGTAATCCTCTCTTTTTCTTCTCTTTATAACACTTAGTTGCTAAAAGTAGGTCAAATGAAATAGGGAAACACTAAGTAAAATTTTCAAATCAATTAAATTACTTAAAGTTAAATCAACCTCTTATGATTAAACATCCTTTCACATTTAGAAAATCATAACCTTAATGCCTAGTTAGGACATACCACACAAACCTTAATACACACACATTAGAACTAAGTCACCACTTCTAACTTTATGTTAGGGAAGTGCTTGGCATGATGTATGTTTTATTTTATGATGTATTATTTTAGACTAGATGTTAGGGTATATATTTCGTAAGCCGGATGTTAGGCCATTTTTAGCCTAATCATATTTTATGTAGGAGATTATGCTTAAGTGATGCTTAAAATAAATATAAATGCTCTCTTTATAGGTTGCTTAAACCCTTAAGCATAATCCAAGCTAGGACAAATGGGCTTGGTTACTCATGTGCAGGGTGTTAAGTCCAAATTATACATAACTACTTGGGATTGTATGTGTGTTTAGCTAACACTTATTTTGCATGTGTAGTTAGATTTAATTTGCTATTTTTTATTGTAATTTTATATTAAGAATTAGGATTAGTATTATGGGAGATTAGGATGAGAAGTGGCTAGAAGGCTTTGTCATGGGAGGCCTTATGATGCCTTTAAAGCAAGCATACCTAAATCAAAGAAGGAAGGGACATGAAGAATGAAGATAAAAAGACCCCCATATCATTTATTCATTTGTAAATTATAATTATTCTTTATATCCGGGTTGTATAAGGGGAGCTCTACCATTTTCTTTTCGGGTTATCTGACACCGATGACCTCTTATTCTTTTTGTGGTAGTTAAAATTTGATGTTATGTTTAGCTTGTAAAATAGAAATGACATGCCTTTTCATAGTAAAGAATGATGTTTTAATGTGTGACTTGGATGCGATTAGGTTCTTAGAAAAAAATAAATCTTTTACCCAACTATAACTCATAACTAAAGTTTTAAATAATTCATAATCTCACATGAAGCCTTAGCATTAAACTAAGATAAATAATATATTTAGAAATCCCTTAGTTGAATGTTGTATGTCTCACATATGCATCATCTTGAATCACTCTTGTAAAATGAGGGCCTCTGTCCTTACATATATGGGAAGCTTGACTTGTGAGAGATCAACTCTCTTGAATTTACCTCTTCTCTTTGATTTAGCCATAACTCTCAACATGCATTTAGGCTTACAAAATATACTTTGGTCAAAATGAAGTGTCAAAAATCAATTAAAATTTGAAAGATTTGCATTTATAGATTAATTATTACTCACTCATGCTTTTCTAAGAGTTTGACTTTAGTCTCTTTCTAATTAATAACAACCCAACTATCTTGAAAATCATAAGGCTTGATCACATGGATTTAAAGTATAGGTTGGTTGCCATTCAGTGGTTATAAGTCCGGTCAGTGGTTTATCTCTCTTGTGGAGGTAAACCTTATATCTTCACTTAGATTGATATCATGCTTTAGCTCTTGCTAAAGCTCATTAGATTTAGGATCCGAGGTAGCTATTTTCTTCCTGCTACAAGCATAAATTTTCACCTCTTAGGCTTTTTCACAACTTTGTGTTGATGGATTATAAGCCCTAGTAATAAAATAAAATTTTAACTCAAATAAAATAAATCTCTTCAATTTTAAAACATATAAAGTCCAATTATAGGATATATTGGAATGCTTGTTTCCTAGTATCATGAGCATTCCTACTCATCTCATTTGACTTCCAAAATAAGTCTTCTCCTTGCTCTTTCTGCTTTTTTTATAGTCAATTTATTGATAGTCTATCCTTGAAATCTTTGGAGACAACTTAATTAACTTCGAGAGTATTCTAAGAATTCACATTCTTTAGAATTTAATTAACTATGGGGGCTTGCCCATGAACTTTTAGAACTTAATATAAACCTTGTTTTATTCATCCATGTAAAGTAGAAAAAATCTGTACATTCAAGATCATGCCTTGAATCCTTTGATTAGGTCAATTGAAGAGTGATATCTTTATCTTTGAGAAAGTATCTTGATGTCGTCTCGATCACTGATAAGTCTAAGATCTGGATGGTGTCCTCGTATAAATTTATTATTTCAAATTGTAATTTTTAGTCTAGCAATAAATTTTTATTTATTAATGGTCAACATTATTTTAATATTTTATTTACATTTTTTGAATTTTATCATTTTAAAATTATGAAATGAGAAAAATAAAGTCGAACATGAGCTATAAACAAACACAAATATTCTTTTCAAACTGAGCACGAACATGTTATTCAAAGTTATTTCAAACATGAGTCAATTTCAAAAAGAAATAAATTTTGAATAAACAAACATCATTAGATACTAAACTTGCTCAAGCTTAGTTCATTTACACCCCTATTCATCAATCCTTTGGCATTATAGCTACATTTGCTCAAGAGATCTATGTTACAAGGTGTTATTGACAAAAAAACATATCATAAAATTATTTTCATAATTTATGTTGCTAATCTATTTTAAGTAATTTATTCTCTTGAGTAATCAATGCAATGTTGTCTCAAGCCATCTTCTCTTTATATCTTGAAATCTTCTCAAACTTGCATTCCTTGAGGATAGTCTAAGCATCATGTTGCTATCTTTATGAGGTTGCAATTAATGTTATATTCGACTAGCTTGAGTTTAGTAACCTCCTTTAATAGGGACTAAGATTTGCTAGTTTTAAGGTACAAGTTTGGGCATTAATCAACATAGGCTCATAGTTCATATTTGTCATATATTTGGTCAATTTGGTTTGGAAATTCATATTGTTGCTATAAACATGGGAAACTTGGGTTAGTGTGATATGTTGTATTTACTTTATGAGTTGAGAGCTCACTTATGGTAATATATTAGCTCAAGTTTATTAATTTTATAGATGACCAATACTTAATTTATAACAAATTAAGAATTACCAAAATATGACTAGGTTTTGAATCTTACAATGGATATTTTAAGATTTGATATAAAGGCTTCATATTTTGATTCACTATTGGTTTAGGATTTAGTCAAGCCAAATGAGTTTCTTAATTACATCTATCAAATGCTATCAGGAAGAGACTAATACTAACTTGCGCCCTTTGAATATCTAGATATTAAGTAGGCAATTGATGATGTTCCATCAAAATAGTTTCAAATTTTACATCTTTCTTCTCTTAAATGAGTAAATCCATTTGTATAATTATTAAGCAACGAGTCAAGTCAGAAGGAACATGATATGTATCGAGAAAATTTACAAAGATTCATCCTCTTACTATTTTCTAAAAAGCATGAATGATGGTTAGAAAATTTTTAAAATAGGACTTCTTTTGAATAACTAAGAACATTTTATGACACTCATTCACTAGAATCACTACTCATCAAATGTTTTTTTAGTAGTCAGTTTCACATCATCACTTAAGATTTAAAACAGTGTTTTTAAAAATGTGCTTCTAGGTGAAGCAAAGTGATGCGTAATGTCTATTCATCATTTATCCGTATCATGCTCACAAATATATATATATATATCACTATATATATATATATAGTACATATATATATATATATATATATATAGAATATATATATATATAAATACTAATTATATATATATATATATATGTTTTAGTTATGCACATTTAGAAACTCAAAATAAAATTCTAATTTAAGTGGCACATAATATTCACTAACATTTACTTATTCCTATTTATTGTAACTTTGAGTTATTGCTCATTAGTTGTATATGCTCTTCCACTAATTACTTATTATGATTATTCTCTTAAAGTTCTCTTAGATGTTATTTTTTGTATGCTTCTCAATAGGTCTTGTTGATTGTGTAAATAACTTATCACTTACAAACTTTCTAAAAATACTTCTCAATGTCTCATCTTCATCTTCAAACAATCTATCTTCACATTGTCTCCTCTTCTCAAATTTTAATTGATCTCTTAATTTTAGGAATGTCAAAACTTGACTCATGATAACCTGATTTGAAAATTTTAAATTCGAGTTGACGATTAATTTTAAAAATGAGTTCTGTTTATAAAATTCCATTTAATATTTGAATTGATTATTGTCCAATCATCCACTCAATTTTGATCTATCATCTCAAATTTGACTCAACTTTGATATACAAATCTAAACCTAACTCAATTTTTTTACCCACAAAATCAAATTTGACTTGATTTTGAGTTAATTTGATTTAAAATGTACCTACAACAGATCATTTGAGTTAAGATCAATTGAGTTAAAGATGGGCCAAATTCAAAATGAGACTTTGACCCATTTAAAAATTGGGATAAATTTAGGTTAAAATATTAAATTTGAGAAAATTCAAATCCACCTAAACCCACTATAAAATTAATATCTCTATTTAATTTTATGAGTATTCTTGACTCAACTATTCTTTCAACACTTTATTATTTCTATCTTTATTTGTATCCTTTTAATTTTGAATAGCTAAACATTATTATTTTTAAAAATATGATTACCTATATTTTAAATTTGATTAATTAAATAATTGTTATATACACAAAATGTATCTATGCATAATATATAAATCATGGATGCACTGATTTGTAAAACACCACTTTACATTTTAAGTATTGAAGGACAAAAAAGAAAACATCCAACGCTAAACCCTTAACACCGATTTAGGGTAATTTGTAATGCTTTTAAGGTTTTAAAAATTACGCTGTCATACAAAATTAATTGGTACATGATGTCAGGTGCCCACCAACCAACGTAAAATGCATGGCGACTGACTGTAAAAGAAAGAAGATAAATCATGAATTTTCAACAAAAGTATAAAAGCAAATTCAAATTATTTAAAATCTCTCCATGGCAGATGAACAAAAGGATCACTAGGAATAGTGCAAATAGAAAGAAATAAGCACAGATTTGAAAGATAGAACTAATGGGCACCAAATTTGAGTAGAATATAAAGAGGTGTTATCCCAAATATGAGGTAATTACATACGTACTCATTATTTACAAAACTAGCACCCTCCTGCTTTAATGTAATCAAAGCAAGTATAAATACAGTAGTTTCTTAGTTCAAAACATAAAATTGGTGCTAATTCTATAAATATAAAAGTTTTAAGTGCTAGTTATGTAACTAGGAACCACTTGGTTTAACAAGAGAGAAAAGATATACAGAACATTATTATTTTTTTTCATATTTATGTGTCTATATATTAACACTGCATAAACAAATGTCACTATTTGTGTTAGATGACCAACAGTAGAAGAATAAGTATGTATAATTAAATACATTGATTCTCATTTTAAGTGTTTCCATTTTCACTTGGATGAGTGCTATCAATATTCTCATTGTTGGTACTGATACCAGCATTTTGATCTGTTTCATCCACAAGAACGTGATCTTCAGAGGGAGCTTGTTCATGATATGGTTCCTCCATTGATATGGATCTTAGCAGCAGTATCTTGTGTAACATATGCGAATCAACGAATGATGGTCGGGTTTTGTGCTGCTGGTTGAACCTGCCTGGAAGCTTAGAACTGGTGTTATAGCAAGATTCACACAGATCGAAACCAATGACTTCTTTGCAATCTTTGCATTTGTATCTTTTTCCAATAATGGGGTACATCTGCAATAAAAGATGAAGGGGTGATGGAAGGAGTAAATGATCAAAATGATCTCTAAATTATTTAAGGTGTGTCTAAATCCTAAATTTATATATTGAATTTAGTTCGTCTGCTCGCTGAATTTAAACCAAATTGGAGCCACCATCAAATTGTCATTTCATAGTGTAGAAATAGGCAAAGAGAACTTCTACATAAGGGAATTCTGGACTATTTAGCTATTTAACATTAGCTTAAACTAAAAGATTGACCTCAAAAGTATAAAATCCAACATAGAAAGCTTCACTCGATCAATTTCCTCCAAAGAAATGAAGAAGTTGGACATGATCAAATTGGTTCAAATTTGCTGGGTTATGGGGTTGAATATTTGAAAGGATGGCATTAAAATAGACAACTAAAAGTCTAGAGATCCATTTAGTCGGCTCTTTTTAATGAAAAATTCGATCAACCAGTTATAAAGAAAATGCTCAACCAGGATGTTGAAAAGACATGCACATGAATGGAACTCACCCCACAAGAATCACAGCCGACATTAAAATTAGCTCTTGACAAGTCTTCATCTAGATGGAGATGACCACCCTTGCTGGAAACACCTGCAATAAAAATAGTAATTAGCCTCTAGTTATCTAGAAGTTCTTATCCTACAATTCATGGGTGGATTCATGGAGGGAGGAGCTCCCCTTAAAAAATTAGAATCCCTTAATTTTTTTTAGTTTTTTTTCTAAATTTAATCAATTAGCGCCACTTAAAATTTCTAAGGGACAAGTTTTTTAAAAGTGAAAATATTTAAAAAAAATTCAAGAGACATCATTGGTTTAATCGACAATTATTTGTCCAATTGAACTATTATCTTTGACTAAGCCGTCTTTAATTTATTTTTAACTCTATTGTTGTCTATAAATTTTTTTTTTGCAACAACAACAATATACTAGGTGGTTATTTATATGAATTTGTCTCCATTTGTCCTATTATGTGTCAAATTCTCATTTAAATCAAGTATCTTAGATCATTTTTATACATCTTGAGTCTTTTAGATCTACATATTTCTTAACATAATTATTCTCTCTATCATTTGAAACTTTATGTGGCCAAACCACAGGTGACTCTCCTAATCTTATCTACCATGGAGTACTCCAACTTTTTATATACTCATTTTGCATTCTATCTCTAGAGTAAAGCTCATCACTATTATCTACTTACTTAGTCTTCTTTTTTTGATTATAGGTTTACAAGTCTTAATCTTAATTTTCCTTAAGTTTAGTGGAACTTTTTTACATCACATAATGGATGTATTCCTCCACTTCAATATCCAACTTGAATTCTACTTTAACATCTTATTTCACCATCATTTTGAACAATGGAAATATTAAATCTTTTGACTTGTTTTTAATATCAAGAACCACAACTAAATTAAACTCCTATATTAGTTTAGATCTACTTAGCAGACTCTGAGTTGACCTCCATAATTCAAGTTTCTTTGGACTCCTCTAGTCTTATAAGAAGAATATCAGACAAAAGCATACCAAGATATCTTCTTGTAAATGTCTAAGAACATCCAACTAAAGTAAAAGATAAAGGCGATCTTAGATGTAATCCGAAATAGAAAAATATTTTTCAATCCTCCTTGTGTTTGGACACAGTAAAGACTCGGTATACATATCCTTAATGACTTGAATATAACCATATTAACTCATTTCTCAGAACTCTCAAGAACATCTCTTGAAACTTTATCATGCTTTCTAAATCAATAAATATCTATGTAGATCCTCTTTACTTTTCTATGCTACTCCATCAAACCCTTAACAAATGTATATCATTAGTAGATCTACCGGCATGAAACCAACGATTGTGGGAAACTTACGTATCACATCGTCTTTTGATTACTCTCCATAACTTTAATGTATGACACATTAACTTATTTCTAATTTGTTATCTGCTATTCTTAAATATAGAGTAATAAACTCTTTTTTTACATCTTTTAGTCTTTAAAATGATATTAAAAGATTTGTAAGAAGAAATCTCTACATTTTACACTTATTGGAATTATTTTGCTTTCCAAATTTCTTTAAAACTTAACTTAGATTTACTAATCTGACGATAAAATGAAATTCTATTTTTTGTTTAGGGTAGTTCTTTAAAATCAATCGTCTATCCATGAAAGTTTATCAAAATATCATCCATTTTATTTTTATTTTTCTAAAAAAGCATTTTATTATTTTTATCTTATCTCACTTGAATTTTCTTATAGATCTATTTGGTTTCTTTACATATATCTTTCATTTAATTTTAATCTATTGTATAAATCAAGTATTTTTTTTTCATTTAAAAAATCAATTTTCTAAATAAATAAATTTTATATATTTTCTTTGTGTTAATTTGAACAACTTTAGCTTGAATGATTAATTAGGTATAATAATAGATGTAAAACCAACACTAATGAATATTTTTAAGTATATTTATTTTTATTTTTTGAATAAGATGAAATTTTAAAAGATTTGTAATTGGAGAAAATTTTGATGATATAAAATTTCTATAAAAAAACTTGATTTATTTGTTATTAAAATTTTAATGTTGCAGTTTGCATAATTTTAAAAGAAAAAAGTCATATGAAGTTATCAAAATTAAATTTATCAATTTTAGATGATACATATGAAAGCAACATGCTACAAATTTAGAAACAAAGTCACATTTGTGCCCCACTGTTACAAAAAAAAAAAAATTAAATAAATAAATAACTGGCTCCATTATTGCTACTATGGTTAGTGTAACTTGTCTTAAGGATCAACAACATATAGTGAAATGTTCCTGCTAATCATATAGGTACAGGTAGTGGTCTTATTTGTCGGGACAAGGTAACCGTTGGATCTAAACAAAATATGTTGTAATACTTCCTCTTATTTGACAAGAGGTTGGTATGAGGTCACGTATAACTAGTTTGGGTTTAAAATCATTAGTCAATTTATTTATGAAGGGGTTTAATTAGACATAATTTGATCCTTATTTGATCAATGATCCTTCCATTTAACGAGTTGTAGAGAAATAATACTAAGGCATTTAATACAAAAAAAAATAAATAGACTAATTCGTCTCATTTTTCATGCGGCCGTAAGGACTTGATCAAATTTTGAGGGATCAATTTTTGTTTAATGCAGGACTTTCATAAATAAATAGTTGATCAATTTGATCTTAAAACTTTTATATCAACAACATAGAAGAATGTTATTAAAATTTAATTCTTTAGGATATTTATAAGCTATTGTATATTAGGAAGGTAATAAGAGCAGGGATACTATCAAATTAATTATTAGGTATTATAAAGAGTTGTTCCTCAAGTTACACTAAGTTTGGAAACTAAATTTAAAACACATACAATGATGTTTGGGTTCTGACAGCATAAACATACATTTTTGTCGATTATAAGTCATAAAGCCAAGGTATGTCTCCTTTTGATAATACAATAGCCACTCCCAACATTATTTTCTAAGCTTGCAAGATCCAAAAGGGTCGCCGAACTAGAAGCAAAATAGTCTGAGGATTCAATAAGAATTTCAAGAGGCAAATTAATATACTATTTCTATTAAGAAACTAGGATCAAATATATACTACCATTGGTCCAAGTCCGGATGCAAAAAAGTGGAGGTTGCGTTATCGGTAAATTTAAAATGTCATAATAATTTGTCTTTAATTTATCTTGGGGTCCGCAGGCAGCGTTGTATGGCTTTGAATCTGAAAAATGTTATTTGTGCGGTGCGTGTTAAATAAGCAGGGTTCCCACATTATGGACGAATCGGCGGTAGTTAGTGAAACCAGAATTAGGTTAGGATCTTGAAATATAGACTCTTACAGTAAATTAATGGAATTAATAGATATTATGGTTCATAGAAAAATAAATATTTTATGTGTTCTAAATGGGTTGGTGAGAAGCCAAGGAGATTGATAGTTTAGGTTTTAAACTTTAGTATTCGTAAAATGGAGAAATGGTGTAGGTGTGATTATAGATAAAAGTTTGAAGGATAATGTTATAAGTATTAATAGATGTGGAGATAGAATTATAATTTAAAGATTATTGATCTTAAGATTATCAATGTTATAAGTACATGCTCCCCAAGTAGGTTTGAGGTATTTAAAAGAAAAATTTTGGAATGAATTAGAGGATTAATACAAAGATACTTGAAGAAAAATATTTGTGGGAGATTTAAATGGGCGTGTTGGTAGAGTGGTAGAAGATTTTAAAGTATTCATGGTGGTTATGGTTTTGGAGTAATGAAGAAGGTAGGGTATATTAGATTTTCTTTTTATGATTTTGTTAATTCTTATCTTTTAAGAAAGAGATGAAATATTATTACTTATAAAAATGGATCTAGTAAAACACAGATTGATTATTTTGATAAGAAAAATAGATCGTTTAGATTAAAATTGTAAGGTATTAAGTGAAATTTTAAGTACCAACGTATTAGTTTTAGATTTTAAGATAAAAGGTTGTAAGAGAAAAAATAAACTAAATTAGGATTAGATGGGGACACTTAAGAACAAATAAAATATTTTTAAAGCACAATAAATTAGAATTTGGGATGTTAAGGAAAGTACGTTATGTGGGAAAAATATCAGTGAAATTAAGCAGTTCTTATGTCTTGGAGAATCAAAGGCTTCTTTTAATAAGAATAGTTAATGGTGGAGTCGGTTAAAGAAAAGATAAGAAATAAGAAGCGTATTATAAAACTTGGTTTAGATGTAAAATTAGAGAATTGGAAAAGATATAAAGTGGCGCTGTAGAGATTAAGAAAGCGATATGATCTGAAAAAATTTATTTTAGTGATTTATCTGATAGATTAGATATCAAAGAAGGTGAAAGATGTATGTATAAGTTAGCCAGCGAAAGATAGGAGAAAGAAAGTAGTTGAGATTAGGAGGATGAAAATAATAAAAGTCTTTTTCTTAGAAAAGATATTGAAAATAGGTGGATGAGGTATTTTGATAAACTTTGAAGGATCACGAAAGTACGATTGATTTTAGCAACCTTAATACAAAATAGAGAATTTCATTTTATCGTCAGATTAGTAAATCGAAGTTAGTGAAGCTTTAAAGAAAATGAAATGTGGAAAAGCGAGGGGCCGGATAATATTCCAATAGATGTGTGAAAATGTTTAGGAGATCAAGGAACTTGGCTTACAAATCTTTTTAATGTTATTTTAAAGACTAAAAAGATGCCAGATGAGTGAAGAAAGAGTTTGTTGGTTCCTTTATTTAAGAATAAAGGCGATGCACAAGAGTGTGTAAATTATAGAGGAATTAAGTTAATGTGCCATACATTAAAATTATGAGAGAGAGTAATTGAGCATAGGTTACGATGTGATACAGTTTCTCCGTCTTTGGTTTCATGCCGGTAGATCTATGGATGCTATACATTTGTTAAGAGTTTTGATGGAGAAGCATAGAGAAAGTAAGAAAGATCTACATATGATATTTATTGATTTAGAAAGCTTATGATAAAGTCTCGAGATGTTCTTTGGAGAGTTCTAGAGCGAAAGAGTTAATATTGGTTATATTCAAGTCATTAAGGATATGTATACTAGAGCATTGTGTCCAAACACAAGGAAGATTGACAAAATATTTTCCTATTTGGTTGGATTACACCAAGGATCAACATTAAGCCCTTATCTTTTACTTTAGTTATGGATGTTCTTACGAGGCATTTACAAGAAGATGTACCTTGGTGTATGCTTTTCATGACATTCTTCTTATTGATAAAACTAGAGGAGTCCAACAAAACTTGAATTATGGAGGTCAACTTTAGAGTCTAAAGGTTTTTTTAAGTAGATCTAAAAGCGAATATATGGAGTGTAATTTTAGTTGTAGAAGTTTTAGTGATAGTGTTGTGACTTTAGGTGATTAAGTCATTAATAAGAGTGGCGATTTATTTAGGCTATTGTTCAAAATGATGGTGAAATAAATGGAGATGTTATTAGTAGAATTCAAGTTGGATGGTTGAAGTGGAGGAATGCATCGGCATTATGTGATAGAAAAAGTTTAAACTTGAGGAAAATTTTATAAGATGGTGGTAAGACGCAATGACTTATGGTGCAGAATGTTGGCCAAAGAAAGCATAAGACTAAGTTAAGTGTTACGAGATGAGGATGCTCGTGAATGAGTGGCTTTACTCTTAGAGATAGAATGCAAAATGAGTATGTTCGAAAAAGTTGGAGTAGCTCCAATGGTAGATAAGATTAGGGAGAGTCTTAGATGGTTTGGCCACATAAAGCGTCGGTAGTCCAGATGACCGATTAGGAGAGTAGATGCATTAGATTTGCCTTATGTTAAGAAAGGTAGAGGTAGACCTAAAAAGACTTGGTTAAGATGTATAAAAAATGATCTTAGTATACTTGAATTAAATGAGAATTTGACACATAATAGGACACCATGGAGACGAAGGATTCATGTAGCCGACCCCACTTAGTGGGATTAAGGCTTGTTGTTGTTGTTCGCATGGTTTTATCATCCCAAGTCTATAAATAAAACAAGTCTACTAATGTTAGAGGATTGTAATATCCAGAGCCAAAAATTAATGACCATAGGCTCCATCCTTTCAAGTATTCCAAGCAAATCATGGTAGAAGTGTGATGAGAAGAAAATGCTTTTGATATTGATTTTGACTCATTTGTAGTCAAAAGAATTGTCATGCCATCTTGACTAGATGGTTCCGAAATACTAAAAATGACCAATGAGCTCCAACACATGCTTGACTATCCATCTATGAGTATTAATTTCACTCAAACAGATCTAAAATACAAAAGTTTAGTTGGTTTGGTATCTTGAAACATGTGGTTTCAAAGAAAAGAGTGACAAGGCCTAATTAAGGAGATCATTTAGGCACAAGAATAAGGCTTGGGTTTGGTTTTGTGGATGAAAGAAAAACTGATCAAGGTCATGGTTTTATCATCCCAAGTCTATAAATAAAACAAGTCTACTAATGTTAGAGGATTGTAATATCCAAAGCCAAATTAATCACCATAGGCTCCATCCTCTCAAGTATTCCATGCAAATCATGGTAGCAGTGTGATGAGAAAATGCTTTTGATATTGATTTTGACTCATTTGTAGTCAAAAGAATTGTCATGTCATCTTGACTAGATGGTTCAGAAATACTAAAAATGACCAACAAGCTCCGGCACATGCTTGACTATCCACAATCTATGAGTTTTAATTTCACTCAAACAGATCTAAAATACAAAAGTTTAGTTGGTTTGGTATCTTGAAACATATGTGGTTCCAAAGCAAAGAGTGACAAGGCCAAAGTCAGCAAACAAAGCTATTCAAGGGACTTTTAAGCAGCTGGTAGCATTGTCGAGGTCACGATTGATAAGATAGCATGACAAGGGTCGTCCTTCTAGGCAGCAAACAATATGCAAGTTGAATCCCATTCTACTCAATGTCATTGAGTTTGATTACTCAACTTTAGCTGGTAGCTTTCATGAGATTGATTGATCAGCTTCAGATGAGATCTCTCAGGCTGTCCTGGAGAGAGTTGGGTACCCTTTTTGTAGGTGTTCAAGGGTGGTCACGATTGAAAAGGTATGGTGGTAATTGGTGGCATGTTGTCTGGAGAACGAGGATATTGAGCATTAAATACATCATATCTTTTACTTAATTTGCACCTTTTTGGCTTTAAACTGCCAATTACGTTATGCTAGAATAAGTAATGCTAAAGCCTTGTATTAGTTAGATGGAAGTGCAACCCCATGAGCTGTTGATGCTCACAATTCTACTTTGGTCTACGCTGACATATTTTACGCAAGTTTAACATACGTGTGAGCAAGTTGCTTAAGATAGACGTTAACTGCAAATCAAGTATTAAGTACATTAAAGAGGATTTATTACTAAAATGAAGCTGGCCTGAAAAGCCCAAGGATTAAATAGCCATCATAAAATCAAGCTTCAAGTAAGAGAATTTTTAATTTTTGATTCCTTAAAATTATTTTATTTAAATTAGTGAGGAAGTTAGCATGACTATGACACAATCACAAATAGAACTAAATAATAATTTAATCAAAGAAAAATCAATAAAGTCGATCATATCATACGATTTTGTATTGTGTAGCATGATTTGGTTCGACCTTACATTTAATTATAAGTTCAATCAACGATATTAATAAAGTAATCTTAATTTAACTAACTTGATCTATTGATCGTATTATACAGTATGTATCGTATAATATAATATTTTTATTCTAGTATTAAAATGAAGAATCAAGTATGCATTATCAATTAAATATGCCTATGAATTATATAGTATTATCTTCAATCTATATTGAGATCAAGCTAATCAGGCTATATGATCAAGATTATACAGTATGATATGACTGTTAAAATTCAAACTATAACCAGCCTTACTTGCTTATTAACTAAAATTATAAGCTAACGATTATGGATGTCCATGCTAAACAATATTATTAAATTATAAACCTAAAAAAACAAGTTTTTAGAGAAACATTGACAGAATGCTTTTTGCTACACTAAGTCATCTTCCTTCTCATATTTTTGATCCTCAAGATTATACATCTAGCATATGTGAAGCTTTTTTCACTACTTTCAAAACCAACATCTTTGATCTCAAACCATTATTGACCTTTGCACCTATCCCACATATGATCCAATCAAAATATGATGAAGATGACAGATGAAAGACAAATTTACATGAATTTATTTTGAATCACCTGTCATGAGCATAGTTACGTCACTTCTTAAAATAGATTGCTCCGAGACATATGCAGTGCCAAAGATTCCCAAGGTATTCTCTTATAGATAAATCATTGTATGATGAAAATATGAACTATTGACATGATATTACGCAAATCAGGTCTAAAATGCTTGATGCAATTGAAGACACCCAAATGTTGTTTGTTTATGAAACATACCATGTCAATGCATTTTAAATGATGAAATTATTTAAGGAGCATCCAATCAATGGCATGAAACCAAAATACAAAATTTACTTGCATGCAAGATGATGATATGAATTCAACATACAAGAACAATGAGATATTCTGAGGATCATCACATGTTAATTTTTTTAAAATTAAAATTAAATCAAAATTAAAATAAAATATTACACAATTATAATTACAACCAATCAAACATTTTGAAATAAATTTAATAATAATAATTATTATAATTGTTAATCAATTAGAGTTAGAATTATTATTCATAATTATACATAAAAAATAAAAATTAATATAAAAAGCTTTGCCTCTTATCAAAATCCTTCCTAAATTCTTGTATGCCCATTAAATCATTGTATTTTTGCACCTCCTATGCCTTGGTGACAAGTGAGGTCACTTTCTTATCTCATACTCGTAAAAAAATAAAAAAACTTATACTACCCAGCCAAGTCCTTGACTTCATCCATCTCTTGTCTCTTATTCTCCCAAAATTGCACCTCCCTTTATGTTGGATCCTAGATTGTCCGTGAACAACATTAGACCTTCTGAAGCTAACTTAATGAAGCTGAGAGAAAGGAGAAAAAGAGAGTATAAAATTCTTGGGCAAGCAGAGTAGAGAAAAATAAAAAAAATTGAAGAGCTTTTTTATTAGTCAATCAAAGAACAAAATATATAGCATAAAGTCTGCCTCTATTAAAGACCAAGACAAAAGTTGCTAAATGCGTCTCCTTACCATGCATTTATAAGATTTGTAAGCTAGAGAAAACACTCTATCATAAATAATAAATAATAAGAATGATAGACAAAGACACAATAGACTACTCTAATACAAACACGTGAATAAGTCTGGTATGGTAGAGGTGGCCTTCTGCTGATATGGCTTTTCATATGAGACATCTTAATGAGTCATTGCTGAGTCGTATCTTAGGCGAGTGATCGACAAGTTTCCTAATCAAGTATCTTTGATGGGTAGTTCAAACAAGTTCACCTAGTGAATTGTGGCGAGCTCTTCTAGCAAGGTGGCGAGTTCCTTGCTAAAAGCTGCACTTGACCTAGTTTGATCCCTTGGTCATTGGGTGAGTTGCAACTTGGTCTGGGCTGAGTGAGCTAAGTATACACTAGGTATTCATCTTACATGCCCTCTCTATTACAATCTTTGTCTTCTTGTCTCTTCTCTTGCCCTCTCCCAACCCTTCTTTGGAAGCATTGCATGTCCCTCAGATAGCTGAAACTTGACACACTAAAATCTCTCTCTCTCTCTCTCTTCAACTAGCTCCACCCTCTCCTCTCAAAATCCTTGTAATTGTAGGATTGCCAATGTAATCTAACCCCAGTTCTCCTCACCAATAGCTACTTGATGTCGACTACTTATCCATGTGCACAACTTGCTCATAAGGCTTGAAAGCGCTTGCCCCTGCTCCTCCCAAATGAAACTGACATACATATCCCTCATGTACACCAACCTTGAGCAACACCTTTTTCCTGAAGGCCGCCGACCCCCATACAAACTCCAGCTACCATCCACCTTAAGCATTTTACATCACAACCAATTTTCTTAGCTTTGACGAATTTAATTATCCACACATCCCTCTCTCTCACCATCCCTCCTCTCAAACTCTCTCTAATCTCCTCTCTCCACTCTGTATATAGAGAGAAATTCTCCCATATCTCACTAAAACTCCTAGCTCTTGCACTATCTTACTCTTTTTCTTCTCATCACTTCTTTCTATCTCCTCTATATATAATAAAAAATAGAAAATAAAAAGTCAAAAGAAAAAAATGAAAAGAAAAGAAAAGGAGAATATTTAAAAGTGTATTTATATCAATCCTTGTCACAAATATCACCTCTGTCATCTACATGCACAAGATGGTATACAAACACAACTTTTAAAACTCCACGAATCCATTTGCTATGCATCTAGTGCAATGAGAATGTACACCTTTTCTTAATGCAGTTAGAGAAAACTAAAAGGTGACATGTCATAATGAGTAAACTATGTATGTGCTTTTCTTAGTGCAATGCTGAAATTTAAATTTAAGTACTTATGTGTAAGGTTTTTTAAAATCAGGCTGGGCCGGGCAATTCAACCATGGCAGGTATATGGTTGGTTCAGTTAACCACAAAACCAATTTCACATTGAAATGGTCAAAACTAATTTGAATTGTCACCGATTAGTGACCGAACAAACTTGTCGATTGTATAAAATCGTAACTGGATCTAACCCTTTTAATCACCTTTAATTCTCAATCCAATAGTTAAATTTTTCTTATAAAATTATATTAAGTCAAACATAATACTTTAAATTTAAATATTTTTCAAACAAATTTTATAAATCTTCAAAACCTTAATATTATTAATATAAACTTAGCCAAACTAATCCATAACATGACCACTAAGCTACCACTCAAATAAGTTATACACTTGATAGCTCTTTTATTTTATATAAAAGGTGTAACACTAACTCTATCTTATGATGTGAAAAAAAAAAAAAAAACTTACGAACATATTGAAATTTGAGTTCTATTATAAGAATGAGAAATTAGACTACATGAATTAGGCTTTTTGTTAAATGAATTATGGGATACAATAATATAGGAATAACATTTTAATTTTTAACTTTATATTCTTATTATAAATTATTTTTTTATGATATAAAAATATTTTAAGAATATAAAGTTTATAATAATACTTTCTAAATATTTGACACATTATAGTTTTATTATTATCTATATTTTATAAAAGTTTTAAATTATTATTTTTATATTATAAATTATATTTATATTTTTAAATGTATATTATAATTTTTTATTTTAAAATATATTTAATATACATATATCCAATTTTTTAATACACAAATTGCTATATCTTAATGAGCATTGTATCAATCTTTAGATTTATAATTATTAAAAATTATTCATATGCATTCTAATTGTTTTTTGTTATATATTTACATTATTGTATCATTTAGATCATATTTAAATAAATTTAATATTTATTACATCATCTAATTATCAAACCATTGAATCATAAACCTCTCATTTCGGTTCCTTGACTTTCACAACCTTACTAGTGTGTATTATTCCAATGCAACATGAAAATCATTATGAGTTTCACATAGGTACTTGAAGACTCTCTTCAACCATCTAACTTGAATTCTACTAATAATATCCCCATCTATTTCACCATCACTTTGAACAATAGACCCAAGATATTCAAAAGCGTTCACTCTTTTAATGACTTAATCACATATTGTCACAACCCCAATTAGATCTTCTAAAACTAAAATTACACTCTATGTATTCAGTTTTAGATAAACTCAAACGAAAGCCTTTAGACTCTAAACTTGACCTCTATAATTCAAGTTTCTTTTGTGCTCCCTCTCTAGTCTTATCAACAAGAAGAATATTGTTAGCAAAAAGCATACACCAAGGTATATCCTCTTGTAAATGTTTAGTAAGAACATCCATAACTAAAGCAAAAAAAAATATGGGCTTAAAAGCCAATCCTTGATGTAATCAAATGAAATA
>JAKCPB010000648.1:0-61958 GCA_021442155.1 Cymbidium sinense
AACCTAAACTACAAAAAAGTAAAACCTAAAAATAAACCTAAAATGAAAACCTAAAACCTAAACCTAAAAAAAAATAAAAAAAGCTGACCCTAAACCTATATATAAAAAATAATACATAAACCAAAAAATATAATAAAATTAAAACTAAAAAAAAAAAAAAATAAACCTAAACCTAAACCAAAAAATTAAACTAATATAAAAAACCTAAACTAAAATAAAGAAACTCAAAATAAATAAACTAAACTAAATAAAATAAAAAATAAACATAAATATAAATTAAAACTAAAATAAACAAAAATAATTAAAAAATAAACTAACTAAACCTAACCCTGCTGATTTACTTAATTTTGAAAATAAACCTAAAAAAATAAAATAAAACGCTAAACCTAAACCTAGAATTAAAAAAGAAAACCTATAAATAAAAATGAAATAAAAATAAAACTCAACTAAAAAATAAACCTAAACTTAAACTTAAAAAATAAACTAAAATAAAATACCTAAACTAAAATAAATAAACTAAACTAAGTAAAAAAAATAAACTTAAATAAAAATTAGAAATAAAATAAGCTAAAATAAATAAAAAATAAACTAAATAATCACTGGTTTACTTAATTTTAAGAAAACCATAAACCCTAAACCCTAAAAAACTCTAAACCCTAAACCCTAAAAAACCCTAAACCCTAAATCCTAAACCCTAAATCCTAAACCCTAAACCCTAAACCCTAAAACTTAAACCATAACCTAAACCTCAAACCCTAAACCCTAAACCCAAACCCTAAACCTAAGCCTAAAGTAACTAAATAAATTAAAAAATAAACATAAACCTAAAAACTTAATAAACCTAAACCCTAAGAATGGGCAGAACCTTGAGAGAACTTCACCGCCAAAAGTGAGGTGGTTGTTATCAGTGGTGGGGGGATCTAGAGGTGCGTGGTGGTGGTGGTGCAGGGGCAGGTGGGAGGATGACAGGTTACAACCATGGTGGTGGGAGGGAGAGACTGGGATATGATGGATGCTTCTAAAGAATGATCTATCCGATCTATTGCTTCGAACTTTGTCTTTATATAGATATCAGGTTTTGATTTGCTCTATGTGTGCTCATTTTTTATCTTTATAGTCGCATTACTCTTAGAAAACTCTGTGTGTTACTTGGTTGATGAAATCGAAAAGAAGAAATGTTGAATTTTAATTTATTCTCTATTAAAAAAAACCAAAAACCCTAAAAACTAAACTAAAACTTGAACCTTAAACCTAAAACCTAAACTCTAAACCCTAAACCTTAAACCCTAAAACCCTAAACCCTAAACCTTGAACCCTTAAACCTAAACCCTAAACCCTAAAAAAAACCCTTAAGCCTTAAACCCTAAACCCTAAACCCCAAACTATCCATAAACCCTAAAAAGCTAAAAACCTAAACCTAAACTAATAAAACAAAAAAAACCTAAACCAAGATAAACTAAAATAATAAAATAAAATAAAAACATAAACTAAAACCTATCCCTAAACCTAAACCTAGAAAGAAAAGAAAATAAAAAAATAAAACTTAAATAAAAGAGAATAAATAAAAACATAAACTAAATTAAGAAAATAAAAAACCTAAAAATAAAATACTTAAATAAAATTAAACCTAAATGTAAAATAAATAAAAAATAATCCTAAAATAAAATAAAATAAAAATTAAATTAAAACTTAAACCTAAACAATAAACCTAAAATTAAAATTTCAAAATAAATAAAAGGTAAAACCTAAACCAAAAATAAAAATAAAATAAACATAAACCTAAACAAAAATAAACTAAACCTAAACCTAAAACTAAACTAAATAAAAATAAATAAACTAAAAATAAACCCAAACCTAAACTAAAAAAATAAAATCTAAAATAAAACTTAAACCTAAACCCAAAATTAAAAAATAAAACCTAAACCTAAAAAATAAAGTAAAAATAAAACTAAACTAAAAAATAAACATAAACCTAAACCTAAACCTAAAAATAAACTAAAATAAAAATCTTAAACTAAAATATAAAAAAACTAAATAAAAAAAATAAACCTAAAGAAAATATAAAATAAACTAAATAAACCTAATCCTACCAGTCTACTTAGTTAAAAAAAACACTAAACTCTAAACCCCAAACCCTAAACACTAAATCTTAAACCCTAAACCCTAAACCCTAAAACCTAAAGCCTAAAACCCTAAACCTTAAACCTTAAACCCTAAACTAAAGCTAAACTACAAAACCTAAAACCCCAAAACCTAAACCCTAAAGTTTGAAAAAACTAAACTCTAAACTTAAACTAACTAAACCCTAAACTCCGAACCCTAAACCCTAAACACTAAACCTTAAACTCTAACCTAAACCCTAAATCATAAAACTAACCCTAAACATTAAACCTAGAACCATAAACCCTAAACCCTAAACCCTAAACCTTGAACCCTAAATCGTAAACCTTAAACCCTAAAACCCTGAACCCTAAACATTAAACACTAAACCCTAAACCCTAAAATATATAACCCTATACCCTAAACCCTACACCCCAAACCTTAAACCCTAAACCCTAAACCATATACCCTAAACCCTAAACCCAAAACCCAAAACCCTAAAAACCTAAACTAAACCAAACCTAAAAATAAAATAAATAAAAATAACTAAACCTAAATAAAATAAAAACTTAAACTAAAACCTAAATAAAACCTAAACATAAACCCAAATCTAAACCTAAAATAAAATAATAAAATAAAATAAAAATATAAACTAAAACTTAAACCTAAACCTAAAAGAAAATAAAATAAAAAATAAAACTTAAATAAAAGAAAATAAATAAAACATAAACTAAACTAACAAAATAAAACCTAAAATAAAAAACATAAATAAAATTAAACCTAAATGTAAAATGAAAATAAAATAATCCTAAAATAAAATAGAATAAAAATTAAATAAAAACTTAAACCTAAAAAATAAACCTAAAATTAAAATATAAAAATAAATAAAAAGTAAAATCTAAGCCATAAACTAAATAAAAACCTAAACCAAAAATAAAAATGAAATAAACATAAACCTAAACTAAAATAAACTAAACTAAATTAAATAAAAAAATAAAACCTAAAATAAACTAAACTTAAACACAAATCTAAATAGAATAAAATAAAATAAACTAAAAATAAACCCAAACCTAAACTAAAAAAAAACTAAATAAAAACCTAAAACCTAAACCAAAAAAAGTAAAATAAAAACCTAAACCAAAACCAAAAATTAAAAATTAAAACCTAAACCTAAAAAATAAAGTAAAAATAAAACTAAACTAAAAAATAAACATAAACCTAAACCTAAACCTAAAATAAACTAAAATAAACTAAACTAAATAAATAAACCTAAATAAATATAAAATAAACTAATAAACTTAAACCTACCCTCATTTAATTAAAACACTAAACTCTAAACCCTAAACACTAAACACTAAATCTAAACCCTAAACCCTAAACCCTAAAACATAAAGCCTAAAACCCTAAACCTTAAACCCTAAACCCTAAACCCTAAACCCTAAGCTTACCCAAAACCCTAAACCCCAAAACCCTAAACCTAAATGAATAACTAAATCAGAAACCTAAAAACCTAACCACTAAACTAAACCCTAAACTCTAAACCATAAACTCTTACCTTAAACCCAAAATCATAAAATTAACCCTAAACAAACCTACAACCATAAACCCTAAACCCTGAATCTAAACCATTAAACCATAAACCATAAAACCATGAACCCTAAACCTTAGACACTAAACCCTAAACCCTAAAATATATAACCCTAGACCTTAAACCCTAAACCATCAACCCCAATACCTAAACCCTAAACCCTAAACCATATACCCTAAACCCTAAACCATAAAAACCTAAACTATATCAAACCTAAAAATAAAATAAATAAAAATACCTAAACTTAATTAAAAGAAAATCCCAAACTAAAACCTAAACTAAACCTAAACCTAAACCTAAACCTAAACCTAAGAATAAAGTAAAATAAAAAATTAAAACTAAAATAAAATAAAATAAATAAAATCCTAAACTAAAATAAAAATCAAATAAACCTAAAAAATAAAAAAACCTAAATAAAATAAAAACTAAATGCAAAGTAAAAATAAAATAAACTTTAAATATAATAAAATAAAAACAAAATAAAAACCTAAAATTAAAAAATAAACCTAAAAATAAAACCTAAAAATAAAAATAAATCCTAAACCTAAAAAATAAAATAAAATTAAAACTAAACTAAAAAATAAACATAAATGTAAACCTAAACCGAAAAAATTTACTAAAATAAAAAACCTAAACTAAAATAAATAAACATAGAATAAATAATCTAAAATAAATAAAAATAAAAAATAAACCTAAATAAAAATATATAATAAACTAAATAAACCTAAACGTGTCGGTTTAGTTAATTTAAAAAAATCCTAAATAAAAAATAAAATGTAAACCCTAAACTAAAAAAAAACTTAAACCAAAAATAAAAATAAACATAAACATAAACAAAAACTAAAATAAAATAAACCTAAAACTAAAATAAACTAAACTTGAACCTAAACCTAAACTAAATAAAATAAAATAAACTAAAATTATACCTAAACCTAAACTAAAAAATAAAACCTAAAAATAAACCTAAAATAAAAACCTAAAACCTAAAGCTAAAAAAATTAAATAAAAACCTAAACCTAAACCAAAAATAAAATAAAAATAAAACTAAACTAAAAAATAAAAATAAATCTAAACCTAAACCTAAAAAATAAACTAAAATATAAATCTTAAACTAAAATAAATAAAAAAATAAATAAACAAAATAAACCTAAATAAAATATAAACTAAATAAACTAAATAAACTAACCTAGGTTTTTTTTATAAAACCATAAACACCAAAATTAATCACTAAATCATAAACCCCAAACCTTGAATCCCTAAATTCTTATCCCTAAACCCCAAACCCTAAACTAACCCTAAAAACCATAAAACCTAAACTATAAACCCTAAACCTTAAACCTAACACTAACCCAAAACCCTAAACCCTAAAGCCTAAAGCCTAAAACCCTAAACCTTAAACACTAAACTAACCTTAAACCCTAAACCTAAACCTAAAACCTAAACTTAAAGCTAAACACTAAAGCCTAAATCAAAACCCTAACACTACGAATCTTTAAACCCTAAAACCCTAAACCCTAAAACCCAAACACTAACACCTAAACCCTAAACCCTAACCCTAAGCCCTAAACCCTAAAACCCTAAACCTAAAACCTTAAACAAACACTAAACCCTAAACCCTAAACTATAAAATAAACCTTATACTTTAAACCCTAAACCCTAAACCTACAACCCTAAACATTAAACCTTAAACCCTAAATTGTAAACCTTAAACCCTAACCCTAAAACCCTTAACCTTATACCCAAAACCCTAAACCCTAAAATCTATAACCCTATGCCCTAAATCCTTAGCCATAAAACCTAAACCATAAAACCTAAACCCTAAACCCTAAAAACCTAAACTAAATCAAACCTAAAAATAAAATAAATAAAAAAACCTAAACCTAAATAAAATAAAACCTAAAAACCTAAATAAAAAATAAAATAAAAATAAAATAAATAAAATAAAAATTAAACTAAAAAAAAAAAAATCTAAAATTAAAAAAATAAATAAAATAAAACTAAAAAAAAATAAAATAAAATAAAATAAAATAAAATAAAATAAAAATTAAACTAAAAAAATAAACCTAAAAAATAAAATATAACACCTAAACCTAATAAATAAAATAAATTAAAATTAAACTAAAAAATAAATATGAAGCTCACATAAAACTAAAAAATAAACAAAAATAAAATCCTAAACTAAAATAAAATACATAAAATAAATAAACTAAACTAAATAAAAATAAAAAATAAACCTAAATAGAAATATAAAATAAACTAAAGAAACTAAATAAACCTAAATGAACAGGTTTACTTAATTTAAAAAAACTAACCCAAAACCCTAAATACTAAAACCTAAACCCAAAACCCTAACCCTTAAACACTAAACCCTAAAACTAACCCTAAACCCCAAAAACCATAAACCCTAAAGCCTAAACACTATACCCTAAACCTTAAACCCAAAATTTCTAAACCCTAAAACCCTAAACCCTAAAAACTAAATTGAACCCTAACACTAAACCCTAACCATAAAACTAACCCTAAACTCTAAACCCTAAACCCCTAAACACTAAACCCTAAACCCTAACCATAAATTCCTAAACCCTAAACCCTAAAATCTACCACCCTAGACCCTAAACCCTAAACCCTATACCATAAACCCTAAACCCTAAAAACTTAAACTAAATCAAACCTCAAAATAAAATAAATAAATAAACCTAAATATAAATAAAATAAAAACTTAAACAAAAACCTTAACCTAAACCTAAATTTAAACCTATACCACAAGCTAAACATAAAAGTAAAATAAAATAAAAAATAAAATCTAAACTAATATAAAATAAATAAAAACCTAAACTAAACTAAAAAATAAAATAAACCTAAAAATAAAACCTAAATAAAATAAAAACTAAAAGTAAAATAAAAATAAAATAAACCAAAAATAAAATAAAATAAAAACTTAAACCTAAAAAATAAACCTAAAATAAAACTACCCTGAACTAAAAAAAACCTAAACTTAAAATTAACAAAATAAAATAAACATAAACCTAATCTAAAATAAACTAAACTAAATTAAATAAAACCTAACCCTACTCCCCAAACCCAAAAACCAAAACCCAAAACCCTAAACCAAAATTAAATAAAAACTTAAATAAAAATAATAGTAAATTAAAATAAAAACCTAAACTAAAACCTAAACCTAATCCTAAAGCTAAACCTTTAAATAAAATAAAATAAAATAAAAAACAAAACCTAAATTAAAATAAAATAAATAAAAATAAAAACTAAACTAAAATAAATTAAACTGAAAATTAAACTAAACTAAAAAAAATAAAATACACCTAAAAATAAAAAACCTAAATAAAATAAAAACCTAAAGTAAAACCTAAACTTAAACTTAAACATAAACCTTAAAATAAAAGAAAATAAAAAGTGAAAACTAAATTAAAATAAAATAAATAAAAACCTAAACTAAAATAAAAAATAAAATAAACTAAAAATAAAAAATCTAAATAAAATAAAAACTAAACATAAAATAAAAATAAAATAAACCTAAAATTAGATTAATTAAAAATGAAATAAAAAGCTAAACCCAAAAATTAAACCTAAAAATGAAAAATAAAACCTAAACCTTAAACTAAAAAAAAGCCTAAACTTAAAAACACAAAAAAAAAACATAAACCTATCCTAAAATAAACTAAACTAAAATAAATAAACCCTAAACCCTAAAGCCTAAACCCCAAACCCTAAACCTTAAAACCCTAAACACTAAATCCTAAACCCTAATCCCTAAACCCTAAAAACCTAAAAAGTTAAACTTAAATTAAATAAACCAGAAAATAAATAAAATAAAAAACCTAAACCTAAATAAAAATAATAATAAAATAAAATAAAAACCTAAAGAAAAACCTAAACCTATTCCTAAACCTAAACCTAAAAAAAATAAATTATGAAAAAAACAAACTAAATTAAAATAAATAAAAAATAAAATTAAACTAAAATAAATTAAATTAAAATCTAAACTAAACTAAAAAAATAAAATACACCTAAAAAATAAAAAACCTAAATAAAATAAAAACTGAACGTAAAATTAACAAAAAATAAACATAAAATAAAATAAATAAAAATTAAATAAAAACCTAAACCTAAAAAATAAACCTAGAAATAATACTTGAAAATAAATAAAATATAAAACCTAAACCGTAAACTAAAAAAAAAACCTAAACCTAAAATAAACAAAATAAAATCAACCTAAACCGAAACTAAAATAAACAAAACTAAAATAAATAAACCCTAAACCCTAAACCCTAAACCCTAAAACCCTAAACCGTAGAAACCTAAAAACCTAAACCATAAACCATAAACACTAAATACTAAACCTAAAATTAACCTTAAACACTAAACCTACAACCCTAAACACTTAAACCCTCAACCTTAAAACCATAAACCCTAAATCGTAAACCTTAAACCCTAAACCCTAAAAGTTATAACCTTAAACCTTAAACCTTAAACCCTAAACCCCAAACCCTAAATCCTAAACCTTAAATCCTAAACCTTAAACCCTAAAAGCTAAAAACCTAAACCTAAACTAAATAAAACCTAAACATAAAATAAATAAATAAATAAATTCTAAACCTAAATATAAGATAAAAATAAAAAAAACTAAAGACTAAAACCTAAACTTAAACCTAAACCTAAACCTAAACCTAAACCTTAACCTAAACATAAAATAAAATAAAAGATAAAACTAAAATAAAGAAAAACCTAAACTAAACTAAAAAATAAAACAAACCTAAAAAGTAAAAAACCTAAATATAATAAAACCTAAACATAAAATAAAAATAAAATAAACATAAAATATAAATAAAATAAATACTAAATAAAAACATAAACCTAAACAATAAACCTAAAAATAAAACCTAAAATAAATAATAAATAAAACCTAAACCTTAAACTAAAAAACAAAACTTAAACCTAAAAATGATAAAAATAAACCTAAACCTAATCTAAAATAACTAAAACCTAAACCAAAACCTAAAATAAACTAAACCTAAACATAAAGCTAAATAAATATATTTTAAATGTACTAAAAATAAACTTAAACCTAAACTAAAAATTAAAACCTAAAAATAAACTTAAAATAAAAAACTAAAACCTAAACATAAAAAAATAAAATGAAAACCTAAACCTAAACCTAAAAATAAAAAATAAAACCTAAAATAAAAAAATAAAATAAAAATAAAACAAAAATAAAAAAATAAATATAAACCTAAACCTAAACCTAAAAAATAAACTAAAATAGAAAACCTAAACTAAAATAAATAAATAAACTAAATAAAAATAAAAAATAAACCTACAAAAAAAAAAAATAAACTAAAAAAAACCTAAACCTACCTATTTACTTAATTTTTTTTTTAAAAAAACTCTAAACCCTAAACCCTAAACACTAAATCCTATACCCTAAACCCAAAACCCTAAATCTTAAAACTAAACGTAAACTATAAACCCTAAACCTACAATCCTAAACCCTAAACCCTAAAAAGCCCTAAATCCTAAACAAACCCTAAACCGTAAATTGTAAACCCTAAACACTAAACTAAAACCTAAACTTAAATTAAAAAACCTAAACCTAAAACTAAAACTAAATAAACTAAACCCTAAACATAAATAAACCAAAATCAAAATCTAAATCTAAACCTAAATAAACCTAAATAAATAAACTAAAAAATAAAGGTAAATAAACCTACATAAACTAAATAAATAAACCTAAACCTAAACCTAAACTAAATTAACCTAAACCTAAAATAAAAATATAAACCTAAACCTAAACCTACACCTAAAAGCTAAAAAAAACCTAAACATAAACCAAAAATTAAACTAAACAAAATAAATAAAAATAAAAATAAAAACTTAAACCTAAACTTAAACCTAAACATAAGTAAATAAACTAAAAAAATAAATGAAACTAAAATAAATAAATAAATAAAATAAAACCTAAACCTAAACCTAAACCTAAACTAAACTAAACTAAATAAACAAAAATAAACCTAAACCCAAAACCTAAATCTAAACCTAAACCGAAAAACCTTCACCTAAAATAAACCTATACCTAAACCTAAACTAAACAAAAAAACTAAAATCTAGAAAACCTAAACCTAGGAAACCTAAACTAAACTAAATAAACCAAAACCTAAACCAAAAAATAAACCTAAAACCTAAACTTAAACTAAATAAAAAAATAAAAAATAAATAAATAAAAAATAAACCTAAACCTAAACCTAAACCTAAACCTAAAACTTAAACCTAAACCTAAACTTAAACCTAAACCTAAACTTAAACCTAAATAAACCTAAACCTAAACCTAAAAACCTAAACCTAAAACCTAAACTTAAACCTAAACTAAAATAAATATATAAATAAACCAAACTTAATAAAATAAAAACATAAACTAAAATAAACTAGACTAAAAGATAAACCTAAAAGATTAAAAGAAATAAAAAACCTAAACCTAAACCTAAAAAAAATAAATAAATAAATCTATACTTAAACCTAAACTAAAATAAATAAAATAACCTAAAAAAAATAAAAGAAAACATAAAATAAACTAAAAAATAAAACCTAAACCCTAAACTTAAACCTAAACTAAAACCTAAAACCTAAAACCTAAACCTAAACCTAAACTAAAATAAACTAAACTAAATAAAATAAATAAAACTTAAACTTAAACCTAAACCTAAACCTAAATAAAAGAATCTAAACAAAAACTAAATAAACTAAAAAATAAATAAAATAAACCTAGACTAAATAAAATGTAAACCTAGACCCTAAACTTAAACTAAATAAAAAATAAACCTAAACTAAACCTAAAAACCTAAACCTAAACCTAAATCTAAACCTAAATAAACCTAAAACCTAAACCTAAATAAACCCTAAACCCTAAACCCTAAACTAAACCTAAACCCAAAACCCCTTTACAACACCCTAAACCCTAAACCCTATAACCCTAAAACCTAAGCCCTAAACCTAAACCCTAAACCCTAAAACTTATAATCCTAAACCCTAAACACTAAACCCCAAATCCTAAACCTTAAACCCTTAAACTAACCCTAAACCCTAAACCTTAAAACCTTAAGCCCTAAACCTAAACTCTAAACCCTAAACCCTAAACCCTAAAACCTACAACCCTAAACCCTAAACCCTAAACCCCAAACCCTAAACCCTAAAAACCTAAAAACCTAAGAACCTAAGAACTGATCTGATGGAGGATATAGCCATGGTGGTGGTGGAGGGAGATATCAGGAATATGATGGTGGATCACCCTACTCGAGAAGCTGGGGTGGTTCTGATGGGAACTGGAGAAACTAAATAACGATCGATTTGATCTACTACTTCTGGAACTATGTATTTATAGTAGAGAAAGTTCTAGTTATCTTGGGTTTTTGATCTGCTCTATGCGTGCTCATTTTTTATTTATGTTGTCACTTGTGTCTTAGAAAACTTAGTGTGTTACTTGTTGATGAAATAGACAAGAAGAAATGTTGAATCTAAATTTTCTCTATTAAGAAAACCAAAACCCTACCTAAACTAAAACTTGAACCCTAAACCTAAAATTGAAACCCTAATCCTTAAACCCTAAACCATAAAACACTAAACCCTATACCTTAAAATTGAAACCCTAAACTAATCATAAACCCTAAATCCTAAATCCTAAAAGCTAAAAACCTAAACCTAAACTAAATAAAACCTAAAGTTAAAATAAATAAATAATCCTAAACCAAAATAAAATAAAAAAAATAAAATAAAATAAAAACCTAAACTAAAACCTAAACCAAAACCTAAGCCTAAGCCTAAACTTGAAAAGAAAATAAAATAAAAAATATAAACTAAACTAAAATAACATAAATAAAACTAAACCTAAAAGATAAACCCAAACTTAAACCAAAACCTAAAATAAACTAAAATAAAACCTAAACTAAAATAAATAAACTAAACTAAATAAAAAAATAAAATAAACCTAAAAAATTAAAATTAAAATAAAATAAATAAAAAATAATCTAATTAAACCTAAACTGATTAGTTTATTTACTATACAAATTTAAAAATAAATATATAAAAATAAAAATAAAAAAATCCCTAACCATAAACCCTAAACCCTAAACCCTAAAATCCTAAACCCTAAACCCTAAATCCTAAACCCTAAACCCTAAATCCTAAAACCTACAATTCTAAATCCCAAACCCTAAACGTTAAACTCTAAACCATAAAACCTAAACTAAAATCTAAACAAAATAAAACCTAAAAATAAATTAAATAAAAAAAACCTAAACTTAAATAAAATAAAATAAAATAAAAACCTAAACTAAACCTATACTTAAACCTAAGCATAAAAAAAAATATAAAAAAGTAAACTAAAATAAAATAAATAAAAACCTAAACTAAACTAAAAAAATAAAATAAACCTAAAAATAAAAAACTAAATAAAATAAAATCATACGTAAAATAAAAATAAACTAAACCTAAACTAAAATAAAATAAAACTTAATAAAAACATAAACCTAAAAAAAACCTAAACCCTAAACTAAAAAATAACCTAAACATAAAATAAACTTAAACATAAAATAAAATAAACTAAACTAAAATAAACAAAACCTAACCCTAAACCTAAAATAAACTAAACCTAAACCCTAAACTAAATAAAATAAAATAAAATAAAGTTAAACCTAAACTACAAAATAAAACCTAAAATAAAAACCTAAATAAAAAACCAAAACCTAAACCTAAACCTAAGAAGAAAATAATAAAAAAAAACTAAACTAAAAAATAAACATAAACCTAAACCTCAACCTAAAAAATAAACTAAAATGAAGACCTAAACTAAAATAAATAAACTAAACTAAATAATAAATAAAAAATAAGCTTAAATAATCAAATACACTAAAATAAATAAAAAATAAACTAAATAAACCTAAACCTACTGATTTACATAATTTAAAAAAAAGAACCCTAAACCCTAAACCTTAAATCATAAACACTAAACCCTAAAATGTAAACCCTAAACCTACAACCCTTAACCCTAAACCCTAAACCCTAAACTAACTAAACCCTAAACCTAAACCTTAAACCTAAACCCTAAATCCTAAACCCTAAACCATAAAATCCTAAACCTTAAACCCTAAACTCTAAAAAACCATAAACCCTAAACCCTAATCTAAGCTAAACACTTAACCCTAAAGCATAAACTTACCCTAAACCCTAAACCCCCCTACAACCCTAAACCCTAAGCCCTAAGTCCTAAACCCTAAACCCTACAACCCTAAACCCTAAACCCTACATCCTCAAAATGCTCAAAACCCTAAACCCTAAACTTATTTTTACATTTTGGCCTAAGATGAGTTAAGGTTTTGACCTCTTGCTTTTGGGTTGGCTTGGTTTTTAGCTGGCTATCTTCTCTTATTACTGAGTTGTAGAGATGGTTTTTTACTATTTTATTCTATTTTCTACATTGGTTGGTTTGTTGGTTCTCCTATTGAAGTCAAATTACTTTTTGCTAGTTTTTCATGGTTGGATGGGTGGCCTTCCTAGTTGGAACTTTGTTGGTTGTTGCCTTCTAGGCCATTTTGGGGAATTTACTACTTTTTTGGGGTTGCACTCTTTTATTGTTTGTTGCTAGATTCTTCTTTTCCTTGGTTTTGTGTTATTCTCTTGGGATTAGCCTCCATTGGGTGCATTATTTGCAACACATTTTTTTTTCTTATTATGCTTCCAGTTCAGTTAGTTTTTGTTGTTGGGGAAGTTTGGTTTTTTTGCTGTTCCTGGCTAGCTGCTGTTATTTCCTTTATATGGTGGTTGTGCTTATTTTGGACCTCTCTTGTGTGGAGCTTTATTGGTTTTCTAGTTTTCATCGTCATAATGCTTCCTTTGTTGGTTACTTATGATGGGTTGTTCTCTAGTGGTTGCTTTTAGTTAGATGTTTGATCGGAGGACTTGTAGTTATCTTTGGAATCTTGGTTGGTTGATTTTCTTGTTGGTCTTTTCCTTCTTTTGATAATTTCCTGAGCCTTTTGTTATGTTGGTCTAACCTTGTTGATCCATTTGATTCAACTTTTGGTTTCAAGTGGTTGGTGGCTACCTTTGTCCCTCTTTTGTTTGGTTGTTTTGTCTTCTCGTTATTTGTAATGGCTACAGCTTATGTTTCCTTCAGTTGATGGATTCATTTTGAGCTGTTTAGTCATTTGTGGTTGTTCAACCTAGTTAGGCTTGGTGACGGCTACTTGTTAGGACTTTGGCTTGAGGGCTCCTATCTTGGTTTTGTTGGTTGTTTCTTTGTTAATTAGCATGGGTCTGGTGCTTGCTAATGGCTGGTTCTAGTTTTCCTAGTTTGTAGCTTGGATGGGTATTTGCATAATGGCATTGTTGGTGTTCTGACATTGTTCTAGCCTCCCTCTAGGTTATTGTGATTAGTCTATTGTGGTTTTTGTTTGGTGGTTTGGCTGCAAGCTAGTTGTGGTCGGTTGCTCTTTATTTAATGGTGCAAGATCTAAAACTCTACTAATTGCTGCCCTTGAATGTTTGCTTGTACCAGGTATGCTGGCTATGATGGCTTTGATGTTACTCACCTGTTCTCTCTAGATGGTAGCATTGCATATGATTGTAACCCTTCTATATGAAGTTTGGATGCTCATATGAATTGTTGCCCCTTGAGATGATCCTAACTGAGCCTGAGCCTTCTCTTTCTCAACTCTCTCCTTTTCCTATCTTTATCCTTATCCTTTTTAGCTATGACTTTTTCCTTCGTAGTGTTTTGTAGATTTCTTTTACAGGTTGGAACTTTACATAGGGAATGGTCATTACTCAGCCAACCCAAGTGTTGTTGTTGAGGATCTTGCTTATTTTGCTTTCTCAAAGGAATCATGAATTGTTGCTGACTCATCCTTTTACTATTTTCAGGATTTGTTTTAGTCTTACTCTGTGTCTTTTTCTCTTATACTTTTTAGTTATTGTATTTGCTCTTTTGTTTTCTTTTTTTTTTTTACTAATGTACTTAAATGGGAGGTTTTGTACTTTAGGTTTCTTGTAGCTCTGAGCAAAGTAGAATTTTAGAGCTTTACCCTTTTTAAGGACTTTGTATCTTTTCCTTTTATTGTAATAAAATTCTAACTTTCCCAAAAAATTACCCAAAACACAAAACCCTAAGCCCTAAACCCAAAAACATTAACCCTAAACCCTAATCCCTAAACCCTAATCCCTAAACGCTAAACCCTAAACCATATACCATAAACTAACCCTAAACCCTAAACCCGAAACCCTAAAAAGCTAAAAACCTAAACCTAAACCTTAAGCTTAGACAAAAATAAAATAAAATAATAAAATGAAATAAAACTAAAACCTTAAGCTTAACATAAACCTAAAAAGAAAATAAAATAAAAAATAAAAATGAAATAAACAAAAATAAATAATTAATTAATTAAATAAACAAAAATAAATAAACCCAAAACCCTAAACTAAAATAATAAACCTTAAAAAAAACCTAAAAGTTATGGAACAGTGTCTTTATAGTAGAGACGGTTCTAGTTATCTGAGATTTTGATTTGCTCTATGTGTGCTCATTTTTTATCTACGTGGTTGCTTATGTTGTAGAAAACTTGGTGTGTTACTTGGTTGATGAAATCGAAAAGAAAAATGTTGAATCTGAATTTGTTTTCTGTTAAAAAAAAACTACAAACCCTAAACCTAAACAAAAACTTGAGCCCTAACCCTAACCCCAAAAACCCTAAAACCTAAACCCTAAACCCTAAACCCTAAACCCTAAACCCTAAACCCTAAACCCCAAACCCTAAACCTAAACCTTAAAACCCTAAACTAACCCTAAACCCTATAACCTAAACCCTAAACCCTAAACCCTAAACTCTAAACCATAAACCCAAAAACCCAAAACCTAAAACTCTAAGCCCTAAACCATAAACCTACAACCCTAACACCTAAACCTACAACCATAAACCCTAAACCCTAAATATTAAGAAACCTTAAACCTTAAACCCTAAACCCTAAACCCTAAATCCTAAATAAACCCTAAACCATAAACTCAAAACACTAAACCCTAAACCCTAAACCATAGCCTTAAACCATAAAACCCAAAACCCTAAACCTTAAAACCCTAAAGCATAAACCCTAAAGCATAAACCCTAAAAACCTAAAAACCTAAACCTAAACTAAATAAATTCTAAAATTAAAAAAACCTAAACCTAAACCTAAATAAAATAAAAATATAAAATAAAAACCTAAACTAAAACCTAAACCTAAACCTAAAAAATAATATAAAGTAAACTAATAAAAATAAACTAAAATAAAATAAATAAACTTAAACTATATTAAAATAAAATAAACCTAAGAATAAAACTAAATAAAATATAAACTAAATGTAAAATAAAAATAAAATAAACATAAAATAAACGTAAAATAAAATAAAATAAAAGCGAAAATAAAAACCTAAAACCTTAAACCTTATAAGCTAAACCCTAAACTTAAATCCTAAACCTTAAACCCTAAACTCTAAGACCTAAATGCTAAACCTACAACCCTAAACCCTTAACCCTAAACCTTAAACCAACAACACTAAACCCTAAACCCTAAACCTTAAACCCTAAAAAACCCTAAACCTTAAACCTAAATCCTAAACCCTAAACCCTAAATCCTAAACACTAAGCCCTAAATTAAACTAACAACTTAAACGCTAAACCCTAAACCCAACAACCTAAAACTATAAACCTACAACCTAAACCTTAAACCATAAACCCTAAACCCTAAACCCTAAACTCCTAAATAGAAACCTAAACTAAGAAACCTAAACCTCAAATCTAAACCCTAAACCCAAACTAAACCCTAAACCCTAAACCCTAAACACTAAACCTAAAATGCTAAACTTAAACCTTAACCTAAACTAACCCTAACCCTAAACCATAAAGCACAAACCCCAAAACCTTAAACCCTAAACCCTAAACCCTAAACCCTATAAATAAAAAATAAACCTAAATAAAAATAATAAAATAAAATAAATTAAAATAATTAAAAATAAACTAAATAAACTTAAACATAGTGGTTTACTTAATTTTTAAAAAACCCTAAACCCTAAACTCTAAACCCTAAATCCTAAACCCTAAACCCTAAACACTAAACCCTAAATGCTAAACACTAAACCCTAACCCTAAACCCTAATCCCTACAACCCTGAACCCTAAAACCCAAAACCCAATACCTTAAAAACTAAAAACCTAAAAACTAAAACCTAAACTAAATGAATTCTAAAATTAAAATAAATAAATAAACTAAAACCATAATAAAATAAAAAATAAAAAAAATAAAAACCTAAACCTAAACCTTAAAATGATATAAAATTAACTAATAAAAATAAACTAAAATAAAATAAATAAAACCCAAACTAAATTTTAAAAAAATAATCCTAAGAATAGAAAACCTAAATAAAATAAAAATTAAATGTAAAATAAAAATCAAATAAATTTAAAATAAAAAAATAAAACCTAAATAAAAACCCTAAACCTTAAACCCTAAACCCTAAACCTTAAACCCTAAACCATAAATCTTAAACCTTAAACCCTAAATCCTATGCCCTAAACCCTAAACCTACGACCCTAAACCCTTAACCCTAACCATAAACCCCTAAACCCTAATCCTAAAACTACCTAAACTCTTAACTCTAACCCTAAACCCTAAACCCTAAACTTTTAATCCTAAACACTAAATCATAAACAACCCTAAACCCTCAAACCCAAAACCCTAAACTCTAAACCCAAACCCTAAACCCTAAACCTTATACCCTAAACCATAAAAACCCTAAACCCTAAAGCCTAAACACTAACCCCTAAACCTAAACACTAAACCCTAACCCTAAACTCTAAACTAAAAGTATTAACCCTAAAACCTTATACCTTAAACTTAAACTTTAAACTAAACATAAACCTTAAACTATAAACTTAAAATTAAACTTAAACCACCCCAATCGTGGATCGAGGAAAAAATACTAAACCTTAACCCCAAAATCCTAATAATAAAAAATAAACTTAAATAAAAATAAATAAAATAAACTAAAATAATTAAAAAATAAACTAAATAAACCCTAAACCCTAAACAATGAATCCTAAACCTTAAACTCTAAAAGTAACCCTAAACCCTCAAACCCTAAACCCTAAACCCTAAACCCAAACCCTAAACCCTAAACCTTATACCCTAAACCCTAAAAACCCTAAACCCTAAAGCCTAAACACTAAACCCTAAACCCTAAACACTAAACCCTAACCCTAAACCCTAAACCCTAAAAGCATTAACCCTAAAACCTTATACCTTAAACTTAAACTTTAAACTTAAACTTAAACCTTAAACCTTAAACTTAAACTTAAACCTTAAACCACCATCCGATCGTGGATCGGAGGAAAAAATACTAAAACCTTAACCCCAAAACCCTAATAATAAAAAATAAACTTAAATAAAAATAAAATAAATAAAATAAACTAAAATAATTAAAAAATAAACTAATTAAATCCTAAACCCTAAACACTGAATCCTAAACCTTAAACTCTAAAAGTAACCCTAAACCCTAAACCTAAACTCCTAAAAACTTAAACCCTAAACCCTAAACTAACCTAAACTTAAACCCTAAACTTACAACCCAAAACCTACAATCCCAAACTATAAACCTACAACCTTAAACCATCAAACCCTAAATAACTCTAAACCCTCAAACCATAAACCCTAAAACCTAAACCTTAAACCCAAACACCAAACCCTAAACCCTGTGCCCTAAAATCCTAAACCTTAAACCTTTAACCCTAAATCCTAAAGCCTAAACTCAAAACATTAAACCCTAAATCCTAACCCTAAACCCTAAACCCTAAAATCATAAACCCTAAAACCCTAAATGGTAAACCCTAAACCCAAAACCTAAAATGAAATAAATAAAAATAAATAAAATAAAAAATAAATAAATAAACTTAAATAAAAATAAAATATAATAATTAAATGAAATAAAACTAAAACCTTAAGCTTAACCTAAACCTAAAAAGAAAATAAAATAAAAACTAAAAAACTAAATTGAAATAAAATAAATAAAAACCTAAACTAAACTAAAAAATAAAAAATTGAAATAAAATAAAAACTAAACCAAAAATAAAAAAACTAACATAAATGAAATAAAATAAAACCTAAATATAAATAAAAAATAAAACCCAAAGTAAAATAATAAAATAAACCTAAACCTAAACTAAAAAAATAACTAAACCTAAACCTAAACGTAAAATAAACAAACCTAAACCAAAGCCTAAACTAAATAAAATAAAATAAACTAAAATAAACTTAAACCTAAACTAAAAATTAAAACTTAAAATAAACCTAAAATAAAACCTAAAACCTAAAAAAATAAAATAAAACCTAAACCTAAACTTAAAATTAAAAAATAAAACTAAACCTAAAAATAAAAAATTAAAATAAAACTAAACTAAAAAGTAAACCTAAAACTACGTAATAAACTAAAGTAAAAAACCTAAACTAAAATAAATAAACCTAAAATAAATAAACTATGGTAAATAAAAATAAAAAAACCCTTAATAAAAACACAAAATAAAATAAACTAAAAGAAATAAAAAATAAACTAAATAAAATAAATATACCTAAACCTACCAATTTACTAATTTGAAAAAAATTAAAATAAAATAAAAAACCTAACCCTAAACCCTAAATCCTAAAACTAAACCCTAAACCCTAAACTAACCCTAAACCTTAAACCCTAAACCCTAAACTTTAAACCCTATCCCTAACCCTAAACCATAAACCCTAAATCCTAAAACCCTAAACCTTAAACCAAAACTAACCCTAAGACCTAAACCATAAAAACCCTAAACACTAACCCTAACCATAAAACCCTAAACCCTAAACCCTAGAAACCTAAAAACCTAAACTTAAACTAAATAAAACCTACAAAAATAATTAACCTAAATATAATAAAAATAAGAACCTAAACTAAAACTTAAACCTAAACCCAAAAATAAAATAAAATAAACTAATTGAAATAATCTAAAATAAAATATATAAAAACTTAAACAAAATTAAAAATATAAAAGAAACATAAAAGTAAGAAAGCTAAATAAAATGAAAACTAATCATAAAATAAAATAAAATAAAAAGTAAATAAAAACTTAAACTTAAAAAATAAACCCTAAAATAAAACCTAAATGTTATGGAACTGTGTGTTTACAGTAAGATCTAGTTTTTTTTGATTCGCTTCTATGCTAAATTTTATCTACTGGTCGCTATGTCATAAAACTTGTGTGTTACTTGGTTAATGAAATCGAAAAGAAGAAATGTTGAATCTGAATTTGTTTTTTGTTAAAAATAAACTACAAACCCTAAACCCTAAACAAAAACTTGAACCCTAACCCTAAACCATAAACCCTAAACCCTATCCCTAAAAACCCTAAACCCTAAACCCCAAACCCTAAAGCCTAAACCCTAAACCTAAACCTTAAAACCCTAAACTCTAAACCCTAAACCCTATAAGCTTAAACCAAAACCCTAAACCCTAAATTCTAAACCCTAAACCCAAAAAAAAAACCCAAAACCCAAAATAATAAGCCCTAAATCATAAACCTACAACCTTAAACCCTAAACCTACAACCATAAACCCTAAACCCTAAACCCTAAACCTTAAGAAACCTTAAACCTTAAACCCTAAAACCTTAAACTCCTAAACCCTAAACCCTAAATCCTAAACAAACCCTAAACCCTAAGCTAAAATTGTAAACCCTAAACCATAAACCCTAAACACTAAACCCTAAGCCCTAAATCCTAAATCCTAAACCATAAACCCTAAACCCTAAAAAACCAAAAACCTTAAACCATAAACCCTAAAGCATAAACCCTAAAACTTAAAACCTAAACCTAAACAAATAAATTCTAAAATTTAAAAACCTAAACCTAAAAAAATAAAAGTATAAATTAAAACCTAAACTAAAACATAAAGTTAAACCTAAAAAATAATATAAAGTACATAATAAAATAAATTAAAATAAAATAAATAAAACTTAAACTAAATTAAAAATAAAATAAACTTAAGAATAAAAAACCTAAATAAAATAAATACTAAACATAAAATAAAAATAAAATAAACCTAAAATAAAATAAAATACAAGCAAAAATAATAACTCAAACCATAAACCTTATATGCTAAACCCTAAACCCTAAACCTTAAATCCTAAACCTTAAACCCTAAACTCTAAGCCCTAAATGCCAAATCTACAACCATAATCTATTAACTATAATCCTTAAACCCTAAACCTAAACCCTAAACCCTAAACCATAAACCTAAAAGCTAAACCTTAAACCTTAAAATCCTAAACCCTCCTTAAATCCCAAACTAATTCTAAACCCTAAACCCTAAAACACTAAACCACTTACAACCTGAAACCCTAAACCGTACAACCATAAACTCTAAACCCTGTAACCCTAAACCCTAAAACCTAAACTCTAAATTCTAAACCCTAAACCCTAAACCCCAAATTGTAAACCCTAAACCCTAAGCAACCTTAAACCCTCAAATCCTAAACCCTAAATTGTAAACCCTAAACCCTAAACCCTAAACCCTAAACCTTAACCCTTAACCTTAAACCACAAAAGCATAAACCCTAAAACCTTAAAAAATATAAAAAATAAAAGATAAACTAAATAAACTTAAACCTATAGGTTACTTAATTAAAAAAACCTTAAACCTTAAACCCTAAACCCAAAATCCTAAATCTTAAGCCCTAAACCCTAAACCCTAAACCTTAAATCATAAACCCTAAACCTTACACCCTAAACACTAAAACCTAAACCCTAAACCCTAAACCCTAACCCTAAATTCTAATCCCCAAAACCCAAAACCCTAAAATCCAAAACCCAAAACCTTAAAAACCTAAACTAAATAAATTTTAAAAATAAAATAAATAATAAAACCTAAACCTAAATAAAATAAAAAATAAATTAAAATAAAAACCTAAACTAAAACATAAACCTAAAACTAAAATGATATAACATAAACTAATAAAATAAACTAAAATAAAAAAAATTAAACATAAACTAAATTATAAAAAATCCTAAGAATAAAACCTAAATACTAAATTAAAATAAAATAAACCTAAAAGTAAAATAAAACTCAAAAACCCTAAACCTAAACCTTAAACCTAAACCATAAATCCTAAACCTAAACCTAAAACCTAAACCCTAAACTCCCTAAATAAACCTAAACCCTACTAAATCATTATCCCAAGCTAAAACCTAAAACCTCTAACTACAACCTAAACCCTAAACCCTAAACTCTAAACCTAAACCCTAAACTTTAAATCTAAACTCCTAAACCCTAAACTCTAAACCATATAACCCTATACTCCTAAACCTAAACCCTAAACCCTAAACCCAAACCCTAAACCCTAAACCCTATACACTAAACCCTAAAAACCCTAAACCCTAAAGCCTAAACACTAAACCCTAAACCCTAAACCCTAACCCCTAAAAGCATTAACACTAAAACTTTATACCTTAAACTTAAACTTTAAACTTAAACTTAAACCTTAAACATTAAACTTAAACTTAAACCTTAAACCACCATCTGATCATGGATCAGAGGAAATAAAACCCTAAAACCTTAACCCCTAAACTCTAATAATAAAAACTAAAATTAAATAAAAATAAAATAAATAAAATAAACTAAAATAATTAAAAAATAAACTAAAAAAGCCCAATCCCTAAACATCAGATTCTAAACTCAACTGTAACCCTAAACCCTAAACCCTAAACTTAAATCCTAAACCCTAAACCTAAACTTAAATGCTAAAACTAACTCTAACCCTAAACCTAAACTTACACCCCCTATAATCCCAAACTATAAACCTACAACCCTAAACCCTAAAGAACCCTAAACCAAAACCCTAAATTCTAAACCCTAACCCTAAACCTCAAACCCTAAACCTAAACTAATCTAAACCTAAACTCACTTAACCCTAAAAACCCTAAACCCTAAACCCTTAACCCTAAAAACCCTAAACCCCCTAAACCCTAAAGCCTAAACACTAAACCTTAAACCCTAAATCCTAACCATAAATTATAAACCCTAAAATCATAAACCCTAAAACCCTAAACCCTAAATCCTAAACCCTAAAAATAAAATAAATAAAATAAATAAATAAATTTAAATAAAAATAATTATAAAATGAAATAAAACTAAAACATTAAGCTGACCTTAAACCTAAAAAGAAAATAAATAAAAAATAAAAAAAAACTAAATTAAAATAAAATAAAATAAAAACCTAAGCTAAACTAAAAAAATAAAAACTGAAATAAAATAAAAACTAAAAACCTAAAGCTAAACTAAATAAAAAAACATAAACCTACATAAAATAAAAAAAATAAAATTAAAAAAATGTAAACCAAAACCTAAACTTAAACTAAAAAATAAAATAAAGTAAAATAAACTAATAAAAATAAAATAAATATAGTATAAATATAAACCTAAACTAAACTAAAAAATAAAATTAACTTAAGATTAAAAAACCATAATAAAATAAAAACTAAATGTAAAATAAAAATAAAATAAACCTAAAATAAAATAAAAACAAAATAAAAAATCTAAACCTTAAACCCTAAACCGTAAACCTTAAAACCTAAACCCTAATTCCTAAAACCTAAACCCCAAACCCTAAAACTAAAACCCTAAAACCTTAAACCCTAAACCCTAAAAACCTAAACCCTAAAACCTAAATCCTAAACTCTAAATCCCCCTATAACCCTAAATACTAAACCCTAAACCTACAACCCTAAACCCTAAACCCTAAACCTACTACCTTAAACCCTAAACCCTAAACCCTAACCCTAAATCCTAAAACCTTAAGCATAAACCATAAACCCTAAACCTAAAACTAAACCCCATACCCTAAACCTAAACTTAAAGTAACTAAATAAATTAAAAAATAAACCATACCCTAAAACCTATAAAATCTGAACTTAAACCCTAAGAATGGATAGAACCTGATGCATGATCACCCAACCGTGCCTAGATCCTGGTGGAGGCAAACAATGAGGAGAAAAGTTATCAAGTGGTGGGGATCTGAGGTGCCGGTGGATTTGGAGGTGGTGGTCGCAATGGTTATGGATGTAGAATGAGCCATGAGGTTGCAACAATGGTGGTCGGGGAGAGATTGGGATATGATGGTGGATCCCGCTACCAAGAGGGTGGTTTTGATTGGAATTGAGAAACAAAAATGGTCAACCCGACTGCGCTTATGGAACTATGTCTTTATAAGAGATGGTTCTATCTGGTTTTGATTTGCTCATGTGTTCTATTTTATCTATGTCGCTGTGTCTTAGATAACTAGGTGTGTTACTTGAAAATTAAAAGAAAATTTGAATCTAAATTAGTTCTCTATTTAAAACCAAAACCCTAAACTCTAAACAAAAACTTGAACCCTAAACCTAAAACCTAAACCCAAAACCCTAAACCATAAAAAATCCTAAACCCTAAACCATAAATGCTAAATCCTAAAACACTAAACCATAAACCCAATGCAAAACTAAACCCTAAACCCTAAACCCTAATCCCTAAACCCTAAACCTTAAACTCCAAACCCTAAACCCCAAACCCTAAACCCAAAACTTTAAACCCTAAACAAACTCTAAACCCTAAACCCAAATCCCAAAAATGCTAAAAATTAAACTTAAATTAAATAAAGCCTAAAAATAAATAAATAAAAAACCTAAATAAAAAAAAATAATGGGAAAATTAAATAAAGTTAAAACCTAAACTTATACCTAAACCTAAACCTAAACATAAAAATAAAATAAAATAAAATAAAAAACTAAACTAAAATAAAATAAATGAAAATCGAAACTAAAATAAAAAATGAAAAACCTAAATAAAATAAAAACTAAACCAAAAAATAAAATAAAATAAACCTAAAATAAAACTAAATAAAACTAAACCTAAAAAAATAAACTAAAAATAAATAAAAATAAAACCCTAAACCCTAAACTAAAAAAAACCTAAACCTAAAATAAAAATAAAATAAACCTAAATCTAAACTAAAATAAACTAAAATAAAATTAATAAAACCTAAATTTAAACTTAAAATAAACTAAACTAAACTAAATAAAAAAATAAACTAAAAATAAACCTAAAATTAAACTAAAATATAAAACCTAAAATAAACCTAAATTAAAAACTTAAAACCTAAACATAAAAAATAAAATAAAAAAACCTAAACCTAAAATAAAATAAAAATAAACCTAAACTTATAAAATAAAATAAAATAAACCTAAACCTAAAAAATAAAAAATAAAAAAAACCAAAACCAAAATAAATAAACCTAAAATCAATAAACAAATAAAAAAATAAACTTAAATATATATAGAAATAAAATAAACTAAAATAAATAAATAAATAAAATAAACCTAAACCTACTAGTTTACTTAATTTTAAAAAATAAAAAATTAAAAAAAAAACTCTAACTCTAAACTCTAAATCCTAATACTAACCCTAAACCCAAAACCCAAAACCCTAATCCCTAAACCCTAAACCCTAAACCCTAAACCTTAAACCCTAAACCCCAAACCCTAAACCCTAAACCCCATACCTTAAACCCTAAAAACCTAAAAACCTAAACCTAAATTAAATAAAACCCTAAAAATAAAATAAATAAAAATTCTAAACTTAAATAAATGAAAAAAAAAACAAAATAAAATAAAAACCTAAACTAATACCAAAACCTAAACCTAAACCTAAAAATAAAATACAATAAAAAATAAATACTAAACTAAAATAAAATAAATAAAAACCTAAACTAACCTAAAAAGCTAAACCTAAAAATAAAAAGCCAAAATAGAATATAAACTAAACATAAAATAAAAATTAAATAGACCTAAAATATAATAAAATAAAAACTAAATAAATTCCTAAACCTAATAAATAAAACCTAAAATATATAAAAAAATAAAACCTAAACCCTAAACTAAAAAAAAACCTAAACCTAAAGTAAATATTAAATAAGCCTAAACCTAAACTAAAATAAATAAAACTAAAACCTAAACCTAAAATAAACTAAACCTAAACCTATACCTAAACTAATAAAATAAAATAAACTAAAATAAACCTAAGCCTAATAAAATAAACCTAAACCCTAAACCTAAAATAAAAACCTAAAACCTAAACCTAAAAAAATTAAATAAAAACCTAAACCTAGACCTAAAATTAAAATTAAAATAAATCCTAAAAAATAAAATAAAAAAAAACTAAACTAAAAAATAAACCTAAACCTAAACCTAAACCTAAAAAATAACTAAAATAAAAAACATAAACAAAAATAAATAAGCCTATAATAAATAAACTAAACTAAATAAAAATTAAAATAAACATAAAAAAAATAAATAGACTAAATAAATAAAAAATAAACAAATAAACCTAAACATACTAGTTTACTTAATTTTAAATAAAATAAAATAAAAAAAATAAACCCTAAACCCCAAACCCTAAAACTAACCCTAAACCTAACCATACACCCTAAACCCTAAATAAACCCTAAATCTTAAACCCTAAAACCCTAAACCCTAAACCCTAAACCCTAAACCTAACCTAAACCCTAAACCCTAAACCTAAACACTAAACAATAAAAAAACCTAAATACATAAACCTAAACTAAATAAACCTAAAATTAAAATAAATAAAAATAAACTTAAATAAAATAATATTAAATAAAACCTAAACTAAAACTTATGCCTAAATAATAAACCTAAACTTAAAAAATAAAATAAAATAAAACTAAAAAAACTAAAAGAAAATAAATAAAACATAAACTAAACTAATAAATAAAATAAACCTAAAAATTAAAACTAAATGTGAAAGAAAAATATAATAAACTTAAAATAAAAACCTAAAACCTAAACCTAAAAAATTAAATAAAAACCTAAACCTAGACCAAAAAAAATAAAAAAATAAACCTAAACCTAAAAAAATAAAATAAAAAAATAAATCTAAACTAAAAAATAAACATAAACCAAACCTAAACCTAAAATAAACTAAAATAGAAAACCTAAACTTAAATAAATAAACCTAAAATAAATAAACTAAACTAAATAAAAAATAAAACAAAATAAAAAAAAAATAAAATAAATTGAATAAAAAAATAAACTAAATAAACCTAAACCTAAATGTATACTTAATTTTAAAAAAAAAACTTAAACCCTAAATCTTAAAAAACCTTAATCTAAACTAAATAAAACCTAAAAATAAAATAAATAAATAAACCTAAACTAAAATAAAATAAAATGAAAACTTATACTAAAAAAAATATAAACCTAAACTTAAACCTAAACCTAAACTAAAACTAATTAAAACCTAAACTTAAAAAAAAAATAAACCTAAAAATAAAATAAATAAAAAACCTAAACCCTAAAAGAAAAAAATGTAAACCTAAAATAAAAAAATAAAATAAACCTAAACTAAACTAAATAAAACTAAAATAAGCTAAACCTAAACCTAAACCTAAACTAAATAAAATAAAATAAACTAAAATTAAACCTAAACCTAAACCTAAACTAAAAAATAAAATCTAAAAAAATAAACCTAAAATAAAACTTAAACCTAAACCTAAAAATAAAATAAAACCTAAACCTAAAAAATAAACTAAAATAAAAAAACCTAAATTAAAATAAAACTATAAAATAAATAAAATAAAATAAACCTAAAAAATATAACTAAAACAAATAAAAAAAATAAACTAAATAAACCTAAACCTAAAAGTTTAATTTATTTAAATAAAATAAAAATAAAAAAATAAAGAAAAGAAAAATAACTCTAAACCCCAAATAAACTAACCCTAACCTATAACCTAAACCAAATAAAACCTAAAAAAATAAAAAAATCAAAACCTAAACTTAAAAAATAAGAAAAATATAACCCCATAAAAAAATAAAAAAACAAAACTAAACTAAACAAAAACATAAACCTAAACCTAAACCTAAAAAATAAACTAAAATAAATAACCTAACTAAAAAATAAATAAACCTAAACCTAAATAAAATATAATGAAAACTTAAATTAAACATAAACCTAAACCTAAAAAACTAAGTAAAGCCTAAACCTAAAAAAATATAAAAAATAAATAAAATTTAAACTTAAACCCAAAACTAAAAAAAAAACCTAAACCTAAAATAAAAATAAAAGAAACCTAAACCTAAACTAGAATAAATAAAATCTAAAACAAAACCTAAACTAAATAAAATAAAATAAACTAAAAAATAAACCTAAACCAAAACTAAAAAAGAAAACCTAAAAATAAACCTAAAATAAAAACCTAAAACCTAAACCTAAAGAAACAAAATAAAAACTCAAACCTAAACTAATAAAAAAAATAAAACTTAAACCTAAAAAAAAAAATAAAAGTAAAAATATATTAAAAAATAAACCTAAACCTTAAAAATAAACTAAAATAAAACCTAAGCTAAAATAAAAATACCTAAAATAAATAAACTAAAAAAAGAAAATAAACGTAAATAAAAATCAAAAATAGAGTAAACTAAAATAAATAAAAAATGAACTATATAAACCTAAACCTACCAATTTACTTAATTTAATAAATATAATAAAAATAAAATAAAATAAAAAAACCATAACCCTAAACCCCAAACCCTAAAACTAACCCTAAACCCTAAAACCCTAAACCCTGAACCCTAAACCCTAAACTCAAAACCCTAAACCTTAAACCCTAAACCCTAAGTCCTCAACCCTAAAACCTACAACCCTAAACCATAAACCCTAAACTCAAACCCTAAACCCTAAACCCTTAACCCTAAACCCTAAAACCTAACAACAAAAAACTAAATAAACCTAAAAAATAAATAAATAAATAAAAAACCTAAAACCTAAATAAAATAAAAAAATAAATAAAATAAACCTAAACTAAAACCTAAACTAAACCTAAACCTTAACCTAAAATAAAATAAAATAAAAATAAAAATTAAACTATAATAAAATAAATAAAAACCTAAAATAAACTAAATAATAAAATAAACTTCAAAAGAACCTAAATAAATAAAAACTAAATGTAAAATAAAAATTAAATAAACCTAAAATAAAAACCTAAAACCTAAACCTAAAAAAAATAATAAATAAAAACTAAACTAAAATCTAATAAATAAAAACCTAAACTAAACTAAAAAATAAAAACCTAAACTAAACTAAAAAATAAAAATCCTAAACAAAATAAAAAAAACATAAAAAAAATAAAAAAATAAAACCTAAAATAAAATGAAATAAAACTAAATAAAACCTAAACCTAAAAAATAAGCCTAAAAATAAACCTAAATAAATAAAAAAATAAAACATATACCCTAAACTAAAATAAAAGCCTAAACCTAAATAAAAAAAAATAAACAACAAATAAAATAAACCTAAACCTAAGATAACCTAAACATAAATAAAATAAAATAAAATAAACTAAAATAAACTAAACCTAAACTTAAAATGAAAACCTAAAATATACCTAAAATAAAACCTAAACATAAAAAAATAAAAAATAATACATAAACCTAAATAAAATAAAAATAAACTAAAAAAAAAAAAATAAACCTAAACCTAAACATAAACTTAAAAAATAAACTAAAATAAAAAACCTAAACTAAAATAAATAAACCTAAAATAAATAAACTAAACCAAATAAAGATAAAAATAAACCTAAATAAATTTAAAAAGTAAATAAACTAAAATAAATAAAAAATAAACTAAATAAACCTAAACCTACCACTTTACTTAATTTCATAAAATAAAAAGATAAAAAAAATAAAAAACCTTAAACCCTAAAACTAACCCTAAACCCTAAACCGTAAATCCTAAAGCCTAAAACCCAAAACCCAAAACCCAAAACCCTAAACCCTAAACCCTAAACCCAAAACCCTAAACCCTAAACCCTAACACTAAACTCGAAACCCTAAACTCTAAAATGTGAACCCTAAACCCTAAACAGCAAACCCTAAATCCTAAAACCTAAACCCTAAACCCTAAACACTAAAACCTTAAAACTAAACCTAAACTAAATAAACATAAAAAATAAAATAAATAAATAAATAAAAACATAAGCCAAAATAAAATAAAAAAAATAAACTAAAATTAAAACCTAAACTAAAACCTTCACCTAAACCTAAACTTAAACCTAAAAATAAAATAAAATAAAAAATAAAACTAAACTAAAATAAAAAAATTAAAAACCTAAACTAAACTAAATAAAATAAAATAAACCTAAGAATAAAAACCTAAATAAAATAAAACTAAATAAATAAAAAAAAAAATAAAAATAAAATAAAATAAAATAAAACTAAATAAAACCTAAACCTAAAAAAAAATAAACCTAAAATAAATAAAAAATAAACCTAAACCTAAAATAAACAAAATAAAATAAACCTAAACCTAAATTAAAATAAACTAAACTAAAATAAATAAAATTAAACCTAAACCTAAACCTAAACTAAATAAAATAAACTAAACTAAAAATAAACCTAAACCTAAACTAAAAAATAAAACAAAAAAATAAACCTAAAACCTAAAACCCAAACCTAAAAAATAAAATAAAAACCTAAACCTAAACCTAAAAATAAAAAATAAAACCTAAATCTAAAAAATAAAATAAAATAAACTCAACTATAAAATAAACCTAAACCTAAACCTAAACCTAAAAAAATAAACTAAAATAAAAAACCTAAACTAAAATAAATAAACCTAAAATAAATAAACTAAACTAAATAAAAATAAAAATAAAACCTAAATAAAAATAAAAAATAAAGTAATCTAAAATAAATATAAAATAAACTAAATATACTAAATAAACCTAAACCTACCGATTTACTTTAAAATAAAAAAAATTTAAACCCTAAATCCTAAACCCTAAACCTTAAACCCTAATCCCTAAAAAACCCTAAACCCTAAACCCTAAACTATAACCCTAAACCCTAAACACTAAAAGCATAAACCCTAAAACCACTAAACCCTAAACCCTAAACCCTAAACCCTAAACCCTAAACACTAAACCCTAAACCCTAAACCCTAATCCCTAAACCCTAAACCCTAAACCTACCCCTAAACCTTGATGAAAAGAACATCACCACAACCAGCCGCCTAAATCGGAGGAGGCATGGTGAGGCAATTATCGTAGTGGTGGTGGGGATCTAGATGGTGGATATGGGTGGAGGAATGATGAAGGTTACGCTGGTGGTGGTGCAAAGGAGAGATCGATATGATGGTGAATCCGCCACTCAAGAGGTTGGGGTGGTTCTTATGGGAACTAGAGAAATTGATGAATGACCAACTTGATTTGTCGCTATGGAACTATGTATTTATAGAGAGATGACTCTAGTTATCTAGGGTTTTGATTTGCTCTATGCTCATTTTTTATCTATGTCATCGCTTGTGTCTTAGAAAACTTGGGTTTACTTGGAAATCAAAAGAAGAAATGTTGAATTTGAATTTGTTCTCTAAAAATAAAAAAAAAACCAACCCTAAACCTAAACCTAAATCCTAAACCCAAAACCTAAACCTAAAACCTAAACCCTAAATCCTAAACCCTAAAACCTAAACCCTAAAACCTAAACCCTAAACCCCAAAACCCTAAAACCCAAACCTAAACATTTAACCCTAAACCTAAAAAAAGATAAAACCTAAACCTAAACTAAATAAAACCTAAAAAAATAAAATAAATAAAAAACATAAATAAATAAAAAAAAAAAATAAAAAAAAATAAAAATCTAAACCTAAACCTAAACCTTAACCTAAAAAAATAAAATAAAAAGTAAAAAACTAAACTAAAATAAAATGAATAAAAACCAAAACTAAACTAAAAAATAAATAAACCTAAAAAAATTTAAATAAAATATAAACTAAATGTATAATAAAAATAAAATAACATAAAATAAAATAAAAACTAAATATAAACTTAAACGTAAAAATAAACCTAAAAAACATAAAAAATAAATAAAAATAAAACCAAACATAAAAAAAAATAAAACCTAAAATAAACAAAGTAAAATAAACCTAAACCTAAACTAAAATAAATTAAACTAAAATAAATAAAATGTAAACTAACCTAAAATAAACTAAATAAACCCTAAACTAAATAAAATAAAATAAACTAAAATAAACCTAAACCTAAACTAAAAAATAAACCTAAAAATAAACCTAAAATAAAACCTAAAGCCTAAACCTAAAATAAAAATAAAAAACTTAATCCTAAACCTAAAATTAAAAATAAAACCTAAACCTAAAATAAAATAAAATAAACAAAACTAAAAAATAAACATAAACCTAAACCTAAACCTAAAAATAAACTAAAATAAATACCTAAACTAAAATAAATAAACTAAAATAAATAAACTAAACTAATTTAAAATAAAAAATAAACCTAAATAAAATAAAATAAAATAAACTAAATAAATAACCCTAAACCCTAAAACTAATGTTTAATTTATAAAACCTAAACCCTAAATCCTAAACTCTACAACCCTAAATCTAAACTAAACCTAAAACTAAAACCTAAACCCTAACTCCTAAACCCTAAACCCTAAAACCTAAAATAAACCTAAACTAAACCCTAAACCTAAACCCTAAACCCAAAACCTCACACCTAATCCTAAACCTAAACTAACCCTAAACCTAAACCTAAAAATCTAAACCCTAAAGCCTAAACTCTAAACCTAACTTAAACTAACTACCCTAAAACCTAAACTAAACCTCAAAAAAAATTAACCCTAAAGTTAAGCACTAAACTCTAAAACCTAAACCCTAAACTATAACTAAACCCTAAACCTAAAACCTAAACCCTAAACCTAAAATTTTAAACTAAACCTAAAACCTCACCCTAAACCTAAAACCTAAATACCTAAACCTAAACAAATAAAACTTAAAAAAATAAATAAATAAACAAAAACCTAAATAAAATAAAATAATAAAATCAAATTAAAACCTAAACTTAAACCTAAAAATTAAATAAAATAAAAAATAAAAAATAACTAAGATAAAATAAATAAAATCCTAAACTAACTAAAAAAATAAATAAACCTTGAATAAAAAAAACCTAAATAAAACAAAAACTAAACATAAAATAAAAATAAATAACCTAAAATAAAACTAAATAAAAACTAAATAAAAACCTAAACTTAAAAAATAAATAAAAAAATTAAACCTAAAAATAAAAAAAACCTAAACCCTAAACTAAAAAAATGTAAACCTAAAATAAAAAATAAATTAAATAAATTAAACATAACCTAAACTAAAATTAATAAAACATAAACCTAAACCTAAAACTAAACCTAAAAATAAAAAATATACTTAAACCTAAAAAATAAAATAAAAATAAAACTAAACTAAAAATAAACATAAACCTAAACCTAAACCTAAAAGATAAACTAAAATTAAAAACCTAACCTAAAATAAATAAACTAAACTAAATAATAAATAAAATAAGATAAAGCTAAATAAAGAAATAATAAACTAAATAAACCTAAACCTACTAGTTTACTTAATTAAAAAAAACTCTAAACCTTAATTCCTAAACCCTAAACCCTAAACCTAAAACCCTAAACCTACAACCTTAATCCTACAACCCTAAACCCTAAACCCTAAAACCTTAAACCCTAAACCCTAAACCCTAAACCCTAAACTCTAAACCCTAAAACCCTAAACCCTAAAACCTACTACCTTAAACCCTAAACCCCAAACCCTAAAGTTTAACCTAAACCCTAAACCTTAAAATAACCATAAAACCTAAGAATGGGCAAAAACTTGATGATAGGAACATCACTGCCAACTAGACTTTATCCAGATCTAAAAGTGGAGGTAAAAGTGGAGATGATGATTATCGACGGTGGTGGGGATCTAAAAGTGCATGGAGGTGGTTGGTTATGGTGGTATGGAGGAGAGAGCATAATGGTGAGGGAGACATTAAATATGTTGGTGAAAATATAAAATGATTCATGGGAATTAGAGAAACCAACAAGATTGGCTATGGAACTTAAAACCTAAATCTTAAACCCAATACCTAAACCCTAAAATAAACCCTAAACCTACATCCCTAAACCCTAAACCCTAAACCCTAAACTATTTAAACCAACCCCAAACCAACCAAAACCCCAACCTAAAACCCAAACCCTAAACCTGAATAAAGATGTCATTAGAGTAGATCTAAAGAATGACCTAATCCTAACATAGTTATAGCTAAAGAAAATGTCTTCAAGAGACTTTCCTTGACTATTATAGATTTGAATACCTTAAACCCTAACCCATCATATTATAATACCATATATATAGTATAATGTAACATCATATATTTGAGCATGTAGTGATGGGTTTTAGATGTTAAGATGTTTTGAAATGTTTAAGTATATATGGTATTTATTATAATCTATATTAATATAAATCATAAAAATATTTATTTAATAAATTAGATGATGATATTTGTTAAATTTGAAGTGGGAATTAGGTTGTAGTACCAAGGTTGTGCTATGCCACATGTATTCTAAAAAAGTAAGATTTTATAAAAAATAAATATTATAAAGCATAATATAAAATACATATATATTGTTACTCACATTTTAAATTTTTTTTTTAGTATTTTACAATCATGTTGAGCTATAATAATTATTTATAAAAAGTTGATTTAAACTTTAAAATGGTGGAATTTGGCCAAATTCATAAGGTAGACATGATATCATAATATATTATTTTAATTAAAATATGTAAGTGACAAATAAAATATATGATTTTTTATTTAGACTAATTTTTTTATGATTTGCCCAATGTGATATAATATAATATAATATAATATAATATGAATGTATTATAATATAGATTCCATAACATAGTATAGCATCATGCATTATAATACCATTAAAACTACTGTTGTTTAACATATTTTAGTTATTATGTATGTAGTAGAGTTTGTACTAGCATAATAAAAAATATTATTTATGTCGAGATGATGGATTAATTCAATAAGGTGTTTTAGGGAATATCATTGGTGCTATGGTGTGTCATTTAATCAAAAGAATGGAATTTTGCATTAAAAAAATGTTCATTTTCATAAAAATTTTATAATTTTTTTTTTGCTTAAAGTGATTCATTTTAAGGTGTAATTTAAGATAACATATTATATGAAATAATATTAAAATATAATGTACATACCAATATAACTTCACATATATATGAATGTGGTGGTGTGTTACTAAATGTTATTGAACATTTTAGTATGTTTTACTTTGTTATAATACATTGGGTCAAAACTCACAAAAATAATTTGAAGGTTGAGATGAAGAATATGGCCAATTCATAAGAATAATAACCAAGTAACACCAAAATTATGCTATTTTATACCATTTCTAAAGAAAAAATAACAATTTTACATCCAAAATTACCATTATTCATATTTTGAGAAAATTTGTATTTCCTTTAAGTGATATTAATGAGGTGTAATGTTAGAAATATATTATATTATAGCAAATTATAATATAACATCATAATATAATATAATATAGTGTGTTAATTCAACTATAATATGTTTAGCATGATATTGTATAGTTTGAGCTGCATCACCAATCATAAAAGATTACAATGTTAAGATGATGTAATTTCAAGAATAGTTAGGCTTTTTGGAAGTATAAAGGTGTGCATAAGAGAAAAATAAGATTTGATGAGAATTCCATGTCGACATGGAGGAGATGCTAGGGATCACATGCATTGGACATGGCATGTGAGGGGTCTATGTCGAGGGCATAGAAAAAATAATTTGGGATAAGGTTTGAATTTGATTTAATTATAATTTGGAAGAAAGATTCACTAGGATAAGATTCTATAATCCACCGTAGATTAAGATCAATTGACTTATTTTATTTTTTTTTAATTGATTTTAGGCATATCTACTGAGATATGGCTGAAGTTCGGGGATCGGTATATGAACCTTCCACTGAGAAGGTGTTTGGGCTATCTGGGGATTGTAATTTGAGTTTAATTTATAGATTTGTTTGGGGATGTATCCACCGGGATACATAGTTAGATTTCTTTGATTTAGACTCTACCGGGAGAGTTGGTTTAATTTGGATCCACTGAGGTTGGTTTTGAATTTGATTTGGTTGACTTGTTTATATATGATTCGTGACTCCACCGAGAAGGGTGTGTGATTTAACCCCACTAGAAAATAGATTGGGTTTAATTTAATCTAAGTTATGGACCATGTCGGGTGTGATGGACTGAGAAGGGCTATATCAACTGACCTACCCTCAAATTTATAAATCCAAAGGATAGTCTACCACGTGTAGAGCTATCCAACTAAGGGTTTCCTTTGCAACAACTATGCTAGAAGAAGGCATAGCACACGCATATCTTATAATGAGGAACAAGCCGGGTGATTGTTTGGATGCACAATAAATCAAACCTGACCTAGGGTGACTATTGAGTGATTATCGCTAAGGATTTATGTCAACTCAAAAGTAATCATAATTAATTTTATCTTAAATTCATGTAATTTGATATGCTTTGTTTGGTTTAGTTTGATTTTGAATTGAGGCACATTGGGGATGAGATCGATCAAATTTGATAGATTTAATTTATGGACCATGTTGGTGAGATGGACTCATTGAGAAGGGGATATATTGCACTTATCCTATCTCGAGTCAAATCCAAAGATAGTCTCCGGTAGAGCTAGCCAACATAAGGGTTGCCTTTAGTGAAATGGCTATCTAAAAAAAGGCATAGACTTACATCTTCTAAGGAACAATCATGGTGACCTATTGTAGTAACAAATCAAACTTGACATAAAGACTGAGGAATGTCAGGGCTTATAAAATCAAGAGTAGGTGATTCATAGGGAGTTTTGCTAACACCTCTAAAGATGATGCCAATATGTATCGCTAGGGTGTCCTCCCAATCCACAAGTGAATATATTTTGTTTTTATATGTTTGTGTGGACCTTTGTATATGAGGGACAACACCGAAGGATATTGACTTATCTCGCATTTACTACACCAATGGAGAAATAAATCCAAGATGGATTCAAACCATAGGGTGGTTACTAGAAGGAACTGCCTAACACAAGTAACCTAGTGTCTAAATGAGGTCGCAAAGGATGTGATCCAAATATAGTGCCCACTCGGGAGGTGCTAACAGGGTTGTTATCCTGAGCCTTATAAAAGAAAGCCAATAAGTATATGGTGGCTAACTCAAGGAGAAAGCATAACAAACTTACATCTGCCATGAGTGGTGTATCCTAAGTTGCAAGAACCAACCAACCTAAGGTGTATCCATCAGCATGAGTATTGTATCCATCAGCATAGTGAGAACCAACCAACCTAAGGCCGGATGTGCAACAATCAATGAAAAGAGCATGAAGGCTTACAACTAATCAACCGATCATCTGATAGTCTCTGTCATCCTTGATATATGTTATCTAAACTAGAGTGATACTATGGTAGCGAGGAAGGACAACCCAAACTTGAAGTAGTAAGGAGGGATGGAGACGCTAGGGGACTTATCCTAAGTCTCAAATATACTTGACCCATTTAGTGCACAAAGGCTAATCCAAGAAGAAAGTATAGTAGACTCACATCCTCTTAAATGAAGCCAACATGAGGTAGCTTACCAGCAACATTGTAAGGCCTACCAAACTAACAAGGTGCTCATTGGTGTTGGGTGGCCAAGTAAAAAAGAAAAGCATAGAAGACTTACATCCTCCAAAGTAAGAAGATCAGGTGAACACAGGTGGTAAGATGTTAGCCCATCCTAAAGCCTATGAGAGTCAATTATCTCAACCCAATGTAGCCCGAAATAAATGTTTGTGTGTAGTTTGTATTTGTGTTTTATCGATGGAGGATAGGATGTCGCTTTGGTTCTTTACACCTACTTTAAACACATCATGGCAGATTCACAAATAATAATACTTTCAACATGGAAGAGATTAGATTTGAAATAGAATTTTCATTGAGGATTATTATTTTTAAACATAATTTATAATATTTATTTAAGTATAGTCCATTGATTGGAAGCATTTGGCACTCTCCTTATGAATATGTGATAAGATCCTCCTTGGTAGCCTTCTCTATGGGAAGGGCCTTCCCAATGGGTTCAAACTTTCTCCCATCTTACTACAACAATCACCTCCTTAGAACTAAAATAAGCTTTCCTACTTGAAAAGCTCTAGAAAGGACCAACTTATTATGAGCTTGAATCATTTGCTTTATACAATTTGAGGTTTTGCATGCTCATGCATTCTCTAAACCTTGAGCTTTCTAACCATAATGTGGCCTTATGCTCTTGTGATCTTGACTACAGCTTATCCTTAGTGATGGGTGTTAGACTTGGTAGAATGGCTTCACCCATACACCAAGGATAAAGGAGTAGAATATGTTGGAGTTCTATATTGTAGCAGCCCACAATGCTTCAACTAATTCATTCCATTGTCTATTTATCAAAGTGCCTTCTCTGATTTGATAGATCTTTTGTGAAGGCTTCTACTAAGCCGCTGCCTTCAAGTAGTTGATGGTAGAATATCTCAATCTAAATGTTCTCGGAGAGTATCATCTTAAATTTTGAATACCATTATTAGATATAATTCATCAAGCACTCAACCTATATATGATATGGTTTAAAAAAATTGGAGCACATACTAGTTTGTGACCTCTCTAAGCATAATCACCTTCACACATTTAGAAAAGTAAATAAGTAGCTAAGATGAATCAATGATAAGAAGAAGGATCTGCATCACTATGTCGACAACACTTGAATGGCCATGAGGCCGTAGATGTAGAATATTTGGTGGTTGTGTATGACCACACCATGTATTTGACATTGGTGGCATGACCTATAGATCAATGCAATCTTGATCATACTAAGTAGTATCTTTGTCTCTGATTGGCTTTCATCTTCAAACCGATTGATCCACATAATCTGAGTGTAATCACCATCATAGCTTCTGCTTATATAAATAATGTAACCATATATGATCAAAGATCACTATAAGACATCATCCACAAGAGTAGAAAGTGCTCTCTTTTCATCCACTTGACTCGAGATAGTTTATGTAATCCATGAATGGTTGATTCAAAACTCCTTGTTCTTCTTGCAATGGCAACCTCCCATTTAAGAGAGTACTTTTGATGAGTTCAATCAATAAGGGATAACACTCTATTTTGGACCTTTACCGAGATATGGGCTCATCCTTTATGCCAACTCTTAAAGTTTGGTTAAAACATATGCTATGATGTTTCTGAGGAATCTTATAAATGGCAACCTCTATGATTTAGGCCAACAACCCATGGTGTACTTCTGGTAGAGATGGAGCTTAATTATAACCTTAGGACCCCCATTTGATAACTAGTAGAATTTCTAAGATGTTGATGTTTGGATGCTAGTAACAACTCCATACCGCAATAAAAGGCTCATATTTGGCTTCATTGTTGGAAGGATTGGACGATAATATGAGAATCTCATCACATCATGGACCTGAGTTAAGAGAACTATTCCTACCCCTACCTTGGAATAGAGATTGTTGTTCTTCTTCTTTTGGAAGCCACACCATCAAAGTACATCTCCCAAGCAGAATTTTTTGTATCCCCTAAGTTCATGATTTATTCATCTGGTGATCATCACAAGCAAAGAGTCAAGGGGTGCCACTAAGAAATTCATTGCTTGTCCTTTCAATCGCATGGATGGGTATGAAAGTAATGACAAACTATAAGATCATGGATCATCTTAACTATCTGATAGCCAACATGAGATATCAGTGGGATTAATCCAGTGATCAAGTTCACCTTATGAGAAAGCATGTAGTGTTGTAGCTTTAGATGCAAAGATTAAAACTAGGCAATGCTTCTCAATGGGTGGATAATTACTGGGGATTAGAATGTCGAGATAGTAGAGATTTTCCTTTAATCATTAGCTTGGGCCAACAAAACACTAAGGGAGTCATCTAACCAAGAGTGTAAAGTATGAGATTGCCCAAGATATGAATAGAAGGTGTCATCAAGTAATGCTTGATGTCTTCAAAGGCATGCTCACACTATCATCCCACTTGAACTTAGCCCTTTTTGACAACCCATGAGAATGGAGACATCTTCAAAGGTTGACATAAAGCATCTTAGATATGCTATTCTTGGAATGATCTCAAGTTGAGTTAAACATTTATTGGCATTTGTAATATTTCTTTGACCTTCTTAGATCAATTTTGATTCCCTTTGATAACAAACCTAAGGAATTTCTTGAAGCTACTAGGAATGACATTTCTTGGAGTTCATTTTGAGGTTAAATTATCTTAATCTTGAAACTACTCAAGTCAAATAGATGGTCTTCCTTTTCTCTACTTTTGACCATGAGATCATCACGCACTCAATTTTGATGATGAATGAGTTTATCAAAGATTTGTATCCCATGTTATCTAACACCAAAGATTTTAAGTCAAATGCATGACTTTATAGCAATAGATTTTGACTTCTAAAGTAGTGTTTTCTAATCTTAAGGGCCATTTTCTAGTTATATCTATGTGCCATCCATGAAAGAGAAGACTGAGATGAGGAAATGTCCACCATTAGCTTTGGATTGGTAGTTAAAATTTTCCTTTTGACATGCCTTATTTAAATCTAAAATCATACATATGAGTTTGGCCAATATTTTTATTAACCATGATGCTCAATCTAGGTATTTTCTTCTCAATGAAGATATCATTAATCCTTTTACTTCAAAATGACATGTTGTTCATGTCTAATCCATGCATCTAAAGCTTCCTTGATAGTTAGCAATAATAAGCTATTACTAGTTTATGGACCTTATGTCAAGAGCCAATCTAGACATCTCTAACCCATGCAAAATCCAAACTCCAATAGCCTAACTATATCATTCATTCAACAAAGAAATTCTATGTTCATGATCTTCTTCGCCTTGTTGATTTCCTTGAGCTCATCGATGGTTGACTATCTCTTAAACTCAATCATGCATCTTTGACTCAAAATCATCTATCATTTATTTTTTAAAATCCTCATATGAGTTAATGTGATTTAAAAGAACCCATCATAAAATGATTGGTCACTAAAAAATCATTATCATCACTTGACCAATTATATCAATCATAGTCTTGATCTTGATTGAGATCTTTCATTTGTTTTCCCATATTCTTTTATTCCACCATGCTTACCAAGTATTGTTCTTTTCCAAATTATGAACACAAGGAAAATACCTTCAATCATATTCATAAATATTAATGAAATCTACAATCATCAAGCCAAACCAAAATCAACCCAAGTCAAACCCAACTTAACACTTTTGACTTGAAATGTTCAAATGAACCAAAACCCATTTGGACCCAATTTGCAATTGAATTTATAAATTAATCCCAAATCCATATATAAAATCAACTTAATCAAACTCAACCCAAAATCAATCCAACTAAACCCAATTGGTCCACTTGACCCAAAGTGGCCAATTTGACCTATTTGAGCCAAGTTCTAATCCTACCCAAATTGGATTGAACCAAGCTCATCAAAACCTCCCATCATGATTGTTGATCACCCTAAGTTGATCAATTAGAACAACTTAGGTCAATCCAAGTCAACTTGGTCATTTGCCCAAGTCAACCCCATATGAACCCAAACTAACCAAATTGTCACCTATGCAAATCCCTTGAAACCAATGATTCATACCAAATCAAAATCAATATTTGAATATGACTTGACCTTCAATTGAGTCAAACTAAACCCAATTGGTCCTCTTGACCCAAGTTGACCAAAATTAAACTAATATATAAAATTATGCCAAATCAAAATATAAACCAAATTGATTTAAACTAATGGCTCAAATTCATTCCAAATTGATTGAACTTGACCAAAGCCATGGTTGGACCCAATTGAATCCAATTGACCTACTAAGCCCAAATTGACCTAAAGGGTCAATTTTGCCTAAATCAAATATAAATCCAAATTAATTAAAACCAAAGCCTACAATCATCTTCAATTGGTCAGCTAAACCTAAACCAACGCCCAACCCAAGCCAATTTGGCCAATTTAGTCAAATTGGTCAACTAAACCCATTTGACCAAAATGAATTCAAATGAGCCAAAATAAAATCTTAGCCAAAGTAAACCAAACCAATTGAACCAAAACATCCCAAATGATCATATAAACTTGACCCAATCCTTGGTTTGACCCAATTTGACCAATTGGTCAACTTGACCCAACCTCATCCAATTTGACCTAAATGAGTCAAATTGATCCAAACCTAACCAAATCAACTCCAATTGACTTGAAATTTGGGCTAACCCACTTTTGGGTCATTTTAAGTCTGAGCCAAATAAAATCTAATGCCATATGATCATTCTACCCTTGGGTCAAGGGCATCACATGAGACAAATCACCCATGTAAGTGATCATTTCCATTCCTTGGCCACTTGGTACTCTCCTAATGGTCCACATAGGCACCTGACACCACCAACTGAAGGGGTGGGTTGGGTCCATGACCCATGGGAGGTGAAATCACCTCACCCTCCTCGAAGCATTTGAAACCCATAGATACCCATGATTCCTCTTTGCCACCTCCACACCTTCAACCAACCAAGTTAAGCTAACCACTCACCTCCCCGCCACCCATGACACCCTGAGATGGCCGCATTGCCACTAGAAGCCAAACCCAATCCCACCGTCTGATCAAGAGGAAGGGGAGATACACCCCCCCAATTTCCACTCAAACACTCACAAAAATCATTGCTTGGAGCCCTAGCTACCCAAGATGAGCTGCTAGAGCCATTCTCAAAGCTCCCAAGCTCGTTGCTCAATAAAAAAAATGCAATTCTTGTTCGTCTCAAAATAAGACACTCCCATTTCTAACCTAACTTCTCCATTTCTCCATTAAACTCAAATTAACTTTGTACGCACCTTCTCTAGGCCTCGAGTAAGAAAGAATCATCTCCCAAGCTTCTCAAGCACTAGAGGTGGGACTTCGATCAAAGTCGAGCTCAAAATTGTAGGTTCATGGCCTTCTGAGTGAACGTCGAGGAATTGATCCAATTGTTGGTCAACAAGGTTTCATCTCCACTAGATGAAGCTTCCTCAATCGAGCCACCCTTGAGCTCTTTGCAGGTATGCTTCCAAAATTGATCCTTAAGCAAAAAAGGGTTGGAGCATTTTGAAGAAAACTTGCATCTCATGTGATCTTGACCGCTGGATCTCCCTCGATGGTGTGGGATCCTTGAGTTGATGAGCTCGTAAGCCAAGTGAGCAATGGTGAACGAACTATTCTCCTCACTGTGATGTTAGAATCATCTATTCTCGCTGAATAATGGATGGTCGATTAATTCCACTATCAATCTAATTTTATTAAGTTGGGATTAGTCCCATCTTAGATTGATGATGAAAGAAAGCATCGATAATGGATTAGTGATATGTTTTAAGCCAACATCAAATGAAGTAACATGGCACCATAGTAATTAATTAATTTAAGCTTAATCATTTTAATGGCTGAATCTTCTAAAAATAAAAAAAAAATCTTAGAGAAATAAAAAAACATGCAAATAAATACTCATTTTAAAGGTATTTTAGAGGACAATTAATTAAAAATAATCTTAATTAATTTTAAATAGTAATTAAGGTTTAATTACAAAATTAATTAGCTTAATTACTCCCTATTTACTTGAGAAATTAATCCCAAATTTTGTGGGTTAATTTAATGGGATGACCTCTGCCTCTCATGATTTGGTTGGGATTTATTGCTTACTTAATTAGAAATTGACTAATTAAACCTTAACTACTCTTTTAAGTTAATTAATGATTAATTCCATGAATAGTAATAAATTGGTTAATTAAGTTTATTAATCATTGTTCAAGTAAGTGAACTAAGGAATAATTGGGACCCCTTTCCCTAAGTTCATTTCACCCTTTTAAAATGAAATTAATTAAGATTTAACTAATTAATTAAATCAATTAATCAAATTAAAGTCATAATCACATTAGACTTTAATTAATTAAATCATGGGTAGATCTTTGTTTAATATGTTGAAGGAGTTTAATAAATTTATGGTTAGTCCACATGTGTGGGAAAATCATAAGAGTAATTAATTAAGTCCCTTAATCTAATTAACTATTAATCATGAGCCAATTGCATTAGGCCCCTTTTATTTCCTCGATCATTGCAAATTTATTTTTCATGCATATCATGTTGGCCATAATTATTTAGTTAATTACTTTAAGGTGACATAAGTAAGGGTAATTAATTCATCTAATTAAGGTTTCAACCTAATTAACCCATAAAATCAACTTAACTACATTTCCTTAAATTAAATCAAATCAAAAATGTGGAAATGGGTTTAAAACAGCATGTGATGATTTCTCTTCCCTTCTTTAAATCAAATCAAATCCAAAACTTAATTAATAAAAAAACTTTGATTTGTTTTAAATAATCTTATTTGATTTAATTGTCCTTAAGAACTAGTTTGGTTGAATAAATCACATGCTTATATTTGATTGTCCTCTTTCAAATCATGTTAAATTTGGTATGAATTCATGCATCCATCTTTTCAAAATCAAGTAAAATAAAAGGATTTCCTTTATGTAAGCTTGCATGTGTTGATTTAATTTAATATATGAATGGATATTATCACTATTAAATCCAAATGTATTTCACAAAAGCTTATAAATGAATGATAATGTGTTATGATGCTAGTTATAAACACATAAGAAATGGATGTGCATATAGATTAAGTGTATGAATGTTGAGTTCTTCCTCTCATGTGTTGATTTATATAAGATTGAATGGTAATGGTATATAGTCCGGACATCTCAGAACACGAGGTTTTAGCTAGCCCCAAGGAGGTCATTTGATTACCTCACTTCCCTGGTTTAACATCGACACGTACCCATTTGATTTCATTTCTTATGTATTTGAACATTATAATTTGGATAGACCTTTAATACATATAAATTAATGGTTCAATCAAAAAAATATATACAATCTTTGCATGGTTTTCTTTCCCTTATTTATGTATACATGCATGTGTGTCCAAGAACAACAAGTATATAGTCTGGACATCTCGGGAATACAAGGCTTTAATTAGCCCCAAGGAGGTCATTTGAATACCTCACTTCTCTAGTTTAACAATGACACATACTTGCCTATGTCTTTGCACATGTGTATGTATATGTGATTAGTGAATGAAAACCCCATTTTACATTAAAATTCCATTCATTTATAATTGACTAAGTGGTTGAATTAATTAGCCATATGATTTGGAGCTTACTTCCTATGTTCATGTATACAAATTTACATATGTTTGAATGCAAATGGGTATATAGTCTAGACATCCTGGGAATATGAGGCTTTAGCTAGCTCAAAGGAGGTCATTTGATAACCTCACTTCGCTGGTTTAACAACAACACATGCCTATTTAATTTCATTCTTATGTTTTTTTTGTATAAAAATTTGGATAAAGTTTTAAATTAATATGTTAAAATAATTCAATCAAATAAAATATAAATTCAAAAAACATACACATACATTCATCATTTAAGTGTAAAAAATATGCATGTATAGATACACTTAGATTAAATCATATGCATGTTACATGTGATGGAAAGGAATGATTTAATATATTTTATGTGGTAGTAATTTAATTAAACTAATCTTAAGATGCCTTTCATTTTGAATAGGATTATTTAAAGTGAACCTAAACTTAGGATTAATTAAATCATTTAATAAGCCATTCACTAAAGAGAACTAAATCAAATTAATATACTTTAGAAAGTGTCTTAAGGTAGGGATGAAAGAGGGAAATCCTCTTTTCCTCTCTTTATACACTTAGTTGCTAAGTGTAATCAAATGGAACAAAAGAAAACACAAATTAAAATTCTCAAATCAATTAAACTACTTCAAGTGAAATCAACATTTCATGTTAAATTGAATCCTTCTACACTTAGAAAATACAACACTAATGCCTAACAAGACTTACCACACAAGCCTTAATACACACATTAGAAATAAGTCACCACTTCTAGCTTTAAGTTATGATGGTGTTTGATGTGATGTATGTTTTATTTTATGATGTATTATTTTAGATTGGATGTTAGAGTGTATGCTTCATAGAATGGATTATAGGCTAATATTAGCCTAATCATGTTTTTTGCAAGGGATTATGCTTAAGGGATGCTTAAAAATAAATATAAATGCTCTTTTGTAGGCTTAAATCCTAAAGCATAGTCCAAGTTAGATAGGGCTTAGTTACCCATGTGTAGAGTGCTAAGTCCAAATTATAAATACAACTACTTGGGATTATATGTATATTTAGCTAACCTCTATTTTTGTGTGTAGTTAGATTTACTTTTCCCACATAAATGTAATTTTGCAATAGAATTAGATTAGTGCTATGGGGATTAGAATAAGTAGAAGGTTTGTCCAGGGTGCCCTTTGATGCCTTTGAAGCAAGCACCATCCAAACCAAAGAGGGAACCAAATCAAAATGGAGATATGAAGAAAGAAGACCCCATAGCATTTAATACAATTATAATTATTCTTTCATATTCCGGGTAGAGCCACCCATCTTTTCTCTCTTCAGTTGTAGGAGACTATCACTTTTATTCTTTTATAGTTTATATAATTCTTGATGTTATGTTTAAATTGTGCATTAGTACAACATGCTTCTCATTATTTCTTAAATGATTGATGCTTTAAGGGTTTGATAATGATTAAGCTCTTAGGATAAAATAACTTTTATACCCAACTAATCACTCATAACTAAATTTTAAACAACTCATATCAATATGGTTATATGTTTCACATCATGCATGAATATTCTTTCTCTCAACATGAAGGATCTCCATCCTTGCATGATAAAGGAATGCTTAACCTCTGAGGGCATCCCTTATGGTGGAGAACACCTTGTTCTAACTGATTTGAACCATAACGTATTTCATCATGCATTTTTGCATAAGAAATCCTAAAGCCTCTGTCAAAATGTTGTGCCTAAAATGAAATAAAATTTGAAAAGATTTTTCATCTATAGATTAAGTTATATGCTCATGCCCCTCATGCTCTAGTCTCTGGGAGTGTGTTTAGGACTTTAGTCTCTTTCTAATTAAAAAACTACCATAACTATCTTGCAATTCATAAGACCAACTACATGGTTTTAAAATCATAGGAAGAGTTAGATGCACCACCCAAGTGGTTATAAGTCTAAGTTGACAATTTATAAAATAAAATAATTGAAATAAATAAAAATAAATTAAATAAACTAAATAAACCTAAACATACTAGTTTACTTAATTTAAAAAATAAAAATAAATAAAAATAAATGTAAATAAACCTAAACCTACTAGTTTATTAATTTGAAAAAAAAAAAAAAAAAAAAACCCTAGCCCTAAATCCTCAACCCAAAAATTAACCCTAAACCTTAAACCTACAACTCTAAATCTTAAACCCTAAACCCTAAAACCCTAAACCCTAAACCCGAAACCCAAAACCCTAAACCCTAAAACCCTAAACCCTAAACCCTAAACCCTAAATCCTACCAGCCTAAACCCAAAACCCAAAACCCCAAACCCTAAACCCTAAACCCTAAAAACCAACAAACCTAAACCCAAACTAAATAAAACCTAAAAAATAAAATTAAAACATAAAACCTAAACCTAGATAAAATAAAAAATAAAATAAAATAAAAAAACATAAACTAAAACCTAAACCTAAACCTAAACCTAAACCTAAAAATAAAATAAAATAAAATAAAAAATAAAATAAAATAAATAAAAACCTAAACTAAACTAAAAAATAAAATAAACCTAAAAATAAAACCTAAATAAAATAAAAACTAAACATAAAATAAAATAAAATAAACCTAAAATAAAATTAAACAAAACTAAATAAAACCTAAACCAAAAAAAATAAACCTTAAAATAAAACCTAAAAATAAATAAAAATAAAACCTAAGCCCCTAAATTAAAAAAAAACCTAAAATTAAAATAAACAAAAAATAAACCTAAAACTAAACTAAAATAAACTAAAGTAAAATAAATAAAACCTAAACCTAAACTTAAAATAAACTAAACTTAAACCCTAAACTAAATAAAATAAAATAAACTAAAATAATCCCAAACCAAAACTTAAAAAACCTAAAATAATCCTAAAATAAAAACCTAAAAACTAAACCTAAAAAGATAAAATAAAAACTTAAACTTAAACCTAAAAATAAATAAATAAAACTTAAACCTAAAAAATAAAATAAAATAAAACTAAACTAAAAAATAAGCATAAACCTAAACCTAAACATAAAAAATAAACTAAAATAAAAAACCTAAACTAAAATAAATAAACCTAAAATAAATAAACTAAAGTAAATAAAAATAAAAAATAAAATAAACTAAAATAAAGAAAAAATAAACTAAAGAAACCTAAACCTACTGGTTTACTGAAATTTAAAAAAACCTAAACCCTAACCTAAACCCTAAACCATAAATCCTGAACCCTAAACCCTAAACTCTAAACCCTAAAACTAACCCTAAACTTTAAACCCTAAACCCTAAACCTTAAATCCTAAACTATAAAACTTGAACCCTAAAAAACCCTAAATCCTAAACCCTAAATGCTAAACTAACTCTAAACCCTAAACCCTAAACCCTAATCCCTAAACCCTAAAACCTAACCCTAAATTAAACCCCTAAACCTAAACACTAAACCCTAAACCCTAAAATACTAAAACTTAAACCCTAAACTAACCCTAAATCCTAAATCGTAAACCCTAAAAGCCCTAAATCCTAAAGCCTAAACCCTAAACACTAAACCTTAAACCTTAAACTAACCCTAAACCCTAAGCTAACCATAAACCCTAAACCTAAAACCTAACCTAAATAAATAACCTAAACCTAAAAAATAAAAAACCTAAATCTAAAATAAATAAAATAAAAATAAAATAAATAAAATAAACCTAAACCTAAATAACATAATAAAATAAAATAAATAAAACTAAACTAAATAAAACTAAATAAAATTAAAATTAAAATAAATTAATAAAAATAAAATAAAATAAAATAAAATAAAATAAATAAATTAAAAGAAATAAAATTAAATAAAACCTAAAATAAAATATAAAATAAATAAAATAAAATAAATTAAAAATAAAACAAATAAAACAAAATAAAAAAAAATAACAAAAAAATAAAATAAACTAAACTAAAATAAATAAAACCTAAAACTTAAACCTAAAATAAACTAAACCTAAACCTAAACCTAAACTAAATAAAATAAAATAAACCTAAACATAAACTAAAAAAATTAAACCTAGAAATAAACTTAGAATATTAACCTAAAACCTAAACCTAAAATCCTTAAACCCTAAACCCTAAACCCCAAACCCTAAACCTAAACCTAAAGTAACTAAAGTAAAAAAATAAATAAAAAAAAAAAAACCTAAACTAAAAGTTCTAAACCTAAACCTAAACCTTAAGATTGGGAAGAACCTTGATGGTGAACATCACCCAACCGTTTAGTCTAGATCTAATGGTGGAGGCAAAGGTGAGAGCAAGTTATCAGTGGTGATGGGGATCTGAGGTGGTGGATATGGAGGTGGTGGTCCCAAGAAGGGTGGCTATGGATGAGGAGTGACGAAGTGGTGGTGGCAGAGAGAGATCGGGGATATGATGGTGGATCCCGCCACTGAGAGGTCGGTGGTTCTGGGAACTGAGAAATTGAAGAATGGCCATCCGATCGCTATGCATGTAACTCTTTATAGTAGAAATGATTCTATCTAAGGTTTTGATTTGCTCTATGTGTGCCCATTTTTATCTAAGTTGTCACTATGTCTTAGAAAACTTTGTGTTACTTGGTTGATGATATCAAAAAAGAAGAAATGTTGAATCTGAATTTGTTCTCTATAAAAAAAAAAATCAAAATCCATAAACCCTAAACTAAAACCTGAACCCTAAAACTAAAACCTAAACCTTAAATCTTAAACCCTAAACTCTAAACCCTAAAACCTACAACCTTAAAACCTAAACCCAAAACCCAAAACCCAAAACCAAAAACCCTAAAAATTTAAAACCTAAACCTAAAATATATAAAACCTAAAAATAAAATAAATAAAAACCTAAACCTACAAATTAAAACAAAAATAAAATAAAAACCTAAACTAAAACCTAAACCTAAACCTAAACATAAAAATAAAATAAAAATAAAAAACTAAACTAAATAAAATAAATAAAACTTAAACTAAAAAAATAAAATAAACCTAAAAAACCTAAATAAAATAAAAAACTAAATGTAAAATAAAAAATAAATATAAATAAAATAAATAAACTAAACTAAAAAAACTAAACTTATAAATAAACCTAAAATAAAAAACCCAAAATAAATAAAAAATAAAACCTAAACCTAAACTAAAAAAAATAAACTAAAATAAACAAAATAAAATAAATCTAAACCTAAACTAAAATAAACTAAACTAAAATAAATAAAAAAAACTAAACCTAAAATAAACTAAAATAAAATAAAATAAATAAAATAAACCTAAACCTAAACTAAAAATAAACTAAAATAAACCTAAACTAAAAAAACTAAAATAAAACCTAAACTAAATAAAAATAAAAAAAATAAACCTAAACTAAAAAATAAAATAAATATAAACTAAACTAAAAATAAAAATAAAACTAAACCTAAACCTATAAAAATAAAAAAATAAACTAAAATAAATAAACCCTAAACCCTATGTTTTAAACCCTAAACTCTAACTAAATAAAAACCTAAATTTTAAACCCAAAAAAACTAACCCTAAACTAACCCTAAACTATAAACCTTAACCTCCAACTTAAATTTAAACCTAAACTAAACTCAATTCTAAACCTAAAACCTAAACACTAAACCCTAAACCTAATCATAAACCCTAATCCTAAACCTAAACCTAAACTTAAAACCTTAAAAAAACCCTAAACCTAAACCTAAACCTAAACTCCTAAAACTAAACCCTAAACCCTAAACTAACTATAAACCTTAAAACCTAAACACTAAACCCTAAACTCTAAACCTAAACTCCTAAACCCTAAACTCCTAAACTCTAAAGTATAAACTAAAACTCTAAACCCTAAACCTAAACCTAAACCCTAAACCCTAAAACCTAAATTAAACCTAAAGTAACTAAATAAATTAAAAATAAACCTAAACCTAAAACCTAATAAACCTAAACCTAAAAGTAAACCTTAAGAAGGGAACCTTGATATAGGAACATCACCATCAACCAGTTCAATCATGATCCGCATGGAGGCAAGGCAGGCAGGTTATCATAGTATGGTGGGGGCTCTGAGGTGTGGATATGGAGGTGGTGAGCAAAGGTGGTTTTGGAAGGGGAGGAGGACACAAGTTACATGTGTGGTGGTGGAGGGAGAGATCAAGGATATGATGTTGGATCATACTGAGAGTCGAGGTGGTTCGAGGGAATGGAGAACTGAAGAATAAAATGATATGATCTACTTTATGGAACTGTGTGTTTAATAGAGATGGTTCTAGTTATCTAGGGTTTTATTTACTATATGCATGCTCATTTTTTATCTATGTCATCGCTTATGTCTTAGAGAACTTGGTGTGTGGTGTTTATTTTGAGATGTCAGATACCACGCAGATGTTAAGGGTACTTATTGAAATGATCGGGTATGACATTAAGAAAAGATGCACTATCTCAAAAAATAGAAATCATCACCCTATAATGAACCTAATCACCTAATAAGGACTCATAAGGCATGATGGGTCTTAATACCAAAGATCTTTCCCTACTTTACATGGAAAAGCAAAGTAGGTTTATATTAAGTCAAGATTTGTTAAGTTCCTTATGGAGGCAAGCCTCCATAGTTAATTACATCTAAAGGATGTGAATCCATTAAGAATACTCTTGATTAAAGTAGTAATTAAAGTCTCCAAAGATTTCTAGACTATCAAAGGATTAGTTGTATTTGAAAATCAATTGGGAAAACTCAAGGAGAAGACTTATTATCACAGCCAAAGTAAATGAGTAGGGAATTCTCTTGATACTAGGAAACCTAGTGAGCATTTCAAACTGTCCTATATTTGGGTTTTATAATTTTAAAATTAAAGAGAAGATCAATTTTGTTAAAGTTTACATTTCATTATAAAGTTAAGAATTGTAATCTAATAATACAAGATTGTGGAGATGCCTAAGAGGTGAGGATTTATGCTTGTAGCTTAAAAGAAACATCCACCACAGATCCTAAATCTAGGGAACTTTAGCATAATCCAAAGCGTGACCTAAATATAAGTGAAAATGGGCATATGGTTTAACTCCAAGAGAGGACAAACCGCCAACCGCTACTTTCAAATCGAGTCAAACAACTAACGCCTCCTATACTTTAAATACATGAAGTCCGATCATATAATTTAAAATATTAGTTAGGCTATTATTAAATTAGAAAGAAACTAAAGTCCTTAAACCCACTCCCTTAAGAGACTAGAGCATGAGTGGTATGAGCATATGACTTAGTCTAGTGTAAAATCTTTTCAAATTTTATTTATTTTGATAATTCATTTTGACAAAGGCTTTATGTTTTTGATGCCTACATGCATGATGAAATAAGGTTGTTGGCTAAATCAACAAGAAAGGGATGTTTTCCAACACAAGGGATGCCCTCACAACTCAAGCATTCCCTATCATGTAAGGATGGAAATCCCTATTTTTAAGAGCAAAATAATTTGATATGCATGTTGTTGGCCATTCAACATTCAGCTGGGGTTGCTAAATCTTTTAATTATTTGATTTATGTCCTAGACTTTATGCGAGGTTATGAATTTTTTAAAACATTAGTTATGAGTTCTAGTTGGGTAGAAAGGTTAATTTTTTTCTAAGAGCCTAATCGCATTCCAGGCCACACATTCAAACATCAAACATATAACTAAGAAAAGCATGTCATCCTAATTGTGCACTTTAAACACAACATCAAAAAATTTTATAACTAACGCAAAAGAATAACAAGCCATTGATCGTGCCAGACAACACAAAAAAGAAAAATGGGTTGCCGAGCTCTACCCTTATACAACCAAGTACATAAAAGAATAATTTGCAATTTACAAATGATAAATGCTATGAGAGTCTTCATGTCATCATGTATCTTCCTCCTTCGATTTTATTTGCTCCACTTCAAAGGCATCACATGGCCTCCTAAGAAAAAGCCTTCTAGCCAATGCTCATCCTTATCCCCCCATAGCACTAATCCTAATTCCTAAAGCAAAATTAGATTAAAAATAGAAAAGTAAATCTAACTACACCTGCAAGACAAGTGTTAGCTAAACACACATACAACCCAGGCAATTATATTTATAATTTGGACTTAGCACCCTGCACATCGGTAACCAAGCCCACCTATCCTAACTTGGATTATGCTTAGGGGCTTAAGCAACCTACAAAGAGAGCATTTATATTTATTTTTAAGCATCCCCTTAAACATAATCCCTAGTAGAAAATATGATTATAATCACCTACCATCCAAAAAAAACAAACACCCTAACATGCAGCCTAAAATAATACATCACAAAACAAAACATACATCACACCTTGCATCATCCTAACATAAGGCTTGAAGTGGTGACTTATTCTAATGTATGTGTATTAAGGCTTGTGTGGTATGCCCTAACTAGGTTTTAGAGTTCAGATTTTCTAAGTGTAGAAAGATTCAATAACTGATTTGCAAGTTTTAATTTGTGTTTTCTTTTATTTCATATGACCTACACTTAGCAACTAAGTGTTGTAAAGAGAAGAAAAGAGGTTGCCCTCTTTCATCCCTACCTTAAACCACTTTCTAAAGCATGTTAATTTGATTTAGTTCTCTTTAGTGAATGGCTTATTACACATTTTACATTAATCCTAAGTTTAGGTTCTCTTTAAATAATTATATTCAATGTGAAAAGCTTTTTAAGATTAATCTAATTGAAATACTATCACATGGCACATGCTAACTCATTCTTTTCCATCACATGTAACATGCATATGATTAAGTCCTAAGTATACCTACACATACAATATATTTTAGCACACTTGAATGATGGATGTGAGTATGTACATTCGAAGCTTTATATTTCTCCTCTAATTCATTTATTTTATCATATTAATTTAAGGCTCTATCTAAATTCTTTTGCAAAAAATACATAGTGATGAAATTAAATAGGTACATGTCATTGTTAACCAAGGGAAGTGAGGTAATAAAATGACTTCCTTGGTGCTAAAGCCTCATGTTCCTTGATGTCCGACTATATACCATTACATTCAAACCATATGTAAATTTATATTCATGAACATAAGAAAGGGAGCTCCAAATCATGATTAATTAATTCAATCACATGAACAATTACAAATGCATGTATTTTTAATAAAAAAAGAAGATTAACATTCTCTAATTAAATACGCACATGTATGTATAAAAGACATAAGCAAGTACATGCCTTTGTTAAACCAGAAAAGTGAGGTAATCAAATGACCTACTTATGGCTAGCTAAAGCCTCGTATTCCTAGGATGTCTAGACTATATACCACTTTTCATAGATACATACACATGTATTCATAATTTGGAGAATGAAAATCATGCAAAAAAATGATATTTAATTTGATTGAATTATTTATGTATATGAATTAAAGCCTCACCCAAATTCTAGTATTGAAATACATAAGAATGAAATCAAATGGAGTACATGCCATTATTAAACGAGAAGTGAGGTAATCAAATGACCACCTTGGGGCTAACTAAAGCCTCATAGTCATAGGATGTCTAGACTATATACTCATTAACATTCTCACTTAGATAAATCAATACATGAATAAAAGGAAAGGAGCTTCACTTCACACATTTAAGCTATAATCACATATATGTATTTATAACTAGCATTCATAACATATGTAACCATTCATTTATAAGCTTTGGAAAATATGTTTGGATTTAATAATGATAATTGCCACACTTATTATAAATTAAATCAACACATGCAAGCTTAAAATAAAGTAAAACCATTTGATTTAATTAATTTTGAAAAGATGAATGCATGATTTCAAATGGCATACAACATTTAACATGACTGGAAATGAATGAATAGGCATAAACATGTGATTTCATTCAATTAAATTAATTTCTAAGGACAATCAAATCAAATAAAAGCATTCAAAGAAAACCAAGGCTTTTAATTATCATTTTCAATTTTATATTTAATTTAGTTTGAAGAAATAAGGTAAAGTTTGTTGATCCTAACCTATTCCCAGTGAATTAATTTGGTTTAATGAAAATAATTAAGTTGATTTTATGGGTTAATTAGGTTATACTATTCATTAAATCCATTAATTGACCCTTACCTATGTTGCCTTAATTTAATTAACCAAGTAATTCTGAGCCAACATGATATGTACATACATTGGAAGTTAAATCAATAATGAACCTAAGAAATGAAAGAGGCCTAATGCAATTGGCTCACAATTAGTGATTAATAAAGTTAAGAAACTTAATTAAGTACTTTCATAGTTTTCCCACACATGTGGGTTAACCATAATTTCATTAAATGTCTTTAAGATATTGAACACCTAAAGATCGACCCATGAATTGATTAATTAAGATTCCATGTGATTATAGTTTCAAATTGATTAATTAACCAATTTAATTAATGAATTAAACCATCAATTAATCCCAAATTAATTAATTTCCATTCAAGTGAAATGGACTTAGGGAAAAGATTGGGAAAGAGGTCCGAATCTCATTTCCTCATGCCCATTTACTATTTCACAATGATTACAAGCTTAATTAATGATTTTCTTACTATTTAGAATATTAATTAATTTCTTGATTTATTAGGAAAGAAATTAAGGTTAAGACAACCAATTTCTAATTAACCAAGTAATAAATTCCAAGAAAATTATGGGAGGTAAGTCATCCCATTAATCAACCTCAAAAGTTTGGGATAAATTGCTTAGGTAATTAGAGAGTAATTAAAATTAAATTTTCAATTAAACCAAATTAAGCCTTTATATTCAAATTAATTGGGATCAATTTTAATTGAATCTCCTCTAAAATACCTTCAAAATAAATATTTACTTGCATTTTCATGATTTTTCTATGATTTGTTATAATTTTCCAAAGTTTCAGCTGATTTAAATGATTTTCCATGATTTTTATAAAGTCCATTAAATTATTTTAGCTATTTAAACTTTAGAATGCAATATCTCCCAATCTAGAAATCCTTTTGACTTGAAATTTTATGGTAGGTATATTTTAAGCTCATTCTTAATCTCAATATTTCAAATCAATATGATGTCTTTTAGTTTAATTAATGAAATTTGATTTTACCTAAAACTTAAATTAAGCTCAAAATATTTAGTGAAATTTAGCGCTTTTGGATTCATTGGATTCCCCTGGAATGAAAAATCCAACGAGCCTTTATTTGCAATTTTTAGTTAAATATTTTAGTTTCAATAAATTTTAAAGTATGTGTTTTAATTTTTAAAAGAAGAAAATCCCTAATTTCTTACTTAACCTCAACACTCGCACCATTAATGGCACCGCATAACCGTCGGCATGGTGTCGCATCAGATGAGTGAATGTAGACAAGGATGCATGGATGATCCACCGATTATGCGGATCAGCCCGATTGATACGTGATCCATGTGATCGAGCGATGACCGATCAAAGCCACATGATCTACATGATGAGCCATCAACCTCTCAATGGGAGATCGATGGTTGGAGGGTGATATAAGAGGCGATAACACTATTTTGGCATGATTTTGTGATTCTTGTGAAAAATTGAATGAAAACTTCATTTTAGCTTAATTTTCTTGATCGTCAAAAAAATCCAAATGCATGGGGATGATGAAAAAAATGTAAGGGTAATCTAAAGGAAATTCCTAAAATTGAGCAAAACTATCATAAATAAAGAACCTAAGGCTTTCTATTTCTTGAAAATTACCTCACCGGATGATTTCCAATGGTGTGATGATCCAAGTGCCCGAAAGTGCAAGAAGAAGCTTTGGAATGGGTTTGGGCTTTTGCTTCACTTCAGAATAATGTATCCCCCAATGATCGTTACTTCCTCACCATAATCCACTTGATTTTTATGGATTTTGCTCAAAAATAGAGAGGTAATGGTTGATGGTTGGTTTGGGAGCTCTAGGAGAGTAAAATGAGTGTGTGAGGAAGAGTTTTTGTCTCAATACTTTCAGTCTCCTTGCAATGGCCGAAAATCACTTCATTCATGGTGATTTTGGCTCCAAGTCTGTCCTTGGCTTGGGGTGGTTGAGATTCTCCGTGGCTTAATTTGGTTGGCCAAGGCATGAGGTGGTCGCTATGAAGGACAAGTGGGTGTCCTAGGAAAAGGGAAGTGGAGGTCCTTCATGCCATGTGTTCCAATGGGGAGGGGAGGTGATTTCACTTCTCCATAAGTCATGGCTGGCCCAACCACCTCTGGGTCAAGTTGGACGTGTTCTTGGAGCTTGGTGGACCAATGGATGAGTGTCAAGTGGCCAAGGAAGAGAAATGACCATTTACATGGTGTTTTATCTTATGAAATACCCATAAGGAAGAGTGGTCATTTGGCATTGAATTTGATTTGGCAGATTTGAAATGAGTCAAAAGTGAGTTGGACCAAATTTCATGTCATTTGGAGTTTAATTGGTTAGTTTGGCTCAATTTGACCCATTTGGGTCAAATTAGTGAAAATGGGTTAGGTTGACCAATTGGTCAAATTGGGTCAAACCAAGGGTTAGTCAAGTTCATATGACTATTTGGAGAGGATATGCTTTTGGTTTGATTTAATTTGGATTTAATTTGGGTTTATTCTAATTTGACCCTTTATGTCAATTTGGGTCAACTTGGGTCAAGAGTGCCATAAGTTTGGCTCAATTGAAGGTCAAGTCATGTTTAAATCTTGATTTTGGGTTGATTTGAATCATTGGTTTCAATGGATTTGGCTTAGATTACAATTAGCTAGTTTGGGTTCATATAGGCTAAAGGGTTGACTTGGTCAATAGGCTAGGTTGACTTGGTTTGACCTAATTTATATCAATTGATCATTCTTGGGTGATCAACAATCATGACATGAAGTTTGGATTGGTATAATTCACTTTGATTTGGATTGAATTGGATTTTGGTTCATGTAGGTCAAATTGGCCACTTGGGTCAAGTGAACCAATTGGATTTAGTTGGTTTGATTTTGGGTTGAGTTTGATTTAGTTGAGTTTATATATAGATTTAAGATTAAAATATAAATTCAATTGCAATTGGTTTCATTCAAATGAGTTTTGGTTCATTTGAATATTTCAAGTCAAATGGTCTAGGGTTTTGACTTGGGTTAATTTTGGTTTGACTATATAATTATAGGTTTCATTTATATTTGGATAGATGTTTGAAGGAATGATTGATTCAAGGAAAATCCCTTGATTTTGGCTTTATTTAGATGGGTTTTCCCCAAGTTCAAGGAAATGGCTTAAATAGTTTAAATTGGGGTTTGATTTGATTTTTGATTTGGTTTTGCTATTTGAATTTATATTTAATTTATATTTGAGAACATAATTGAAGGTACAATTAATTTATAAGAAAATCAATTGAGTTTGGATTGAATTGGATGAAAATTTGGCTAAGTTCATGAAGGTTGATTAAAGGGGAAAGGATTTCAAGTTGATTTGATCTTGGGTTTCAATCATTTGGAATTGAGTTTAGATTTGGATTTGAGAATTAAGTTTGAGGTTTGGTTGGAAATTTGAATTTGAATTGAATTTAAGAAGTGTACATGGATTGGGTTTAGGCTATAGTGATTTTCCTAAGTCTCTAAGGCATGGCCTAATCATGATTAACCCTTTTAAGTTTCTAGGCTTAGGTTAAGTGTTCACCTAATCTCTAGAAGTGTCTTATGACTAAGGAAACCTTAGTGTCTAAAAGGTTCCTAGTTCTAAAAAAAGGAGGTCAAGAACTCACTCCAAAAGTTTGGTTAGCAAAAGGACCCCAAAAGTGGTGTAACTAACAAGGCACACCGCATATATTGGCCGAGATGATTAACAATGTCCAAAAGACTACAAACACTAATGAAAATGATCTATACCAAAACTCAAAAGGTACATAAAATCGATCTTAGTAGTATTTATGCCAAGGGCATAAGAGAGCTAGAAGGAATCCATGGGATTGAGTATGTGAACCTTCCACTAGGAAGGCTATTATCTGGGATATGGATTTGAGTTTGATTATGAATATGATTTGTTTGGGTACATAGGGGATAAGAATCTATAATCTACTAGGGATTGGGAATGTGAACCTTCCACTGGGAAGGGTTTGGGCTATCCGTGGGGATAAGAGTTTGATGGTATTTCTTATGGCTCCACTGAGATTAATTTGATTGCCTCCGTAAGTTTGGTTTGTTTGATATATTTTAATTTGACTCCACTAGGAAGGTTGGTTTCAAATTTAGTTTGTTATGGACCCTATTGGTGTGCGATGGAACCACTGAGAAGGGGCTATGTTCGCCTTGACCTATCTCAGATTTACAAATCTAAAGGGATAGTCTACCAACGATAAGGTAGGACTAACTGACCTAAGGGGTTGCCTTTGGTGTACAATGACTACTTAGGAAGAAAGCATAGTAGACTTACATCTTCCAAAGAAGGGATCAACCGCTAGGGTGATTGATCCGAATAAATCAAACTCAACCTAGGGGCTACTTGAGTGAATGTCATCGGACTTAAGTCAACTCAAAAGTAGTTAAGATTAATTTCATTGATTTATTTTAATTTGATTCAATTTATTTTCATTCAATTTTATTTGATGGATCCGTGATGCGATGGACCACATGAAGGGGCTATGGCTTTGGCCTATCTCGCATTTATAGATCCAAAGGAGTAGTCTACCAAGGGTAGACTATCCAACTTAAGGGTGCCTTCGTGCAATGGCTATGCTGGAGAAAGTGTAGCAGAATTACATCTCCAAAGCAAGGAACAACTATTGGGGTGACCCATTGGATGCACAATAAATCAAACCCGACCTAGGGCTGCCCGTCGGTGTGCAACGGTTGTGCTGGAAAGAATGCGTAGCAGACTTACATCTTCTAAAGCAAGGATGACCGCCGAGGTAACCTGTTAGTGGTAAAATAGATTGAACCCGACCTAAGGGAGACTATTGAGAGAATGTCGAGAGGGACTTATCTCAACTCAAGAGTAGTCAGGTGATTCCTATAGGGAGTTTTACGACACTCCATAAAGATATGATGCCTTCTTTGGAAAGGTCGGTGGGGCATTAATTCATAATCCACAAGCATATATATATATTGTTTGTTTTTTAGTGGACCCTATTGGTGTCGAGGGACCACACTAACTATGTCAGCTAGACTTATCTCATTTATTAGACCAAGGGAGAATCTATGCCAGAAGAAAATCTCCAACCACAGGGTGGTTATGGGAAAGGGGTTGTCCAATCTAGTAGTAACTGTGCAAAGGGTCACAAAGGATGTGATCCAAATAGAGTGCTGTGGGAGGTGCCATTATCTTGGACCTTGTAAATAAGAAAGCCTGTGTATAGGGCCAACTCAAAGAGAAAGCATAGTAGACTTACATCTACCATGAGTGGTGTATCCATCGTCATCACAAGATAGTGAACACCAACCAACCTAAGGTGCCCATCGATGTGCGATAATCAATCTAGGAAGAAGGCATGTAGCCTTATATCTCCCTAAAGTTGTAATAGTCAGGATAGTCTATCATTGGCTCGATAGGTGCATTCTAACCTAGGGTTGTCCGTCAGTGTGCAATGACTATACTTATAAAGAAAGCATAGCAGACTTACATCTTCGAAGTGAAGAACAACCATTGGAGTGACCTATTGTTGGCACAATAAGTTGAACCTGACCTAAGGGTCACTACTAAGTAGGGAGTCATAAAGAAGGACTGGACCAAGACTTGAAGTAGTTAGAAGGAAAGGTGTTGCTTGGGGACATATACCCTAATCCTCTACTCAGCCAAGTTAGTTCATGATGGCTAGTCCAAGAAGAAAGCATATAGTAGACTTATATCCTCTTGAATGAAGCCAACATGAAGGTAGCTCATTGCATCATAAGGCCTACCATGCTAATAAGGTGCTCATAGTGTGCAATGGTCAAGTCGAAGGAAAGAAGACTTACATCCTCCTAAATAAGGGACCACTGGGTAACACACTAGGGTAAAGACGCCCCACCTATAGCTAATGAGTGTGAGTGCCAGGGCATTATCCCACATCAAAGTAACCCGAGACAAAAGATGTGTATATATGTTTGTTAGATATACTCAACCAAGTCAATAAATGATGGCTAGTTTAAGAAGGTGTAGTAGACTTACATCCTCTTAAATGAAGCCAACATGAGGGTAGCTTATCGACCATGCAGTAAGGCCTACCATGCTAACAAGGCCCTCATCAATGTGCAACAATCAAGTTAGGAAGGAAAGTGTACCAAACTTACATCCTCCTGAACAAGGGACCACTGGGGTGACACACTAGTAGGGTAACATGTGAGCCACCTAAAGAGCCTAATGAGTGAGGTCATGGGGCATATTATCCCACATCAAAGTAGCCCGAGATAAAAGATGTATATTTGTTCATGTGTTTGTGTAGTTTGTATTTGTGTTGTCTTGATGAAGGATAGGATGCTTGGGTTCCTTACACCTACCCTAAACACATCAAAGAGTGGATGAAATGGTGCCGTGGTAATGTGACTCCACCAAGATAGGATGCCACTCTGTTCTCTTACACCTAACTTAGTTGTACTATTCAAAATAGATGCCTCTTGGGTTTTCTTACATCTATCCTAATAACACCAAGGAATCATGTGTAGTTTGTGTTTGTGTTGATGAAGGATAAGATGCTGCTTGAGTTCTCTTACACCTATCCTAAACACATCATGGTTGATTTGTAAACAAGCAAATAATGCTTGCAATGAAGAAGGGATTTGATGAATGGAAAGATAGGATTTTTATTGAAGATAATTATTTTCAAACATTATTTTAAAGATAGTATTTCTTTAAATAGATTGATTGGAAGCATCGGAACTCCCCTATCATAGGTTTAAACTACTATCTTTCAAGCACCAAGGTAGGCCTTTCAATGATCAAAAGTAGAATCTTGATTTGAAAAGTTTTGAGATAGAATAACTTTGAAAGAGTTTAAACCATCTATATTCAATGTTAATTGAAGTCTCTCCTTAAGTAGAATCTTGGAGGTTACATCTCTAATATCACT
>JAKCPB010000649.1:0-71239 GCA_021442155.1 Cymbidium sinense
CCATTAAAATCAACCACAATATCAATCAAATCATTTTAATAATTAATCAACAATTTTGAAAAAAGTAGTGAAACTCTCTCAAAGAATCTATGTTCATGCTATTAAAAACTTCAAAAATTTCATCTTCATTAGGCACAATAGTAAGCAAATCATTATCATCATTGGTAATAATAGAAGAAATCAAGTGAGCTTTAGAAATAGCTTCATAAGAGAAACTCTTATTAAGGATATTTCTAAAGTAATTGAATCCTTAATATCATTATTCTCTATTATCATCTTTAATTTTTTTTGAATATTATTTAAGGCTCTCTTTTTATTAACTAAAGCATGGAAATAGCTAGTATTCTTGTCACCATCTCCAATGTGATTACTAGCAGCTTTTTGGCATCAATAAGTCTCTTTCATATTTTGAAAATTAATAAGCTTATCTTTAGCCTCAATCAAGTCCTTAATCTTAGAAGGATCAAACATAATAAAGACCTCAAGATCACAAACCATTTTTTTCATATCTTTGGTATTAGCAAAAAGGTTATTAAAATAATACTTGTTCCACCAACCCAAATTTTGCTTAAGTATTTTAAGCTTAAACCAAAGTCTATTCATCTCCATAATCAAATTATCAAGATGTAAAAGAGCTTTCCAATTGTTTGCCATAACATTAAAAAAATCAATATGTTGAATCCACATGTTCTGAAATCTTAAAGGAGAGAAATTTTTTAATCTATTAGAATTATCTTTAATAGAAACAAAAGAAGGGCATGATCAGAAAAGGTTCTACTTAAATGGTTGATAAAATTAATATGCCACTGAGTAATCCAATGAGTATTAAAAAGAATTCGATCCAACCTTTGTCAAAGTCTAGAGTTTTGCCAAGTATAATTAGAACCTTTAAAACCAATATCAATCAAATTACAATCAAGGATAATATTAGAAAATTCTTTCATGGAATGAATATTAGGAGAGCAACCACCACTTCATTCATAAGTGAATAAAATAGTGTGGAAATCACCACCTATAAACCAAGGTTTATTGATAGAGGTAGCAAAATTTCTCAAATTATCCCAAAGAAGATTTCTACCAGATCTAAGGCCAAAACACAATAATCACCATAAGAGATTTGAGAAAACATAACTTATTGAAAATCATCAAGAATAGTAACCTCTACAAAGTTATTCCAAAAATAACAAATCTTATTACTGACATTAGAGAAAAATTTATTAAAATCGATCATTCTAGCAAGATTGCTAATTTTGTTAGCATGAATAAGAAGCTCCAAAAAAAATAAGAAAAGAAATATTATGTATATGACAAATATTTCTAATACAGTTATGAATTGAGAGGGTAACGATCCCTCTAACATTCCAAATAATAAAACTAAACATAAAGAAATAAAAAGGGGTTAAGAAAAGGATAATTAAGAGGAGAGGGAGGCCATAGCGATCTATTTCTTGGAAATTTGGGAGGGAAATTTTTAACATTTTTTCTATTCTTAGCATGATAAGTTTGGAAACCATTTTTTTCCCATAAAATCATCATCCGAGAAGGATTTAGCAACATTAGTCATAGATTTAGGAGAAATCTCCTAATCAGAAATGAGTTCTCCTTCTTCCAAGACATTAGAATTTATTAAAGCCAAATGAGCATCGACAATAGCAAGAGAGGGAGCAAAAATAGATTTATTAAGAGGCAAGTGTGAACACCAAGCCCTTCCTCTTCATGACCCAAATTATTAGACAAAGCCAAATCTTTATGAGAATTTAAATCATCCATAATCTGAAAAATAGAATAAATTTTATGAACCTGATTATCATGAGGTATTAAAGTCAAATTCTCCATTGAATTTGAATGTTGGATCACATTAATATCTTCATTTATATTCTCAATCAAAGCTGACAAGGATGTAGGGATTAAATTGGAGGAATCAGAATCGTCATCCAAAAGTTTAGAAAAACTATTATTGTTCACATTAGAAGCCTTCAATTGCATAGAAGAATTAAAAGGTAAAATAACCTTATTAGGAACATTCAAAAAATTCCTTTTTTTCTAAAGTAGCTTTTTGATATTTAACAGTGATCAGCCTAGGGATAGGAATAAAATTTTCCTTAACATGGATTTTTTTTAGGTGAGAATGAAGAATGAAACATTCAAAATTATCGTGCCCATGGATTTTACAATGATAGCAAATGATAGGGAAATTGTTAAATTCAATTCTTTGCATATAATCATAATTTTCATATCCCAATCAGATTTCTTTGGGGTGTTTCTTGGTAATGTCCAATTCAACAAGGATTCTAGCCACTAAAGGAGGCAATTTCATAGCCATTGCCTAGTCAATTTATAATGGCCGATCAAATAAAGCACCACAATAAAAATGAATTGATAGCTAACAAAATGAATTCGCATATTGGGGAGAGAAATCCAAACTATAACATCTTTGAATGATTTCAAAGCAGTAGAAGCTAAGTTAGTTGATGCCCTAGCAGGATTCATAGGATCCTTCAATTTTCCCCCAATGAATTATCGAGGAAGAAGCCAAGCCACGGTGTCACTCCAATGAAGACACGAAATAGACAAGTGTCTGTCGATTCAAGAAGGAATCCAGTGAGAATCATGCAAAATAGCTCCGCGGCAAAAAAAGAGTGGAGGAAAGGAAATCAGAGCACTTGGATGAGGGATCGGGCAGTGGTTTTTTTGGTTTTTTTGGTTTCAATTCAGGGTTTAAGTTTAGTTTAGTTTAGGGTTTAGATTTAGTTTAGGTTTAGGTTTAGGTCTAGGTTTAGGTTAAGGTTTAGGTTTAGGTTTAGGTTTAAGTTTAGGGTATAGGTTTAGGTTTAGGAGTTTAGGTTTAAATTTAGGTTTAGGTTAGTTTAGGATTTAGTTTAAGTTTAGGGTTTAAGTTTGAGTTTAGATTTTGATTTAGGTTTAAGTTTAGGTTTAGGATTTAGAATTTAAGTTAGGGTTTAAGTTTATTTAAGTTAAATTTAGAGTTTAAGTTTAGGTTTTATAGTTTAGGAGTTTAAGGTTAGGTTTAGGTTTAGGAGTTTAAAGTTTAGGGTTAGTTAAGTATAGGTTTAGGTTTAAATAGGAGTTTAGATTTAAGTTAGGTTTAAGTTAAATTTAAGTTTAGGAGTATAGGTTAGTTTAAGGATTTAGGTTTAGGTTTAGATTTAGGAAGTTAGATTTAGGTTTAAGTTTAGATTTAGTTTAGGGTTAGGGTTTAAGTTGAGTTTAGGTTAAGTTAGGGATTTAAGTTTAAGTTTAGGAGATTTAAGTTTAAAGTTTAGGTTTGGGTTAGTTTGGGTTTAGGTTAGTTAAGTTTATTTAAATTTAGTTTAAGTTTAGATTTAGTTTAAGTTTAGTTTAGGTTAAGGGATTTAAGTTAGGATTTAGTTTAGATTTTTTTAATTTAGGTTTAGGGTTTAGAGTTTTGGTTTAGGGTTTATAGTTTAGGTTTAAGGTTTAGAGATTTTATAATTTAGAGTTTAGGTTTTAGGGTTTAAGGTTTAGGTTTAGGTTTGGGGTTGGTGTTGTACATTTATAGTTTAGGGTTTTGTGGTTTTAGGGTTTTAGGGTGAGGTGTGGTTTAAGGTTCAGGGTTTTATGGTGTTTACTTTCAATTTCATTTGCATGTGTATATATGAGGGGCCACCATATAGATCTAAGGATGTATATATTGAGGTAATAGGGCATGACATCAAGGAATAATGCACTATCTCAAAAGATAGAAATCACTACCCTGATGGACCTAATCACCTAATAAGGACTCCTAAGACATGATGAGTCTTCAAAAATACCAGAGATTTTTCCCCTACTTTACATGGAAAAGTAAAGTAAGGTTTATTTAAACTGGGTTCGTTAAGTTCCTTATGAAGGCAAGCCCCCATAGTTAATTACATCTTAAGAAAAACGAATCCCTTAAGAATACTCTCGATTAAAGTAGGTGATTGTTGTCTCCAAAGAATTCAAAGATAGGACTATCATTAAATTGGTTGTATTTTAGAAGATTAAGTGGGATGGATCAAAAGGGAAGAGTTATTATCGAAACTAAAGAAGTTGAGTAGAGAGTGCTCATGATATTAGGAAACCTAGTGAGTAGTCCAATCTATCCTATAGTTGGGCTTTATATATTTGAAATTGAGGATATTTATTTATTTGATTTGAAATTTTATTAGAAATCTAAGACTTATAATTCCACAATACAAGATTATGGAAATACCGAGGTGAGGATTTATGCTTGTAGTCCGTAAAGGGAAATAGCAACCTCAAATCCTAAATCTAGGGAACTTTGGCGAGGGCCAAAGCACGACCTAAATCTAAGGCGAAAGCGGGTATATGATTTACCTCCATGGGGAGTAAACCATTTGGACTTATTGCCTTTGTGCCGTACTAACTCCTCCCTCGCTTTAAATTTATGTAAGCAAGTCATATGCTTTTGTGAGATGGCTAGGTTGTTATTATTTAGAAAAGAGACTAAGTCCTTAAACCCACTCCCTAAGAGACTAGAGCATGGGGGGTATGAATAATGACTTAAATTTAATGTAAATTCCTATTAAATTATATTTAATTTAGGACTCTATATTTTGATACAGGCTATAGGATTTTGTATGCCTAAATGCATGAGAAGTTGATTATGTGTCAAATCAAAAAAGAAAGTGGTATTCTTCCATCATAGGCTCTCAAAGGTTAAGCTCATTCTATCTGGCAAAGATGGAAGCCCTCTCTTAACAAGAGTGAAACAAGATGATTATGCATTATTCTAAACATACAACATCCAACTAAGGGTTGCTAAATATTTTATTATCTTGATTTAATGCCTAGGTTTTTATATGAGATTATGAGTTGTTTTAAAAGTTTAGTTATGAGTTGTTAATGGGATAGAAAATTTATTTTTATCCTAAGAGCCTAATCGCATTTAGGCCATACAATAATCAAAAATCATAAATAAACTATGAAAAGGTATGTTTTTTCTAATGCACAAGCTAAACAAAACATCAAACAATTTTTATAAAGCTATTCTAAAAGAATAAAAGGCCGATACGGTCAGGTACCGCCGTACATCCTGAAAAGAAATGTGGGTAGTCAAGTTCTACCTTTATACAACCTAGATTACAAGAGAATAATTACAATTACAAATGATGAATGTTATGGGGGTCTTCATTCTTCATTCTTCTTTCTTCATTTCTTCATCTTCCATTTCTTCATTTGATTTGCTCCAAAGGCATCATATGGTACATAAGACTTGGTCTTATAACCAATTCTCATCCTAATCCCCCATAATACTCATAATCCTAATGCAAAATGACATTAAAGAAGGAAAGTAAATCTACACACCAAAATAAATGTTAGCTAAACATACCATACAACCCAAGCATTTATATGAATAATTTGGACTTAGTACCCCCACACATGGGTAACCAAACCCACCTATCCTAACTTGGGATATGCTTACGGGCTAAGCCACCTGCACAGTAAAAAGTATTTATATTTTTATTTAGCGGCCCCTTAAGCACAACCCCCTATAGAAAGCATGATTAGGCTAATATCGGCCTAACATCTAGACTACACATGCTTAGCCTACAATACATCACAAAACAAGCATACATCAAACCATATCTTTAACAAAAGCTAAAATGGTGACTTAATGTGTGTGAATTAAAGCTTGTGTGGTATGTCCAACTAGGCTTTTAGTTGTAATTTGCTAAGTGTAAGGATTTAATTTATAAAGGGGTTGATTTTTCTTTAAGTGATTTGATTGATTTAAATATTTTACTCAGTGTTTTAGGTTTAGGTTTCTATTTAGATTATTTTAGGTTTATGTTTATGTTTTATTTATTTTAGTTTAGTTTATTTTAGTTTAGGTCTAAGTTTTTATTTTTTATTTTTTTAGGTTAGGTTTTTTTTAGTTTAAGTTTTATTTTTTATTTATTTAGGTTTATGTTTTAGGTTTAGATTTTTATTTAGTTTTTATTTTATTTTATTTTTGGTTTATTTGGTTTTTATTTCACGTTTAGTTTTTAATTTATTTTATTTTTAAGTTTAGTTTAGGTTTTTATTTATTTTATTTTAGTTTATTTTTATTAGTTTATTTTTTTTAGGTTTAGGTTTAGATTTTAGTTCAAGTTTTTATTTTATTTTATTTTTTTATTTTATTTATGTTTAAGTATTTTTATATTTTATTTTTAGGTTTTATTTAATTTAGGTTTAGGTTTGAAGGTTTAGTGTTTAGGGTTTTAGGTTTAGGGTTTAGAGTTTAGGATTTTAGGGTTTAGGGTTTTAGGGTTTTAGGGTTTAGGGTTTAGGGTTTAGTATTTAGGCTTTAGGGTTGAGGGTTTTGAGGGTTTAAGGTTTAGTGTTTAGGGTAATCTTAGGGTTTAGGGTTTTTTTTTATAAAATTAAGTAAATCGGCAGGTTTAGGTTTATTAAGTTTTGTTTATTTATTTTAGTTTATTTTTTATTTATGTTTTTTTAACTTTTATTTAGTTTAATTTATTTATTTTATTTAGGTTTTATTTTAGTTTATTTTTTTTAGGTTTAGGTTTATTTTTTAGTTGAGTATTATTTTAATTTTATTTTTTAGGTTTAGGTTTTTATTTTATTTATTTAGGCTTAGGTTTTACGTTTTTATTTTAGTTTAGTTTATTTTAGTTTTGGTTTAGGTTTATTTTATTTTCTTTTTATTTTTTTTATTTTAGGTTTAAGTTTTTTTTAGTTTAGGGTTTAGGTATTATTTTTTATTTATTTTTAGGTTTTATTTTTTAGGTTTATGATTTTATTTAGTTTTTATTTTATTTTATTTTAGTTATATTTTAGGTTTACTTTATTTTTATTTTATGTTTAGTTTTTACTTTATTTAGGTTTTTTAATCTTAGGTTTATTTTAGGTTTAATTTAGGTTTTATTTATTTTAGTTTGTTTATTTTAGTTTAGGTTTAGGTTTATTTTATTTAGTTTATTTTAAGTTTAGGTTTTTTTTTAGTTTAGGAAATAGATTTTTTTAAGGTTTTTTTTTTTTAGGTTTTGGTTTTATTTAATTTTTATTTTATTTTATTTTGGGTTTATTTTTTTATTTTACTTTGAGGTTTTATTTTATTTAGAATTTTTATTTTATTTTTATTTTCTAGTTTAGTTTAGGTTTTATTTATTTTATTTTAGATTAGTTTTTATTTTTTTATTTTATTTTATTTTTTTAGGTTAAGGTTTAGGTTTAAATTTAGGTTTAGGTTTAGATTTTAGTTTTGGTTTTTATTTTATTTTATTTTTTATTTTATTTATGATTAGGTTTATTTATTTATTTTATTTTTAGGTTTTATTTAGTTTAGGTTTAGGTTTTTGGTTTTTATGGTTTGGGGGTTTAGGGTTTAGGGTTTAGGGTTGTAAGTTTAGGGTTTAGGGTTTAAGGTTAGTTTTACGATTTAGGGTTTAGAGTTTGGGTTTTTTATATTTTATCTTATTTTATTTTATTTTTTATTTAAAAAAAAGTAAACTAGTAGGTTTATGTTTAATTAGTTTTAGTTTTGTTTCTTTTGTTTTTTATTAAGGTTTATTTTTATTTTCATTTAGTTTAGTTTATTTATCTTAGTTTTATTTATTTTAGTAAAGGTTTTTTATTTTAGTTTAATTTTTAGGTTTAGGTTTAGGTTTAGATTTATATTTTAGCATAGTTTTATTTTTCTTTTATTTTTTAAGATTAGGTATTATTTTTTACTTTTAGGTTTAGCTTTAGGTTTTAATTTTATTTTTTTAGATTTAAGTTTTAGGTTTTTATTTTAGGTTTTATTTTTTACTTTAAGTTTAGGTTTATTTTTAGTTTAATTTATTTTATTTAGTTTAGGTTTAGGTTTAGCTTATTTTAGGTTTATCTTTAGGCTTTATTTATTTAGTTTACTTTATTTTAGTTTAGGTTTAAGTTTATTTTATTTTTATTTTATGTTTAGTTTTTTTTAGTTTAGGTTTAGATTTAGTTTTATTTATTTTTTTTTTTTAGGTTTATTTTTTAGGTTTAGGTTTTATTTAGTTTTATTTTATTTTATTTTAGATTTATTTTATTTTAATTTTAGGTTTGGTTTATTTTATTTAGGTTTTTTTATTTTTTTTTTTTATTTAGGTTTTATTTATTTTATTTTAGTTTAGTTTATTTTGTTTTCTTTTTATGTTTTTATTTTGGTTTAGGTTTAAGTTTAGGTTTTAGTTTATATCCTTATTTTATTTTATTTTATTATTATAATTTGATTTAGGATTTTTATTTATTTTATTTTATTAGGTTTTATTTAGTTTAGGTTTAGGTTTTTAGCTTTTTAGGGTTTAGGGTTTAGAGTTTAAGGTTTCAGGTTAGTTTAGGGTTTAGGGTTTGGGGTTTAGGGTTTAAGGTTTAGGGTTTTTTTGGGTTTAGAGTTTAGGGTTTTGTAGGGTTTAGGGTTTAAGGTTTAGGTTTCTAGGGTTTACGATTTAGGGTTTAGGGTTTAGGGGTTTTAGGGTTTAGCATTTACGTTTTAGGTTTATGGTTCAAGTTTTAGTTTAAGATTTTGGGTTTTTGGTATTTTTTTAGCAGAGAACAAATTCATATTCAATATTTCTTCTTTTTGATTTCATCAACCAAGTAACACACGAAGTTCTCTATGACACAAGAGACGACATAGATAAAAAGTGAGCACTCATAATCAAAATCCAGATAACTAGAATCTCTATAAAGATAATTCCATAAGCGGAGATCAAATCGCTATTCTTATTTCTCCAATTCCCATAACCACCTCTCAGTAGCAAGATCCACCATCGTATCCCCGGTCTCTCCCTTTACCGATTTTAACCTCCATCGCTCCTCTGCTCCATAACCTCGCCACCACTTCCATTCACTAAGACTTATCCCCACCACCACTATGATAACCTTTGCCTTAGCCTTTTCCACCACGATCTGGCGGAGTGATGTTCTCTATCAGGTTACCCATTGTTAGGTTTAGGTTTATTAGGTTCTATGATTTAGGCTTATTTTCTTAATTTGTTTAGTTACTTTAGGTTTAGGTTTAGGGTTTGGTGTTTAATGTTTATTTAGTGTTAGGGTTTAGGGTTTAGGGATTGGGTTTTAGTTTTATGATGGGTTTAGGTTTAGGGTTAGGATTTAGGGTTTAGGGTTTAGGGTTTTTTAGGCATTAGGATTTAGGATTGTAGGTTTAGGTTTTTTGGTTTAGAGTTTAGGGTTTAGGGTTTAGGATTTAAGGTTAAGGTTTTTTTAAAAAAAAATTAGTAAACTAGTAGGTTTAGGTTTTCTTAGTTTATTTTTTATTTATTTTAGTTTGTTTTATTTTTTATTTTTATATATGTTTATTTTAAATTTTTATTTAATATTATTTATTTATTTTGTATTTATTTATTTTAGTTTAATTTTTTTATTTTAGTTTTTTTTTTTTGGGTTTGGGTTTAGGTTTTAGGATTTGGGTTTAGGTTTAGGGTTTAGGTTTTGGGTTTAGGTTTAGGGTTTAGGTTTTAGTTTATTTAGGGTTATAGGGTTTAGGGTTTAGGGTTTAGGTTTAGCATTTAGTGTTATGTTTTTTTTTATTTATTTATTTATGGTTTAGGGTTTAGTTTTTAGGTTTAGGTTTTAGGGTTTAGGGTTTAGGTTTAGGTTTAGAGTTTAGATTTTTAGGATTTAGGTTTTCTTAAAATTATTAGTAGTTTAGGTTTATAGTATATTTATATTTTTTATTTATTTTAGTTTATTTTTATTTTATTTTGGTTTATTTTAATTTTATTTGGTTTAGTTTATTTATTTTAGGTTTACTTATTTTTTTAGGTTTTTTATTTTAGTTTATTTTTAAACTTTAGGTTTAAGTTTAGGTTTATTTTTTAGTTGAAATTTATTTTTATTTTATTTTTAAATTTTATGTTTTATTTTTTATTTTTAGGTTTAGCTTTATGTTATTATTTTATTTTTTATGTCTAGGTTTTAGGTTTTTATTTCAGGTTTATTTTTAGATTTTATTTTTTTAGTTTAGGTTTAGGTTTATTTTTAGTTTATTTTATTTTATTTTATTTAGTTTAGGTTTAGGTTTAGGTTTATTTTATTTTAGGTTTAGGTCTAGGTTTTATTTATTTTAGTTTAGTTTATTTTATTTTAGGTTAGGTTTAATTTTTTATTTCTTTTTAGGTTTTGTATTTAGGTTTATTTTTTTAGGTTTAGGTTTTTATTTAGTTTTTATTTTATCTAATTTTAAGTTTTTTTTATTTTTATTTTACATTTAGTTTTTATTTTATTTATGTTTTTTATTCTTAGGTTCACTTTATTTTTTAGTTCTATCTAAGTTTTTATTTATTTATTTTAGTTTTTCTTATTTATTTTATTTTATTTTATTTTTAGGTTTAAGTTTTTTTTATTTATTTTAGATTAGTTTAGGTTTTTATTTTATTTTATTTTTTTATTTTAGTTTGGTTTAGGTTTAGGTTTTATTTATTTATTTTATTTTTTGGCTTTCTTTAGTTTAGGTATATTTTTTTAGGTTTTTAGGGTTTAAGGTTTAGGGTTTAGGATTTAGGGTTTATGGTTTAGGGTTTAGGGTTTAGGGTTTAGGGTTTAGGGTTTAGGTTTAGTTTAGTTTAGGTTTAGGGTTTAGTTTATATTTAGGTTTAGATTAGGGTTTAGGTTTAGGGTTTAGGGTTTAGGTTAGGGTTTTAGGTTTAGATTTAGGTTTAGATTTAAGGTTTGAGTTTTAAGTTTTAAGGTTTAAGGTTTAGGGTTTAGGGTTAGGGTTTAGGATTTTAGTTTAGGTTTTAGTGTTTTAGATTTAGTGTTTAGGCTTCAGGGTTTAGGGTTTATGTTTAAAGTTTAAGTTTTATGATTTTGGGTTTAGTGTTTAGGCTTTAGGGTTTAGGGTTTTAGGTTTAAGGTTTAATTAGCAGGGTTTATTATTAAGTTTAGGTTTTAGTTTAGGTTTAGGTTTTTTGTTTAGTTTAGGTTTAGGTTTAAGGTTTAAGATTAGGGTTTAGGTTTAGTTTTTTTTTTGTTTTAGGGTTTAGGGTTTAAGGATTAGGGTTTATGATTTAGGGTCTAGGGTTTAAGGTTTAAGGTTAAGGATTTTTTAGGAATAGAGTTTAGCGTTTAGGGTTGTAGGTGTAGGGTTTAGGGTTTAGGGTTAGTTTTAGGGTTTAGGGTTTATTTTTAATTAAAGAAATTGATAGGTTTAGGTTTATTTAATTTATTTAGTTTATTTTATATTTTGATTTAGATTTATTTTTTATTTTTATTTAGATTAGGTTTTTTATTTTAGTTTATATTTTTACATTTAGGATTAGGTTTATGTTTATATTTATAGTTTATTTTATTTTTTTTAGGTTTAGGTTTTATTTTTTATTTCTAGGTTTAAGATTAGATTTTTATTTTACTTTTTTTAGGTTTAGGTTTTAGGATTTTATTTTAGGTATATTTTTAAGTCTTATTTTTTAGTGTAGATTTAGGTTTATTTTTAATTTATTTTATTTTATTTAGTTTACGTTTTGGTTTAGGTTTAGTTTACTTTAGGTTTAGGTTTAAGTTTCATTTATTTTAGTTTAGTTTATTTTAGTTTAGGTTTAGGTATTTTTTATTTTTTTTATTTAAGGTTTAAATTTTTTTTTAGGGTTTAGGTTTTATTATTTTTTTTTAGTTTTTTTATTTTTTATTTTATTTTATTTTAGGTTGATTTTATTTTTATTTTATGATTAGGTTTCAATTTTTTAGGTTTATTTTATTTTTAGTTTAGTTTAGGTTTTATTTATTTTTTTTAGTTTAGTTTTACTTTTAAATTTATTATATTTTATAGGGTTTAGTTTAGGTTTTATTTTATTTTTATTTTTTATTTAGGTTTATTTATTTATTTTATTTTTTTATTTTTAGTTTAGGTTTAGGTTTTTAGGTTTTTAGGTTTTTAGGGTTTTGGGTTTTGGGTTTAGGGTTTAGGGTTTGGGGTTTAGGGTTTAGGGTTAGTTTTAGGGTTTAAGGTTTAGAGTTGTAGGTTTAGGTTTTAGGGTTTAGAGTTTAGGGTTAAGTGTTTAGGCTTTAGGGTTTGGGGTTTTTGTGGTTTTGGGTTTAGGGTTAGATTATTATTTAGGGTTTAGGCTTTAGGCTTTAGGCTTTAGGCTTTAGGTTTTTTAGGGTTTGAGGTTTAGGGTTTAGGTTTTGAAATGTAGGGTTTTAGGGTTTAGGGTTTCAAGTTTAGGGTAATGATTAGGATTTAGGGTTTAGGTTTTAGGTTTTTTTTTAAGGAAAGGTTAGAATTTTATTACAATAAAAGAAAAGTAACATCTAAGAAAGCAAAAGAGGAAAAGACATAGATTAAGACTAATATAATATAAGTAAAAAGTCAAAGACTAGTCAGTGGCTCATGATCCCTTTTGGGAGGCAAGATAGCAAGATCCACATCAACAACTCTTGAGTTGACTAGTGATCATTCCATCATTCCAACCTAAATATGCAAAACACTACAAAGGCAATAGTCATAGCTAACAAGAATAAGGATAAAGAAATCAATTAGAGAGAGCTGAGAAAGAAAAGGCTCATGCTAGTTAAGATCATCTCAAGAGTCAACATCGCAGTATCAAACATCCAAAGAAGGGTTACATTAATATGCAATGCTACCAACCAAAAGAGAAGATATGGGTAACATCAGGGCCATCATAGGCAGCATAGCTGATACAAGCCAACATCGAAATAAAGCAGCCCAAAGGATTCCAGAACCTACATTGGTAAAAAATCATAGCAAACAACCAACAAAACCAATCATATCAAAAGATACAACAAGGTCGGTGATAGACACCACGAAGGAAGAACTCAAAGGGACAAGCCAATTTAGAAGCATAGCAAAACAATATCGAGAAAGAGAAAAATAAAATAATAAAATAATAACAACCATCATTCAAATAGACATCAAAGCATGGGAGCCACAACCGGTCATCGTAGACACCGGACCAATCAGTAGAAAAGGATGCCATCAATCCAGCAGGCAGTGACAAAAAGCCACCAGGTATCAGCCACCAATAAAATCAACCATAATTAGGTCAAGAAGGAAAAAACCACAAAGTAGTTGTCCTCATGCCAATCAAAAGAGAAAATAGCTAACCAACAAGAATCCCCAACACAAACCAAGAGAGCAACAGCTGCCACTCAACAACCAACCATAACAACGGAGGATCCAAAATTGGAAGGGGGGCAGGCAACCAAAATGAAAGACTAACCCAAAATAGAGCTCAAAATAGGTGGAAAAAAAATAGCATAACACAACCCTCTAGAGATCATCAAAACCAAAAAATAAAAATTTTTGTCACCAGACAAACAATGAAGGGAGAAAACACCAAGGAGGGCCACTGGAGTCACTATAGGACCCAAGAGGTGAAAATATTATAAATTTTAAAAGTTAAATCTTAAATTTTATGTTTTAGTAGAAAATTAATTTTTTATTTTATAATGATAAGATACAATTCTTAATGTAGCAAAAATAAATGTACAGTAAAGTAAAGAGAGATAATAGGCACATAATTTTATGTGGTTTATAAACCCCAAAATTATTTTTGGTTTATTTATTTAGAATCCACTAAATGCAAAAATATAAATAGTTTTAGAGTACAATAATATGTACTCTTTATAGTACAACCCTAATATAAATTTTATAACACAAAAGAAAATTACAAAATTTGATAAAATAAACCTCTCAAATATACCAAGCTATCCAATTAAATGATCTCACAACTTATAAATGATCACTTACAACTTAAATTTTAGGATAAAATCCTCACTTAATATTAATAAGAAATAATAAAATAAATATCTTAAAGTGATCTTACTAAGATGTTTATGTTATTAAAATTTGTGACTAATATAAAATGATTTCAAAATAAATTCACAATATTCTTTTGCATAATAAAATAAATTTCAGCAAGGAATAATTGGTTTTATTTTAACCAAAAGATTCTTTCAATTTTAATGATTATAAAATACTTAAATAAAATGACTATATGATAAATCTAAGTATTAAGCTTTTAATTAAAAGAGATCTAGCCAATATGAAAATAATTTCAGCATAATAATTTAATTTAAAATGCTTAAAATATACTTCTAAAATAGATCTAAGAATAAATAATCTTTCAAAATAAGATTAATGAAGAAATATTTCATGAAACCAAAAGAAATTTGTAAAGTTAAAAATTTTAACAAGTTGAAATAGATCCTACAAACTTTACAAGAGTTTTTCACAAAAATGATTGAGAAACTTTGATGTGAAAAATAATGTACAAAGACTAATCCACCAAAAGTATAAATTGGAAAGAATAAATAGATAGTGAAAATAGCATGAACAACTAAAAAGGATTAAGATCAAGAAAATAAACTCAAGTAATTTGAGAAAGTTTTCTTAGTTGAAGATGTTGAAGCTTTCAAACCAAGGATTTGATCTTGCAATATTTGGAGAACACTTGGAAGGAAAATCTAAAAAAAATTCTCTTAGATTTGCTAGAGGGATTTTGAATTTTGAATGGGGAATACTTTCATGAAGAGAATGAGGGCTATTTATAGGCAAGAAGGTCAAATTAAATAATTTCAAAAATATATATTATTATAACATCATGTTATCATCTAATAATGTAATATTCAATAATAATATAATTTATATTGACTAAATATTAAATTTATTAATTTTATTTATTCACATGGGCAAGTCAAAATATGGTTTAATATATTCAAAGCATGTAGCATGCATTCATTATTAAAATCATTTTTGAAAAGTCATAATAAATTCAATTTTAATCAAATATGGGTCATGTAAACTATCATAAAGAAACAAATCCAAGGAATATTGGAGATGAAATCGATATAAATTTTGATTATAAAATGATTTGGCTAAAATACAAAATTTCACATATTTTTGTTAATTTTGAAATATGACATTTAAATATTATGATATAATTTATATATAATCATACATATGTTAGTTATCATATAACCTTCAAAGCAAATTAAAATATTTAATTATATTAAGTAAATAACAAATTATACTTAATAGTAATTTATTATCATTTATTATTTTGACAATTCAAATGTTATGTATGAAACATATAATTGATTATTATTAGATAGAGATTTATATAAATTAACCTCATTAAAATAATATGTAAAGTTTTAGCAAATTGATTCATGCCAAACTCATATGAATTTAAGATTTAGATGCATATAACTTAAATATTCTATCTTGAGCTTCACATTATTCATTTTGATCTATCTTTCATTCTTCTATTCTTGCAATTTCCTTAAACATATTGTGAGATGTATTGGATTATGTAATTAGCAATTGATATATCTGAAACACATAAAAATATTCATTAGAACATCCAAGCATTTATTTGTTATCATCAAAATTGATAATTGAACATGAGGTCATTAAGCCAACACCAATTTTGAAGAAGAAGAGAAACCAGGTTCCCCATAGATCAAGCAAGCACGTAGGAGAAAATAGAAAATAAAAAAAAAAAAATAGAGCTACCACCAATCTAGGAAATTTGTTTTATTTAGTTTATTTAAATTTTTAGTTTATTTTGGTTTAGGTTTTATTTTTAAGTTTAGGTTTAGGTTTAGGTTTTTATTTTTAGGTTTAGGTTTAGGTTTATTTATTTATTTTATTTTAGTTTAGGTTTCTTTCTATTTTAGGTCTAGGTTTAGGTTTTATTTTTTTTTTTTTTTATTTAGTTTTATTTTTATTTAGGTTTAGGTTTAGGTTTTACATTTTTTATTTTAGGTTTAGGTTTATTATTAGTTTATTTAGTTTAGGTTTAGGTTTTTATTTTTTATTTATTTTGGTTTAGGTTTAGATTTTATTTTATTTTAGGTTTTATTTTTCATTTAGTTTATTTTAGTTTATTTTAGTTTATTTTACTTTTGGTGTATTTAGGTTTAGGTTTAGGTTTAGGTTTTAGTTTATTTTTTATTTTACATTTAAGTTTTATTTTTTGGTTTAAGTTTATTTTTATTTATTTAGTTTATTTTTAAGTTTAGGTTTTTGGTTTAAGTTTAGGTTTAGGTTTAGGTTTAGGTTTATTTAGTTTAGATTTTTATATTTAGGTTTTATTTATTTAGGTTTATTTAGTTTAGTTTAGGTTTATGTTTAGGTTTTTAGGTTTAAGTTATAGTTTAGGTTTACAGTTTTAGGTTTTAGGTTTATTTTTATTTTATTTAGTTTTGGTTTTATTTTTATTTATTTATTTTAGGTTTAGGTTTATTTATGTTTAGGTTTTAAGTTTATTTAGGTTTAGGTTTAGCTTAGGTTTAGGTTTAAGTTTAGGTTTTTATTTAGGTTTAGGTTTAGGTATAGGTTTAGCCATTTAGATTTAATTTAGGTTTATTAATTTTTATTTAGTTTAGGTTTAGGGTTTAGCTTTCGATTTTATTTAGTTTAGGTTTATTTTATTTATTTTTAGCTTATTTAGTTTAGGTTTAGGTTTTATTATTTAGGTTTAGTTTTAGGTTTAGGTTTAGGTTTAGGTTTAGATTTAGGTTTAAGTTTAGGTTTAGTTTTTAGTTTTATTTATTTAGGTTTAGTTTTAGGTTTCATTTATTTTAGTTAGTTTAGCTTATTTTAGTTTAGATTTAGGTTTTAAGGTTTAGGTTTAAGTTTAGGTTTAGGTTTTATTTTTTTTTTAGTTTATTTTATTTTTGATTTTATTTTAGGTTTATTTTTATTTTAGTTTAGTTTTAGGTTTAGGTTTATTTATTTAGGATTTAGTTTAGGTTTAGTTTAGGTTTACTTATTTTATTTTATTTTTTAGGTTTAAGTTTTAGTTTAGCTTATTTATTTATGTTTTTTATTTTAGGTTTATTTTATTTTATTTATTTATTAGTTTAAGTTTTAGTTTAGATTTTGGGTTTAGTTTAGGTTTAGGTTTATTTTATTTATTTAGTTTAGGTTTAGGTTTTAAGTTTAGGTTTTAAGGTTTAGGTTTAGGTTAGTTTATTTAGTTTGTTTAGGTTTAGGTTTTAGGTTTAGTTTTTTTAGTTTTTGGTTTTAGTTTTGTTTAGGTTAGGTTTAGGTTTAGGTTTAAGTTTTATTTTATTTTATTTTATTTTAGTTTAGGTTTAGGTTTGATATTTTTAGTTTTGGGTTTAGGTTTTAGTTTTATTTTAGGTTTAGGTTTATTTAGTTTAGGGTTTAGATTTAGGTTTATTTATTTAGTTTATTTAGTTTTGGGTTTATTTTTTAGTTAATTTATTTAGGTTTAGGGTTTAGGTTTAGGTTTTGATTTAGTTTATTTAGGTTTAGGTTTTAGATTATTTAGTTTTAGGTTAGTTTTTTTTAGGTTTATTTTTGCTTAGGGTTTAGAGTTTACATTTAGGGTAGGTTTAGTTTATTTTTAGTTTAAGATTTAGGTTTAGGGTTTTCTAGGGTTTAGGGTGTAAGGTTAGTGTTTTAGGGTTTAGGGTTTAAGGTTTTGGGATTTTTTTTTTAAACATTAAGTAGTAGGTTTAGGTTTATTTAGTTTATTTAGTCTATTTTATATTTTTATTTAGGTTTATTTTTTATTTTTATTAGTTAAGTTTATTTAATTTAAGTTTATTTATTTTAGTTTAGGTTTTTTATTTTAATTTATTTTTTAGGTTTAGGTTTAGGTTTATGTTTATTTTTAGTTTAGTTTTATTTTTATTTTATTTTTTTTTTAAGTTTAGGTTTTTTTTAGGTTTAGGTTTTAGGTTTTAATTTTAGGGTTATTTTTAGCTTTTATATTTTAGTTTAGGTTTAGGTTTATTTTTAGTATATTTTATTTTATTTAGTTTAGGTTTAGTTTAGTTTTGGTTTTGGTTTTATTTATTTTAGTTTAGGTTAAGGTTTAATTTATTTTTATCTTAGGTTTAAGTTTTCTTTTTAGTTTAGGGATTAGGTTTTATGTTTTATCTATTTTTAGGTTTTATTTTTTAGGTTTATTATTTAGATTTAAATTTTATTTAGTTTTTATTTTATTTTCTTTTAGGTTTATTTTATTTTTATTTTACATTTAGGTTTTATGTTATTTAGGTTTTATTTTTAGTTTTATTTTATTTTTTAGTTTAGTGTAGGCTTTTATATTTTACTTTAGTTTAGTATTTATTTTTTATTTTATTTTATTTTTAAGTTTAGGTTTAGGTTTAGGTTTTAGTTTAAGTTTTTATTTTATTTATTTTATTTTATTTAAGTTTAGGTTTTATTTATTTATTTTATTTTAGGTTTTATTTAGTTTAGGTTTAGATTTTTAAGTTTTTAAGGTTCAAGGTTTAGGGTTTAGGGTTTATGGATTAGGGTTTAGGGTTTGGGGTTTAGGGTTTAGGGTTTAGGGTTGTTGGCTTTAGGGTTTAAGGTTTAGGGTTTTAGGGTTAAGGATTTAGGGTTTAGGTTTTGAGCTTTGGGTTTAGGGTTATAGGGTTTAGGGTTTTGGGTTTTGCATTAGTTTCAGGGTTTGGTGTTTAGGGTTAACATTTTACAATTTAGGTTTTTAGGTTTTTAAGGTTTAGGGTTTAGGGTTTAGGGTTTAGGGTTTAGGGTTTATGGTTTTAGGGTTTAGGGTTTAGGGTTGTAAGTTTAGGGCTTAAGTTTTATTTATTTTAGTTTTGTTTAATTTAATTTAGATTTATGTTTATTTTATTTTATTCTTTTTTAGTTTAGGTTTTTTTTAGTTCAGTATTTAGGTTTTATTTTTAGGTTTAATTTTTAGATTTATTTTTAAGGTTTAGGTTTTTATTTAGTTTTTATTTTATTTTATTTTAAGTTTATTTTATTTTTATTTTATGTTTAGTTTCTATTTTATTTAGGTTTTCTATTTTTAGCTGTATTTCATTTTTTAGTTTAGTTCAAATTTTAATTTATATTTTATATTATTTTAGTTTTAGGTTTAGGTTTAGGTTTAGGTTTAGATTTTAGTTTAGTTTTTTATTTTATTTTATTTTTTTAATTTTATTTAGGTGTAGGGTTATTTATTTATTAATTTTTAGGATTTATTTTCTTTAGGTTTAGGTTTTTAGGCTTTTAGGCTTTAGGGTTTAGGGTTTAGGCTTTAGAGTTTTAGGGTTTTAGTTTTATTTATTTTCCTTTAGATTTATGTTTACTTTATATTATTTATTTTAGGTTTAGGTTTTTATTTTAGTTTAGGGTTTAGGTTTTATTTTTTTTTATTTTTAGGTTTGGGTTTAGGTTTTGGTTTAGGTTTAGTTTATTTTAGGTTTAGGTTTAGGTTTTATTTATTTTAGTTTAAGTTTAGGTTTATTTTATTTATATTTTAGGTTTAAGTTTTTTGTTTAGGGTTTAAATTTTAATTTTTATTTATTTTTAGGTATATTTTTTACATTTTTTTATTTAGTTTTTATTTTATTTTATTTTATTTTATCTTTATTATATTTTTATTTTAGGTTTAGTTTTTTTTATTTAGATTTTTATTTTTTTAGTTTAGTTTAGTTTTAATTTATTTTATTTTAGTTTAGTTTTTAGTTTTTAGTTTTTTATTTTATTTTCTTTTTAATTTTAGGTTTAGGTTTAGACTTAAGTATTTGTTTTAGTTTAGGTATTTATTTTATTTCATTTTATTTTTTATTTTAGTTTTGGTTTTATTATTTTTTATTTTTATGTTTTATTTAGGTCATGTTTAGATTTTTATCTTTTCAGGGTTTAGGGTTAATGATTAGTTGAGGGTTTATGGTTTAGGGTTTGGGGTTTAGGGTTTAGGGTTTTAGGGTTTCGGGTTTAAGGTTTTGTTTTTGCTTTTTTTTATTTTTTTTATTTTTTTTATTTTTTTTTAGGGTCAAGGTTCTACCCATTCTTATGGTTTAGGTTCAGGTTTAGGTTTATTAGGCTTTAGGGACTAGGATTATTTTTTAATTTATTTAGTTACTTTAGGTTTAGGTGTAGGGTTTGGGGTGTAGGGTTTAGGGTGTTTAGGGTTTATGGTTTAGGGTTTAGGGTTTAGGGTTTAGGTGTAGGGTTTAGGGTTTAGGGTTTAGGGTTTAGGGTTTTAGGGTTTATGCTTTTAGGGATTGGGGTTTAGGATTAGGGTTTAGGGTTTAGGGTTTATGGTTTAGGGTTGTAGGTTCAGGGTTTAGGGTTAGTTCTAGGGTTTGGGTTTAGGGTTTAGGATTTAGGGTTTAAGGTTATTTTTTAAAAAGAATTAAGTAAACTACTAGGTTTAGGTTTATTTAGTTTATTTAGTTTATTTTTTTTATTTTAGTTAATTATTTTTTATTTATTTTTTTATTTGTTTTTTTTTAAGTTTAGGTTTAGGTTTTTATTTTATTTTTTAAGTTTTGGTTTAATGTTTTTATTTCAGGTTTAATTTTAGGTTTTATTATTATTTTTAGGTTAAGTTTTATTTTTAGTTTATTTTATTTTATTTAGTTTAGGTTTAGGTTTAGGCTTAATTTATTTTAGTTTAGTTTATTTTAGTTTAGGTTTATGTTTATTTTATTTTGTTTATTTTATTTTTATTCTAGGTTTAGTTTTATTTTTTAGTTTAGGGTTAATGTTTTTTTTATCTTTAGGTTTTATTTTTGGTTTATTTTTTAGGTTAGGTTTTTATTTTATTTTATTTTAGGTTTATTTATTTTTATTTTATGTTTAGTTTTTAATTTATTAAGATTTTTTATTCTTAGGTTTATTTTATTTTAGTTGTTTTTTTTTTAGGTTTAAATTTAGGTTTTAGTTTAGGTGTTAATTTTATTTTATATTTTTATTTTATTTAGGTTTAGTTTTTTTATTTATTTTATTTTTAGATTTTATTTAGTTTAAGTTTAGGTTTTTAGGTTTTTAAGGTTTAGGGTTTAGGGTTTAGGGTTTAGGGTTTTAGAGTTTAGGGTTTAGGGTTTAGGCCATAAGAGAAAGGCCTAATCCCCAGCTTAGCAAGGAGACCAGCCTCTAAGGATCCCACCTTATCAACTTTTTTAATCAGCTCAATGATGGTGATAATTTCAACAGTACGCTTGTTGATCCTAATTAGGATGTTGAGAACCAGGAAGAAAGAAGACTGTGAAGGATCCATATTAGAGTTGCCTGGAGGAACCACAACATCAATAGGTGCAACAAGGCCAACATGGGCAGGAGCACCAACTCTGTATTTCGCAACCTCTTCACTGACTTCTTTAAGATCACCTTTCATAAAAATCAGCTCAACTGGGGTTTAGAGTTTATGCTTTTAGGGTTTAGGGTTTAAGGTTAGGTTTTAGGGTTTAAGGTTTATGGTTTAGTGTTTAGAGTTTAGGGTTTAAGGTCTAGGGTTTAGTGTTTAGGGTTGTAGGTTTAGTGTTGTAGGTTCAGGGTTTAGGGTTTAGGGTTTAGGGTTTAGGATTTAGGTTTTTTTTTAAGAAAAAAAAATTTAAGTAAACTAATAGCTTTAAGTTTATTTAGTTTATTTATAATATTTTTAATTTTTTTTAGTTTATATTATTTTTTATTTTTATTTAGGTTTATCTTTTATTTTTATTTAGTTTAGTTTATTTATTTTTAGTTTAAGGTTTTTATTTTGGTTTATTTTTTAGGTTTAGGTTTATTTTTTAGTTGTGTTTTATATTTAATTTATTTGTTAGGTTTAGGTTTTATTTTTTATTTGTAGGTTTAGGTTTAAGTTTTTATTTTATTTTTTTAAGTTTAGGAATTAGGTTTTTATTTTAGGTTTATTTTTAGGTTTTATTTTTTAGTTTAGGTTTAGGTTTATTTTTATTTTATTTTATTTAGCTTATGTTTAGTTTATTTTAAGTTTAGGTTTAGTTTATTTTAGTTTAGTATATTTTAGTTTAGGTTTAGGTTTATTTTATTTTATTTATTTTATTTTTATTTTAGGCTTAGTTTTTTTTAGCTTAGGGTTTAGGTTTTATTTTTTATTTATTTTTAGGTTAATTTTTTAGGTTTAGGTTTTTATTTAGTTTTTATTTTATTTTATTTTAAGTTTATTTTAGTTTTATTTTACATTTAGTTTTTATTTTATTTAGGTTTTTTATTCTTTAGCTCCCTCAAGACAACTGACCATCTAATAAAAAAGAGACCATCGAGACTTTAGCTCCTCAAGAAGAAGAAGAGACCAACTAAAAGAGAACGCAACACAAGAAATCTCAACCTGAAGGAGATCAGAAAACATAAAGAGAAAAAAAACTTAGGCTCAGATATGAGGAAAGAAGGATAATCATAATAATGAGGAGAATCAAATCCTAAGTGTATACAGCTTCAAAGAAGGGTTACAAATAGGAAAAGTCACCAGCCACAAAAATATTAAGGAAATAATCCATCATATCATCATAGCCATCCCAGCTAAAGAAAAATACAAACTATCATAATAGCCATAAAGAAAAGTGAAGCTAAGGAAAAGAAAGAGAGAGGAGAGCAACATATAAAATTAACATAAGGCAATCCCAACAAAACCAAATATGAACACCTCTTAAAAAGAGGGCGAAAAGAAGCTCAGAGCTATAAAAAAAAAGAGCCCTAAAAGACAAAGCCAATAAAGTTCAAAACAACACCAATCCGAAGCCACCAAGGCACCAAGCTAACAAAGCCAACAACAACACCAATCCAAAGCCACCAAGGCACCAACCAAAGGAAAGGAAATAATCAACAGAGAAGCCACACAATAGAGCACCTAAGAAAAATAGTCCAGAAGAAAAGAGAGAGAACCAAACTAACAAAAAAAGAAGGCTAGAAAAAAGCTAGAATAAACAACTAAATAGCTAACCAATGGACAAACCACACACCAAAGGACAAAAGCCCAACCTACCACCAATAAAGAGAGCAAAAGCACCAACCAAAGAAAGGCAAGCCAATAAGAACAAAGCCACTAACAAAACCAACCCAAGGAAAAAAAAAAGACAAAGAAACCAATCTCAAGATAGAAGGAGGATAATTAGCCAAGAAGCCAATACTCTAGCTAGCAAGAAAACACACAGCAAAAGCTCAACCAACAGAGAAAAAACCAACCAAAAGCAAAAACCTCCCAAAGACAGAAGAGATTATTTCCAAGAAGCTTTGGAATGAGTAACCCTCCCAAGTGAGGAGGGGCATAAATCTAAACACCTTTTTTTTCTTTTTCTTCTTGCAAATAGTTTTATAACCATGCCCTTTCTTCAAAAAAATCTCCATTCAAAAATGAAGCAATATTATTATAAAAGGCAAGCGGATCAACGGAAGCTATTAATTTCAAAGAAGAGCATTCAGAATCATCCACAATATTAGACAAAGAAAAATCAGAAATAGTATGCATTTCAAAATCAGAAGTGAAAGGAGCAAAAACAGCTTTATTAAGAACAAAATTATCAATATTTTCACCTTCCAACAAAATCTAAAGAGTCTCCTCCCTATCTTCATTCATAAAGAAGCAAGAGAAGCATAATCCAAATTTTCAGTACAATCTTCATGTAAGGGATTATAATAAGATTCAAATCCATTAGAAACACATAGCACATTACCAAAATTCTAAACATAATTACTAGCCATAGAAAACCATCATTTTGAACCAAAACTTAACTATTCGCAATGAGAGAATTATAACAGGTATCTAAATCTTATTTTTTAAAAGAAGGATCACCAATATTAACAAGATTGTCAGGACCAGAAGTTAAAATATTAGAAATAAGAACATTCTTTTCACCACCATTCTCAATCAAAGAAAGCAAAGCAATAGTCTCTTTCCCATGATCTAATGCAGACATAGGAGAAAGAGAAACAACATACAACTAATCAAAAGAAATGGTGTTAGCATCAACAATATTCAAACTATCATCATGCAAGGACTTATATACAACATCCAAACCATTAGAATCATTAACCATAGCCTCTAAAGTCTTCCCTTTAAGATAATCATCAAAAGAAACACTTAGAGCATGATTATTAGTTAAAACCTTTTTAGAAACATCAAAATTATCTTTCACATTAGACAAATCATTAATAGGTAAAACTTTTTCAGAAGATTTAAAAATTTGGTTTTACAAAACATCAAAATTTTGAAAACTAGATTTTCCTTTATCCAACTTGAGGGAATCATCAGTTTTTTCAAAAATTGAATTCTTACTGGTGATTTTCTTCCTAAGAGAGGGATGAGCAATAAAGCATTTAGAAATTTCATGCCCGTGAATCTTACAATGATTACAAAAAATGGAAAATTTCTCAAAAACAACTTTCTGAAAATAACCACATTTCTTTGAACCCAACCAAATTTCTTTCAGATATTTTTTTAGTAATATCAAACTCTACAAGAATTCTAGCAACATACGGTCTAGAAGAAGTAGTTGTTTGTTGATCAATTTGCAAAGGACCCCAAAAATCAACCTAATAGCATAATGAATCTAATGATTAAATATATGAATCCGCAAGTTAGGTAAGGAAATCCAAATGGAAATAATAGGAGACTCTTCATTAACATCAAATATAGGCATCCACTTTAGAATATGAATTTGATAATTTAAAACATAGTAAGAACGCCTAGAAAAAATTCTTCCATAATAAAGGTCATTAGAAAGTTTAATCAAATCATGCCTTGCATTAATTAGCCTAATAGAAAAAGAACAAGATAAATTTAAGCTATGAAAAAAAAGAACGAATATCTTCCATCTTTGGCCATTTAAATGAAAACTTTACAATCAAAGAAAAAGCAAAAGGCTCAGCTAATCGTTCAATATCCTCATCTAAAATCATAATTGTTGGAGTACGTTTAAAAGTCATATGAAGCAAATTCAAAGGAGGCTCGGTGGAGAAATTCTTACCAGCTAAAGCCTCTTTGAAAGATTTAGTAACAACAAGTAATTTAGAGGTAGGATTACCCAAATAATTTGATGTCCTAGCAGGATCCATTAGCATATGGGATTTACCCCATGGATTTGAAGAAGTCGATGCCATGAGTCACGGCACTGTGACAAGAATAGGTTGAGATCAGCCCAAGGCAAACAATCTATAGGGAATCCAAGAGAGATAGTGCTCGAAAACTCACCAAGAATGCGAGGGATCCCAAAATCGATCAATAATAGGGTTTAGGTTTTGGGCTTAGTGTTTATTAGTTATTATTAGGTTTTATTAGTTTTAGGTTATTATTAGTTTATTATTAGTTTTATGTATAGTTTAGTTAGCTTAGTTTTAGTTAGGTTATTAGTTTAGTTTTATTAGTTTTAATTTTAGTTATTATTATTTTAGGTTAGTTTAGTGAGGGGGGTTTATGTTTAGTTTATTAGTTTATTTAGTTAGTTTGTTTAGTTAGTTTATTTAGTTAGTTTGTTAATTTGGGTTTATTTATTTTAGTTTATTTATTTGTTATTAGTTAGTTAGTTAGTTATTTATTTAGTTTAGTTAGTTATTATTATTAGTTTATGTTTTTATTATAATTTAGGTTTTCGTTAGTTTTAGTTAGTGGTTTAGTTTTATTAGTTTAGTTTTATTAGTTTATTTATTATTTTATTAATTTAGTTTATTAATTTTATTAGTTTGGTTATGGTTTCAGGTTTATTAGTTTATTATTATTAGTTTTTTAGTTTTGTTTATGTTTCAGTTTTTTATTAGTTATTATTAGTTATATATTATTTATTATTATTATTATTTTAGTCGGTTGGTTTATTATTAATTTTATTTTAGTTTAGTTTTTTTTAGTTAATTATTATTATTAGTTTATGTTTATTATTAATACTTTTGTTATTATTATTTAGTTTATTTATTTAGCTAAGTTTAAGGTTTAATTATTTGGTTATTTATTAGTTAGTTTATTATTATTTTTATTATAATTAGCTTATTAGTTTAGTTAGTTATTTTATTATTTTTTAGTTTAGATAATTAGTTTTTTAGTTTTGTTATTATTAGTTTAGTTTATTTGTTATTAGTTTTAGGTTATTAGTTATTTATTATTAGTTTTATTTAGTTTATTATTAGTTTTAGTTTTTTATTAGTTATTATTAGGTTTTTAGTTTAATAGGGTTTATTAGTTAGTTATTAGTTAGTTTTAGTTTAGTTTTATTATTAGTTTATTAGTTTTTAGTTATTATTTAGTTATTATTATTAGTTTTATTTGTTTAGTTATTAGTTATTTTACTTTAGTTTAGTTTATTATTATTAGTTTTATTATTATTAGTTTTATTAATTTAGGTTTTGTGTTTTAGTGTTTAGTTTATTTAGTTTTTTTATTATTAGTTTTAGTTATTTTAAGTATTAGTTACTTATTTAGTTAGTTTAGTTATAAGTAGTTTATTATTATTAGTTAGTTTTTATTTAGTTTATTATTATTTATTAGTTTAGTTAGTTTAGTGTTTAGTTTTAATTTTTTATTATTTAATTTATTATTAGTATTAGTTTAGTTTAGTTAGTTTTTTTTATTTTATTAGGTTTTATTATTATTTAGTGTTTTTTAAGTTATTGTTAGTTTTTAGTTTAGTTTATTTTTTATTATTATTAGTTATTAGTTTAATAGTTTTGTTATTTTTATTGGATAGTTTATTATTATTAGGTTTTATTTATTATTTAGTTTATTATTAGTTTAGTTTTTTATTATTATTATTATTAGTTTATTTATTAGTTTTATTTATTTTGGTTTATTATTAGTTTATTAATTTAGTGTTAATTATTATTAGTTATTTAGTTTTTGTTTATTAGTTTTTTTAGTTATTATTTTTAGGTTAGTTTATTATTAGGTTTAGTTAGTTTATTAGTTTAGTTTAGTTATTAGTTTTAGTTATTAGTTAGTTATTATTATTAGTTATTTATTAGTTATTTAGTTAGTTTATTAGTTATTAGTTTTAGTTTACTTAGTTTAGTTATTATTAGTTTAGTTTTGGGTTTAGTTTTATTATTAGTTATTATTAGGTTAGTTATGTTTAGGGTTTATGTTAGTTATTGGTTATTTATGTTTAGTTTATTTTGGTTTTGGTTAATAGTTTATGTTTAGTTTAGTTTTTATTATTTTTATTTATTTAGTTTATTTTTAGTTAGTTTATTAGTGGGTTTCTTTTGTTTATGTTTAATTTAGTTATTAATTTGTTTATTAATTTATTTAGCTTTTGTTATTATTAGTTTATTAATTTTTTAGTTATTATTTAGTTAGTTTAGTTTAGTTAGTTTTATTAGTATTTATTTTAGTTTATTATTAGTTTATTAGTTTTAGTTTATTATTTATTAATTTTTATTTTAGTTAGTTTAGTTTCATCTTTTATTAGTTTCTTATTAGATTTTAGGTTTAGGGTTTGGAGTTTAGGGTTTTAGGGTTTGGGGTTTAGGGTTAGTTTTAGGGTTTAGCATTTAGGGTTATGGTTTTTTTATTCTTATTTTTTAAGGTTTATGGTTTAGGGATTATGGTTTAGGGTTTAGGTTTAGGGTTTAGGTTTTAGGGTTTAGGGTTTAGGGTTTAGGTTTTAGGTTTAGGGTTCAAGTTTTAGTTTAGGGTTTAGGGTTTTTAGTTTTTTTTTAAAATAGAGAACAAATTTAGATTCAATATTTTCTTCTTTTTGATTTTACAAACTAAGTAACACACCAAGTTCTCTAAGACACAAGCGACAACATAGATAAAAAATGAGCACACATAGAACAAATAAAAAACCCTAGATAAATAGAATCGTGTCTACTATAAAGATAGTTCTGTAAGTAGTAGATCAGATTGATTTCTCTAGTTCTAATCAGAACCACCCCGGCCTCTCTAATAGCGGGATCCACCATCATATCCTCGATCTCTCCCTCCATCACCACCATGACTATAACCTCTGTCCTCCTCCTACCTCTATAACCACCACTGTTCTTACCACCACCTCCATATCGACCAGCACCTCCAGATCCCCCACCACCACTATGATAACCACCACCTCTGCCTTCGCCTCCACCTCTAGATCTAGATTGAGCCTAATTGACTATGATGTTTCTACCGTCAAGGTTCTGCCTATTCTTAGGGTTTTGGTTTTGGTTTAAGTTTATTAGGTCTTAGGGTTTATGTTTATTTTTTAACTTGTTTAGTTACTTTAGGTTTAGGTTTAGGGTTTAGGGTTTAGGGTTTGGGGTTTAGGGTTTAGGGTTAGGGTTTAGGGTTTAGGTTTTAGCATTTAGGTTTAGGGCTTAAGGTTTATGCTTTTAAGGTTTAGGGTTTGGGTTAGGGTTTAGGGTTTAGGATCAGGGTTTAGGGTTTAGGGTTTAGGGTTTAGAGTTTAGGGATTAGGGTTTAGGGTTTAGGGTTGTAGGTTTAATTTTATAGGTAAAGGTGTTAGGGTTAGTTTTTTTGTTTAGGATTTAAGGTTTAGGATTTAGGATTTACGGTTTAGGATTTTTAAAAATTAACTAAACTAGTAGGTTTAACATTATTAAATTTATTTATTTTATTTTTTGTTTTTATTTAGGTTTATTTTTATTTTTTTGTTCAGTTTATTTATTTTATGTTATTTATTTTAGTTTAGGGTTTTCTATTTTAGTTTATTTTTTAAGTTTAGGTTTATTTTTTAGTTGAGCTTTTTTTTAGGTTTAGGTTTTATTTTTTATTTTTAGGTTTAGGTTCAGGTTTTTATTTTATGTTTTTAGGATTAGGTTTTATTTTTTATTTTTAGGTTTAAGATAAGGTTTTTATTTTATTTTTTTAGGTTTAGGTTTTAGGTTTTCATTTTAGGTTTATTTTTAGGTTTTCTTTTTTAATTTAGGTCTAGGTTTATTTTTAATTTTATTTATTTTATTTAGTTTAGGTTTATGTTTAGGTTTAGTTTATCTTAAGTTTAGGTTCAGGTGTTATTTATTTTAGCTTATTTTATGTTTATTTTATTTTATTTATTTTATTTTTAGTTTAAGTTTAATTTTTTAGTTTAGGGATTAGGTTTTATTTTTTATTTATTTTTAGGTTTAGGTTTTTATTTTTATTTTACATTTATTTTTTATTTTATTTAGATTTTTTAATTCTTAGGTTTATTTTATTTTTTTATTTAGTTTATATTTTTATTTATTTATTTTAATTTTTTATTTTATTTTATTTTTTAGTTTAGGTTTAGGTTTTTGCTTAGATTTTTATTTTATTTTAATTATTTATTTTATTTAGGTTTAGGTTTTTTATTTAGCTTGGGTTTAGGTTTTTAGGTTTCTAGGTTAGGGTTTAGGGTTTGGAGTTTATGGTTTTAGACTTTAGGGTTTCAGGTTAGGGTTTAGGGTTTAGGGTTTAGGGTTTCGGCTTTAGGGTTTAGGGTTTTTAAGGTTTAGTGTTTAAGGTTTAGTTGGTTAGGTTAGTTTAGGTTTTTAGAGTTTAGGGTTTATAGTTATTAGGGTTTAGGTTTAGGTTTAGGTTTAGGTTTATTTTATTTAGACTCTGATTTTAGGTTTAGGGTTTAAGTTTAGGGTTATTGATTTAGGGTTTAGGTTAGGGATGGGTTTAAGATTAGGGTTTAGGGTTAGTTTAGTGTTTAGTTTATATTTTATAGTTTAGGTTTAGTTTTATTTTAGATTTAGGTTTTAGTTTAGGCTTTAGTTTTTAATTTAATTTATGTTTATTTTTATTTAAGTTTATTTTTTATTTTTATTTAGTCTATTTTATTTATTAAGGTTAGGTTTTATTTTTTATTTTTAGGTTTAGGTTTTATGTTTTTATTCAAGGTTTATTTTTTAGGTTTTATTTTTTAATTTAGGTTTAGGTTTATTTTTATTTTACAATATTTTTTTTTTAGGGTTTAAGTTTAGTTTCTTTTAGTTTAGTTTTAGGTTTAGGTTTTATTTATTTTAGTTTAGGTTTAAGTTTATTGGTTTAGCCCATTTTTTTAGTTTAGGTTTTATGTTTTATTTTTTTTATTTTTAGGTTTTTTTTTAAGTTTATTTTTTGGTTTAGGTTTTCATTTAATTTTTATTTAAGGTTTATTGTATTTTTATTTTATGTTTAGTTTTTATTGTATTTAGGTTTATTTTATTTTTTTAGTTTACTTTAGGTTTTTATTTATTTTATTTTAGTTTAGTTTTTATTTTATTTTTTTTATTTTTAGGTTTAGGTTCAAGTTTAGGTTTAGGTTTAGCTTTAGATTTTAGTTTTTCTTTTTATCTTATTGTATTTTTTTATTTAGGTTTAGGTTTTTTTTTTAGGTTTTTTTTAGTTTGGGTTTAGGCTTTTAGGTTTTTAGGGTTTAGGGTTTAGGGTTTAGGGTTTAGGGTTTAGGGTTTGGGGTTTGGGGTTTAGGAGTTAAAGTTTAGGGTTTAGGGTTTAGGGTTTATGATTTAAGTTTTAGGGTTTATGGTTTAGGGTTTAGGTTTTTAGTTTTTTTTAATAGAGAACAAATTCAGATTAAACATTTCTTATTTTTGAATTCATTAACCAAGTAACACATTAAGTTTTCTAAGACACATGCAATAATATAGTTCAAAAATGAGCATGCATAGAGTAAATCCAAAACCCTAGATAACTAGGACTGTCTCTACTGTAAAGACATAATTCCATAAGCAATAAATCGATTGGCGTTCTTTTTCTCGGTTCCCATAGAGCCACCTCTCAGTAGTGGGATCCTTATCCCCAATCTCTCCCCCGCCACCATGATGGCTGTAACCTCTATTGCTTCTCCTTAACCACCCTTTTCGACCACTACCTCAATATCCACCGGGTCTAGATCCCCACCACTTTGATAGCTGTACCTCTACCTTTGCCTCCACCATTAGATCTAGACTGATCCTGGTTGATGGTGATGTTCCTGTCATCAAGGTTTTGCCAATTCTTAGGGTTTTAGTTTAGGTTTAGGTTTATTTGGTTTTAAGTTTAGTTTATATTATCATTTATTTACTTACTTTAGGTTTTGGTTTAGGGTTTGGGGTTTAGCATTTAGGGTTTAGGGTTAGGGATTAGGGTTTAAGGTTTAGGGTTTAGGGTTTAGTGTTTAGGGTTTTAGCATTTATGCATTTAGGGCTTAGGGTTTAGGTTTAGGGTTTAGGGTTTTTTGGGCTTTAGGGTTGTAGGTTGTAGGTTTAGGGTTTAGAGTTTAGGGTTTAGGATTTAGGGTTTAAGGTTTTCTTTTAAATTAAGTAAACCGGTAGGTTTAGGTTTATCTAGTATATTAAGTTTATTTTAATTATTTTTTAGTTTATTTTATTTTATAGTTTTATTTAGGTTTATTATTTATTTTATTTAGAATAGTTTATCTATTTTAGGTTTATTTATTTTAGTTTAAGTTTTTTATTTTGGTTTATTTTTTAGGTTTAAGTTTAGGTTTAAGTTAATTTTTAATAGAATTTTATTTTTATTATATTTTTTAGGTTTAGGTTGTAGGTTGTTATTTTATGCTTATTTTAAGGCTTTATTTTTTTAGTTTAGTTTAGGTTTATTTTTAGTTTATTTTATTTTATTTAGTCTGGGTTTAGGTTTAGGGTTAGCTTATTTTAGGTTTAGGTCTAGGTTTTATTTACTTTAGTTTAGTTTATTTTATTTTAGGTTTATGTTTATTTTATTTTTGTTTATTTTATTTTTATTTTAGGATTAGACTTTTTAAGTTTTAGGTTTAAGTTTTATTTTTTTATTTTTTTAGGTTTATTTTTTAGTTTAGGTTTTTATTTTATTTTATTTTAGGTTTATTAAACTTTTATTTTATGTTTATTATTTATTTTATTTAGGTTTTTTATTCTTAGGTTTATTTTATTTTTTTCAGTTTAGTTTAGATTTTTATTTATTATATTTTACTTTATTCTTACTTTTTTATTTTTTATATTTTTAGGTTTATGTCTAAGTTTTTGTTTAGGCTTTTATTTTATTTTATTTTATTATTATATTTAGTTTTGGTGTTTTATTTATTTTATTTTTAGGTTTTATTTAGTTTAGGTTTAGGTTTTTTGGTTTTTAGGGTTTAGGGTTTTAGGGTTTAGGGTTTAAGGTTTAGGGTTTAGGATTTTAAGGTTTAGGGTTTTAGGGTTTAGGGTTTAAGGTTATGGTTTAGGTTTAGGTTTAAGGTTTAGTGTTTAGGCTTTTTGGTTTAAGATTTTTGGGGTTTATGGTTTAGGGTTTAGGGTTAGTTTAGGGTTTGGGATTTTTAGGGTTTAAGATTTTTAAGGTTTAAGGTTTAAGGTTTAAGGTTTAGGGTTTAGGGTTATCTTAAGGTTTAGGGTTAGTTTAGGTTTTAGTTTAGGGTTTATTTAGGTTTAGTTTAGTTTAGGGTTTATTTTTTAGGGTTTATTTAGAGTTTAGGGTTTAGGGTTTTAGAGTATAGGCTTTAGGGGTTATGGTTTAGGGTTTAGGGTAGTAGGTTTAGAGTTGTAGGTTTATGGTTTAGGGTTTAGGGTTTAGGATTTAGAGTTTAGGTTTAGGGTTTCATTTTTTTTGAAATTAAATTAGTAGGTTTAGTTTATTTAGTTTATTTTTATTTTGGTTTATTTTTATTTTATTTAGTTTAGTTTAGTTATTTTAGGTTTATTTATTTTAGTTTATTTTTTAGGTTTAGGTTACGATTTATGTTGATTTTTTAGTTTTTTTTTTTTTTAGGCTTAGGTTTTATTTTTTATTTTTAGGTTTAGGTTTTACGTTTTTATTCTAGGTTTATTTTTAGGTTTTATTTTTTACTTTAAGTTTAGGTTTATTTTTAATTTTTTTATTTTATTTAGTTTAGGGTTTAGTTTTAGTTTAGTTTAGGTTTAGGTTTAGGTTTTATTTATTTTAGTTTAGGTTTAGATTTATTTTATTTTGTTTATTTGAGTTTAGGTTTTTTTTAGTTTAGGGTTTAGGTTTTATTTTTTATTTATTTTTAGGTTTTATTTTTATGTTTATTTTTTAGGTTTAGGTTTTTATTTAGTTTTTATTTTATTTTATTTAGATTTATTTTATTTTTATTTAATGTTTAGTTTTATTTTTTTTAGGTTTATTTTATTTTCTAGTTTAGTTTAGGTTTTTATTTATTTTATTTTACTTTAGTTTTATTTATCACTTTTTATTTTATTATTAGGTTTAGGTTTAGGTTTAGGTTTAGATTTTAGTTTAGGTTTTTATTTTATTGTATTTTTTATTTTATTCAGGTCAAAGTTTTTTTTTTAAGTTTTATTTTGTTTGGGTTTAGGCTTTTAGGTTTTTAGGGTTTAGGGTTAGTTTATGCTTTAGGGTTTATGGTTTGGGGTTTGGGGTTTAGGGTTTAGGGTTTAGGGTTTAGGGTTTAGGGTTTATGGTTTAGGGTTTAGGGTTTAGAGTTTAAGGTTTAGGATATTTAGGGTTTAGGTTTTAGGTTTAGGGTTAAGGTTTTAGTTTAGGGTTTAGGGTTTTTGGTTTTTTTAAATAGAAGATTATTCATTTCTTCTTTTGAATTCATCAACCAAGTAACACAAGTTTTAAAACACGAACAACATAGTTCAAATATTATATAGCAAATCAAAACCTATCTAGAACCATCTCTACTATAAAGACAATTCCATAAGCAGCATATTGGATTTGACGTTCTTTAGTTCTCCAGTTCCCATTAGAACAGCCTCTCAGTAATCCTCTATCATATCCAGATCTCTCCCCGCCACCACGGAGTAACCTATCGATCCTCTCACCACCATAACCACTTTGCGACCACCACCTCCATATCCAGGATGTCCAAATCCCCACCACCCATTTATGCCTCGCCTTCCTCCCTTAGATCTTAACCCTGGTTTGATGTCCCTCTTGTAGGTTCTTCCCATTCTTTGGGTTTTGGTTTAGGTTTTAGGGTTTATGGTTTTTTTATAATTTATTTAGTTACTTTAAGTTTAGGTTTTGGGTTTAGGGTTTAGGGTTAGGGTTTAGGGTTTAGAGTTTTTCAAGGTTTAGGGTTTATGATTTAGGGTTTAAGGTTTTTTGTTTAAAAAAAATTAAGTAAATAGGTAGGTTTAGGTTTATCTAGTATATTAAGTTTATTTTTATTTTTTTAGTTTACTTTATTTTTTAGTTTTATTTAGGTTTATTTTTTTATTTTTATTTAGTTAGTTTATTTTCTTTTATTTAGTCTAGGTTTAGGTTTTAGTTATTTAGTTTAGTTTATTTTAGTTTAGGTTTAGGTTTATTTTATTTTATTTATTTTATTTTTAATTTAGGTTTATTTTTTATTTTTTTAGTTTGAGGTTTAAGTTTTATTTATTTTTATTTATTTTTAGGTTTGTTTTTTAGGTTTAGGTTTTTATTATATTTTATTTTAGGTTTATTATATTTTTATTTATGTTTATTATTTATTTTAATTTAGTTTTTTATTCTTAGGTTTATTTTATTTTTTATTTTAGTTTAGGTTTTTATTTATTATATTTTATTTTATTTTACTTTTAGGTTTAGGTAGGTTTTAGTTTAGGTTTTTATTTTATTTTATTTTGTTAATATATTTGGGTTTATGTTTTTTATTTATTTTCTTTTTTGGTTTTATTTTGTTTAGGTTTAGGTTTTTAGGTTTTAGTTTAGGGTTTAGGGTTTAGGGTTTAGGCTTTAAGGCTTAAGGTTTAGGGTTTTAAGGTTTAGGTTTTAAGGTTAGGGTTTAGGGATTAGGGCTTCTAGGATTAGCATAGGGTTTAGGGTTAGTTTAAGATTTAGAGTTTAAGGTTTAGTGTTTAGGGTTTTTAGGATTTAGGGTTTAGGGTTTAGGGTTAGTTTAGAGTTTATTAGGGTTTTAGTGTTTAGGGTTTAGGGTTTAGGGTTTTTTAGGGTTTAGGGTTTTTTAGGGTTTAGGGTTTAGGGTTGGAGGTTTAGGGTTGTAAGTTTATAGTTTAGGGTTAGTTTTAGGGTTTAGGATTTAGAGTTTAAGGTTTTGGGTTTAGGGTTTAAGATATTTTTTAATTAAGTAAACCGATAGGTTTATTTTTATTTTATTTTAGTTTTTTGTTTAAGTTTATTTTTATTTTTATTTAATTTTAGGTTTTTTATTTTAGTTTATTTTTTTAGGTTTATGTGTAGGTTTATGCTTATTATTTAATTTAGTTTTATTTTTGTTTTATTTTTTAAAGTTAGGTTTTATTTTTTTTTTATTTTTATGTTTATGTTTAGGTTTTTATTTTATTTTCTTAGGTTTAGGTTTTAGGATTTTATTTTAAGTTTCTTTTTATGTTTTATTTTATAATTTAAGTTTATGTTTATTATTAGTTTATTTTATTTTATTTAGTTTAATGTTTAGGTTTAGTTTATCTTTGGTTTAAGTTTAGGTTTTATTTATTTTAGTTTAGTTTATTTTAGTTTAGGTTTAGGTTTATTTTATTTTATGTATTTTAGGTTTAGGTTTTATTTCTTATTTATTTTTAGGTTTTATTTATAGATTTATTTTACAGGTTTAGGTTTTTATCTAATTTTTATTTTTAAGTAAATCTAGTTTTTATTTTTATTTTATGTTTGGGTTTTATTTTAGGGTTTGGGGCTTTTTAGTTTAGGGTTTAGGGTTTAGGTTAGTTTAGGGTTTAGGGTTTAGGGTTTAGGTTTATTTAGGGTTTAGGGTTTAGTTTAGTTTAGGGTTTAGGGTTTAGCATTTAAGAAATAGGATTTAGGCTTTTAGGGTTTTTAGGGTTTTTAGGGATTAAGGTTTAGGGTTTAGGGTTTAAGTTTTAGTTTAGGGTTTAGGGTTTAGGGTTTAAGGTTTTTTTTAATAGAGAAGAAATTCATATTCAACATTTCTTCTTTTTGATTTAACCAACCAAGTAGCAGACAAAGGTTTCTAAGATACAAGCAACGACATACATAAATAATGAGCATGCATAGAGGAGGTCAAAAACCCTAGATAACTACAACCATATCTTATAAAGACACAGTTCCATAAGTAACGGATCGGATCGACTATTCTTTAGTTTCTAGTTCCTATCAGACCACCCTCGCCTCTCGAGTAGCGGGATTCTCCATCATATCCTTGATCTATCCCTCCACCAGTACCATAGCTGTAACCTTTATCGCTCCTCCTCCATAACCACCATCTCCATATCCACCATCACCTCCAGATCTTGCCTCCAAAAGCACCACCTCCATATTCACCATCATATCCACCAGCACTTCTAGTAGGGTTAGGGTTTAGAATTTAGGATTAGGGTTTAGGGTTTAGGGTATAGTTTTTAGGCTTTATAGATTAGGGTTTTAGGTTTGGGTTTAAGGTTTAGGGATAGCATAGGGTCTAGGGTTAGTTTAGGGTTTAGGGTTTAGGGTTTTAGGGTTTATGGTTTAGTGTTTAGGGTTTAGGGTTTAGAGTTTAGGGCTTAGGGTTTTATAGTTTCAGGTTGTTTAGGGTTTAGGGTTTAGGGCTTAGGGTTTAAGGTTTAAGGTTTAGGGTTTAGGGTTTAGGGTTTTGGATTTAGGGTTTAGGGTTTAGGATTTTTATTTATTTATTTATTTATTTATTTATTTATTTATTTATTTATTTATTTATAATTTTTTTTAAAATTAAGGAAATTAATATGTTTAGGTTTATTTAGTTAATTTTTATTTATTTTAGTTTATTTTATTTTTAGTTTTTATTTAGGTTCATTTTTATTTTTATTTAGTTGAGTTTATTTTAAGTTTACTTATTTTAGTTTAGGTTTTTTTTTTTTTGTTTTAGATTATTTTTAAGGTTTAGGTTTAAGTTTAGGTTTACTTTTTTTAGTTTAGTTTTATTTTTTATTTTATTTTTTTTTTTAGGTTTATTTTTTAAATTTTAGGTTTAGGTTTTAGGTTTTTATGTTAGGTTTTATTTTTGAGTTTAGGTTTAGGTTCTTTCTAGTTTATTTTATATTATTTAGTTTAGGTTTAGGTTTAGGTTTAGGTTTAGGTTTTATTTATTTTAGTTTAGTTCATTTTATTTTAGGTTTATTTTATTTTTATTTTAGGTTTAGGTTTTTTTTAGTGTAGGGTTTATGTTTTATTTTTATTTATTTTTTGGTTTATTTTTTAGGTTTAAGTTTTATTTAATTTTTATTTTATTTTATTTTAGGTTTAATTAATGTTTATTTTCGGTTTGGTTTTTATTTTATTTAGTTTTTTCTATTTTTAGGTTTATTTTATTTTTTTTGTTTAGTTTAGGTTTTTATTTATTTTATTTTAGTCTAGGTTTTACTTTTTATTTTATTTTATTTTTAGGTTTAGGTTTACTTTTAGGTTTAGGTTTAGGTTTAAGTTTAGCTTTTTATTTTATTTTATTTTTTTATTTGATTTAGGTTTAGGTTTTTTTTAATTTTTAGGTTTTATTTAGTTTAGCTTTAGGTTTTTAGGATTTTAAGGCTTAGGATTTAGGGTTTAAGGTTTGGGGTTTTAGGGTTTAGGGTTTAGGGTTTATAGTTTGGAGTTTGGGGTGTAGGATTCCATTATAAATTTTGATTGGTTTTAGGTTTTAAGTTTGGTTTAGTGTTTAGGGTTTAGGTTTAAAGGGTTTAGGGTTTTAGTTAGGTTTAGGGTTTATTTAAGTTTTAGTTATAGGGTTTAAGTTTAGGTTTAAGTTTAGGGTTTAGGGTTTAGTTTAGCCAATTTAAGTTTAGGTTATTATTGCATAAGGTAAGATTATTAGGGTTTAGGTTTAAGTTTATAGTAGAGTTTAGATTATTATTTAAGTGTTTAGGAGTTCAGATGGGTTTAGTTTTAGGTTTATTTAGTTGGTGTTTAGTTTAGAGTTTAGGTTTTAGGGTTAAGGTTAGGTTCAAGGTTTAGGTATAGATTTAGGTTATGGGTTTATTTAGATTTATGGTTTAGTATTTTAGGTTTTTGGGATTAAGGATAGGGTTTAGGGTTTATTTGGGTGGGGTTTAGGGTTTAAGGTTTAAGGTTTTTTATTTAATTATTTTTTATTTATTTATTATTTAAATTAGGTAACTTGGTAGGTTTAGCTTTATTTAGTTTATTTGATTTTGTTTTTATTAATTTTAATTGTTTGTTTAGGTTTATTTTATTTTATTTTTTTTATTTAGTTTAGTTTATTTATTTTAGTTTAAGTTTGTTATTTTAATTTATTTTTTATTTTAGGTTTAAGTTTATTTTTTAGCTTAGTTTTATTTTAATTTTAATTTTTGGGTTTTGGTTTTATTTTTTAATTTTAGGGTTTAGAGTTTAGCGTTAGGTTTTATGATTTAAGATTTAGGGTTTACTATTTAGGCTTTATGGTTTAGTGTTTTTAGGGTTTATTTATGGTTATTTTAGGGATTAGGGTTTAGGGTTTTAAGGTTTAGGGTAAGGGTTTAAGATTTAGGGTATGGGTTTAGGGTTTAGGGTTTAGGGTTAGGGTTAGGGTTAGGGTTAGGGTTAGGGTTAAGGTTAGGGTTAGGGTTAGTTAGGTTTAGGGTTTAGAGTTTAGGATTTATGGTTTAGGGTGTTTAAGGTTTAGGGTTTAGGGTTTAGGATTTTTTATTTAATTATTTATTTATTTTATTTTTTATTTAAATTAAGTAAACGAGTAGGTTTAGATTTGTTTAATTTATTTTTTATTTGTTTTAGTTTTTTTTTTCTTTTTATTTTGGTTAATTTTTATTTTTATTTAGTTTAGTTTATTTATTTTAATTTATGTTTTTTATTTTAGTTTATTTTTTCGATTTAAGTTTAGGTTTAGGTTTAGATTTATTTTTTATTTTAGTTTTATTTTATTTTTTTTTTAAATTTAGGTTTTATTTTTTTATTTTAGGTTTAGGTTTAGGTTTTTATTTTATTTTTTAAGGTTTAGGTTTTAGGTTTTTATTTTAGGTTTATTTTTAGGTTTTATTTTTTATTTTAGGTTTAGGTTTATTTTTAGTTTATTTTATTTTATTTAGTTTAGGAGTCAAACTAGGTGGAAATGATGTCAAGCTGCACGCATGTGGTATATGTCGACACATCAATATCATACACCCATAGTAGAAGTAAATGGCATTAAAGTAGAAAAACCTTTTGAGGAATGGACTGTAGCTGAAAGAGAACTTGATGACTTAAATGCTAGGGCTTGTAATACTTTACATTATGCTTTATAACGTGATGATTACATGAAAATTTCTATGTTAAGTATAGCAAAAGAAATATAGGATAAACTTATTATAACTTTTGACGGAACTAGTGAAGTTAGAGATATATAACAGACTTGTTCATGAATATGAGTTATTTCATATGTCTCCTTCAATCTATTTGATATGTATACTAGATTCATAAAAATAATTAACACATTGCATTCTCTTGGAAAAACATATAGGAATCAAGACTTAGTCTATAAGTATCTGATGTCTTCCTTAAAAGAATGGGAAGCTAAAGTAACTATTACTAAGCTAAGGATTTATCTACTTATCCACTTGATTAGCTTTTGGGTTCTTTGATAGCACATGAACAAGTTATTGCTCAAAGGGATGAGATGGATAACTACAAAAGGGAGAAGGAGAAAGGAAAAGCCATTGCATTACAAGTTGATGATAGTGATGAGCATAACACTCAAGCTGGAAGATAGTGATGAGGTGGTCATGCTATCCAAAAGGCTTGGGAACTTGCTAAGGAAGAAGAATCAAAGGTATAAAAAATCTAAAATTATAAATTTCAAACTAAGAAATTTCTCAAGGTGAAGGGATCATTTGCTACCATTGTAAAAGCCCGGACACATAAGAGGTGATTGTCCGTTGTTGAATCAAAGAAGAAAGAGATTGATGTGAAAAGAAGAAAATGAAGGAGAAAAGTACCATAAGAAGAAGAAGAAGTCTTTATGGGCCAATCCAGATTCAAATGAATCAAGTACTTGCTCATCCAATGAAGAGGTCAACATATGTCTTATGAAAATGGAGAATCGACTTAGATTCTCAAGAGGTATGTAATGATATATCTTATGATGAATTAGATGATGTTTTTAATGATTTAGTAATTGAATATAAAAATTAAAAAAGAAAATACAAAACCTTATAAAAAGAACATAAAATTTAGATATGCATTTTGTGATTTAAAAAATGAATGTGATAATTTAAAAGTAAAAATAATTCTTATTAAATTGTTCCTTTTGTATGTAAACTTGAAAGAGAGAATATCTTGTTAAAAGCAAGATTAGAATTATGTTTGAAATCACAAGTTCATTATAATGCTTCATCAAATAAAACATTTAATAAAAATTATTTGCATCATACACATCCCACTCATATACCTTATAATTATCATGCTAAGCCATATGCAAACACTAATGTTTGGTGCAACTATTGTGATAGAAAAAGGCATATTTCATTTGATTATTATGCACATAAATTACAAAACACTAAGCAATCATCTTATGTATGGGTACCAAAGGTACACTACACAAACCACACATGCTAGATATCTTGCTTCAAATTTAGAATGTGGACCCAAACATGTTTGGGTTCCAAAAGTTAACATGTGATTTTTTTTTTGTAGGAATGCCTTCAAAGAAAAAATCAAAGAAGGCATGTGGTACTTGGACAAGGGATGTTCAAGACATATGACGGAGATAAAGATAAATTCAACTTTAGAATCAAGTGATGGAGGATTTGTTACATATGGAGATAATGCAAAGGGATCATTGGCATTGGTTCTATTTGTAAGAATTCTATCACTTTAGATAATGTTTTTCTAGTAGAAGGATTAAAACATAATTTAATTTCTATTAGTCAATTATGTGAAAAGGTTTGAATGTAGTATTTCATGCATCATATTATATTATAAAAAATAATGAATATATTTTGTTAGTAGGACAAAGACATAAAAATATTTATGTCATTAATTTAGATTGCTTTCATGATGTGAATTTAAATTTACTTTGTTTAAAAGCACTCATGATGATATATGGTTATGGCATGGAGACTATGTCATATTAATACACACACTCAATAAAATTGCTAAACTTGATTTAGTAGTTGGATTGCATAAATTAAATTATCATTCAAATTAAGTTTGTAATGCATGTATTCATGGTAATAATTCTAGAAGCTCATCTAAAAATAAAAATATTATTTCTACTTCCAGACCTCTAGAATTGTTGCACATGGATTTATTTGGTCCAATTAGACCACTATTTTAGAAAAAATTATGGTTTTGTGATTATTGATGATTTCTAGATATACTTGGGTTATGTTTTAACTTATAAGGATGATGTTTTGGTGAGTTTAGAAAGTTTTCTAAATATATTCAAAGAGAACAGGCCTTTGATTAATAGGGTAAAACTGATCATGGTGGCGAATTTGAAAATAAATTATTTGAGGATTATTGTGATGAACATGGGATTAGACATAATTTTTTGCACCTAGAACTCCCCAATAAAATGGAGTAGTAGAGAGAAAAAATAGAATATTAATTGAATTAAGTAGATCAATGCTTGATGAGTATAAATTTCCAAAATATTTTTGGGCAGAAGTAGTAAATACTGCATGTTATGTGATGAATAGGATCTATTTTAAACCAATTTTGAAGAAGACACCCTATGAATTATTTTTTTGGAAAGAAGCCTAAGATTGAACACTTTCATGTAGGATGTAAATGCTTTATTTTGAATAATGGAAAAGAGCATTTAGGTAAGTTTGATTAAAATCGATGATGGTATTTTCTAGGATACTCTTTCTAGAAAGCTTATAGAGTTTTCAATAAGAGAAAATGATTGTAAGAATCAATACATGTTATTTTGATGAAAATTTAATTGATCCCATTAGAAATGAAGTGATTGATGAAGAGATTGATAATGTTAAGAAGATATATTTAGAAGATAATGTGGATGATTCATTGCCTAAAGAATGGAAGTATAATAAAAACCATCCAAAGGAACTAATTATGGAGATCCTTCAAAAGAGTTATGACCGTAAGACATAGTAGAGAGTTGTAGATCATTCAACATTTTATCTAAGGTTGAACCTAAAATTTAGAAGAAGCATTAAAGATAATTTTGGATATTTCTATGGAAGAGGAGTTGAATCAATTTGTAAGAAATGATATTTGGGAATTAGTCCCAAGACCCCAAGATCAAAATGTCATTGGAACAAAATGGGCCTTGGGAATAAGCTAGATGATTTAGGTTGTATTGTTAAAAAATAAAGCTAGGTTAGTTGCACAAGGGTACACAAAGTTGAAGGTGTAGATTTGAAGAATTAAAGTAGCAAGACTAGAAGCTATTAGGTTACTCCTTGCTTATGGTAATTTTAGGGATTTTAAACTTTTTTAAATAGATGTCAAGAGTACATTTTTGAATGGATTTATTGACCGAGATGTATTTGTAGAGAAACCACATGGATTTGAGTGCCTTGATTATCTAAATCATGTTTATAAATTAAAAAAAGCCTAATATGGTTTAAAATAGGCTCTTGGTGCTTGGTATGATAGGTTAAGTAACTTTTTGATAGATCATGGATTTAGAATGGGTAGAGTAGATACCACCATATTCCTTAAGAGCATAGATGATAATTTGATTGTGGTAAAAGTGTATGTAGATGATATATTATTTGGAAGTATAAATGAATCTTTATGCCATGAGTTATTATCTTTGATGTCTAAAGAGTTTGAAATGGGTATGATGGGAGAACTTAATTTTTTCTTAGGTCTTCAAGTGAAGCAACAAGAAAATGGCACATTCATCTATCAAACCATGTACCCAAATGAATTTCTTGAGAGGTTTGACATGAAAAGATTTAAATCTTGTAAAACTCTGATCCCATCTACAAAATTGGATTTAGATGAATAAAAATCTGATGATCAAAAACTTTAAAGGAGTATGATACGTTCACTTTTATACCTTGCTACAACTAGGCCTAATATTATGTTTGTTGTTTGTTTGTGTGCTCATTTTCAGGCCAACCCAAAAGAATCTCATTTAATAGCGGAAGCATATCTTTTGGTACATAGACACTACTGTTAGTTTATGGTATCCTAAAATTTTTATCATGTGATTTGGTTTATTATGTTGATTTTGTGGATAAAAGATAGAAAAAAGATATGGCATGTCAATTTTAGATCATCACTTGTGTCTTGGTCATCCAGAAACAAAATTATGTAACTTTATCCAATCGATGAAACATAGTTTTTAATATGTTGCTCAAGTCCTCTGGTTAAAGCTATAATTAAAAGATTTTGGTATTAAGCAAGATCACATTCTAGTTCAATGTGATAATACTAGTGCTATTAGTTTAACCAAAAATCTTATCCATCACTCACAAACCAAGCATATAGAAATTAGACATCATTTTTTAGGGATCATGTTTTGAAAGGTGATGTTAATATTAATTTCATTAATACCGATATACAAATTAAGATATTTTATAAGACCATGTAAGAATGTTTTGTACTTTAAGAGCATGTTTGGAATGTTAGATCCTTATTTAAAATTATATGTAGTTTTTCACTTTTGATGTCATAAAAATTACTTTGATGATAACAAATGAATTCTGATGTTCTAATGTATATTTTATGTGTTTTATATATTAATTTTAATTATACATCCAATACATATCACAATATGTTTGAGGAAATTGCAAGAATAGAAGAATGAAAGGTAGATCAAAATGGATAATGTGAAGCTCAAGATATAATATTTAAGGTTATATGCATTTATAACTATCTTAGAAATTCATATGAGTTCATTGGCATGAATCAATTTCACAACTTAACATATTATTTTATTTTTTAATTATGATAATGAGGTTAATTTATATAAATCTCTATCAATTAAAAATTCAATTATATGTTTTATACATAGAATTTGAATCAAAATAATAAATGATAATAAATTTTGACTATTAAGTGTAATTAGTTTATATTACTTAATATAATTAAATATTTTAATTTAATTTTAAGGTTATGATAACTAACATATGTATGATTATATATAAATTATATCATAATATTTAAATGTCATATTTCAAAATTAACAAAAATATGTGGAATTTTGTATTTTAGCCAAAGTCATTTTATAATCAAGGAATTTATATCTGATTTCATCTCCAATGGATTCATTTATTTTTTTTCTTTATTTTGATAAGTGGCATGACCCACGTTTGATTAAAATTGAATTTATTATGACTTTGCAAACATTAGCTGATTTTAATAATGAATGCATGCTACATGCTTTGAATATATTAAGAGCCATATTTGATTATTTTTGACTGCCCATGAATAGCTAAATTTTGCTTGAGTTTAATATTTATATAATATAAATTATATTTTATTGAATATTAAATTATTATATGATAAAATGATGTTAGAATAATATATTTTTTGAAATAATTCAAATGATATTCTTTTTTATAAATAAATTCTCATTTTCTTCATGAAAGCATTCATGATTCAAATTCAAAATCCCTCCAGCAAATCTAACATAAAGTTTCCTAGATTTTCCTTCCAAGTGCTCTCCAAATATTGCAAGATCAAATCCTTGGTTTGGAAGCTTCAACATCTTCAACTAAGCAAGATTTCTCAAATTTTTTGAGTGTGTTTTCTTGATCGTAATCCCTTTTTATTTGTTCATACTATTTTCACCATCTATTTATTCTTTCCAATTTATACTTTTTGGTGGATTAGTCTTTGAACATTATAGTCTAAGTTTTTCTCATCAAAGTTTCTTCAATCATTTTTTTTGTTAAAAACTCCTGTGATAGTTTGTAGGATTTATTTCAACTTGTTGAAATTTTTATCTTCCTACAATTTTCTTTTGGTTTCTTGAAATATTTCTTCTTTAGTCTTATTTGAAAGATCATTTATTCTTAGATCTATTTTAGAAGTATATTTTAAGCATTTTAAATTAATTATTGTAAAGTATTTTCATGTTTTTTAGATCTCTTTTTTTAATTAAAGCTTACTAGATACTTAGATCTATTATATATACTAATTTTATTTAAGTATTTTGTGATCATTTGAATTAATTGAAAGCATCTTTTGTTGCTAAAATAAATTATTCCTTGTTGAAATTTATTTTATGCAAAAGAATATTATGAATTTATTTTGAAATCATTTTATATTAGTCTACAATTATAATAACATAAACATCTTAGGATCACTTTAAGATATTTATTTTATTATTTATCAATATTAAGTGAGCATTTTATCTTGCCAAATTTTTAAGTTGTAAAGTGATCATTTATAAGTTAGATCACTTTTGAATTGGATAGCTTGGTATATTTGTGAGAAATTTATGTTATGAAAATTTATTATTTTGTATTTTTCTTTTCATGCTATAAAATTTATATTGGGGTTATACTTGCCCCTTTGTAGGAGAGTAAATATTATTGGGGATTGTACTCCCATTATGAGAGTACTATTTGTAAGCTATTTTGCATTTAGTGGATTCTGTGGGGTGGTTAGTATGGACATATTTGGGATTTTAAACACATAAAATTGTTGTATTGTCTCTTTTACTTTAGTGTACTTATTTTTTGTTCCATTAAGAATTGTATCTTGTCATTATAAATCAAAATTAATTTTTTTACTAAAACCTAAAATTTAAGATTTAACTTTAAAATTTTAATATCTACATCATTTGTGCTACCCACAAATCATGCAAAATATAATAGTCGTGAAAATGAGAAATAAATGCTTTAGGTGATTTATAATTTTTTTGGGTTATATAAGTATTTAGATTTTTTTATAGTTTAGTTATGTTTAGGTCAGTTTAGTAGATTAGTAGGTTATATATCATTTTTTTAGGATTTGGCTATGCTAGTTTTTATTAATTTTATTATATTTAGAGATTTATTTAGCCTTATTTAGTCAGCTCATCAGGGCTATTAGTTAGTAATTTTTTTTGAGTGTTTAGTATTAGGTTTATTTTACTCATATCAGTAGGCAAAAAATTAGTCAGAGCCTAGATATGGTTTTAATTATTATTAGCCTTTTTTAGAATATTTATCAGATTAGGCCCATTTAGGGTATAGTAATAGTGTGGATCATTATCATGAGTGAGCATTCAGCCCAGTTTAGCTCAGCTCAGGTAGTATTAGTTTAGGGCTCATAGATTAATAGGTTTATTACTCAGTCAGATTTGGTATATTCAGAGTCTAAGATCAATAGGGCCCAGCTCAGCTTCATATATTAGAGTTAAGCTCATTAAATATATCAGTCAATCAGAGCTCAGCCTAGGTCCCAGTAAGTCAGTAGTAGCTCAGAAATAAAGTTCAGGCTCAAATTTATATTATGGGTTTAGCCTAGGATCTAGTCAGCCTTAGCCCAGGGTATTAGAGTCAGTTTAGTCTTTAAAGGTCTAGCCCAGCTCAGCCCAGTGGCCCAGCTCATGATTCTTTATAGAGTTGGTTTATAGTCATTGGCCTATTACCCAGGTATAATTAGAAGATGTGGCTAGTATCTGGGGCTTTTTATTATATTTACTGGATTAGATAGCCTTTTTAGTCAGCTCAGCTCAGTTTTATTATTTTAGAGCCAGGCCCAGTAATATTAGTGTAGATAGTCAGTCAGCCTCATTTTTTATTATTTAGTAGATTTAGCCTAGGGATTTTAATTAGTATTTTGAGCCTAAGCCTTTTAATTATATAGATAGGCTATATTTATTTTAGAGTCAGATTTATCTAGTCAGATCTTAATATTTAAGTTTTTCAGGCTAAGAGAGGTTCAGGTCATCAGAGATCTTTTATATGCTCATCCAGCTCAGTTTAGGTCTTGATCAGCTTATTTTAAGGGATCTTAGCTCCAGGTCAGTTTATTTAGATCTTTTTTATTAGCTCAGTAAAGAATCAGATCAGCTCAGTCATCAGCCTGAAAGAGTCCAGGCCTTAGATTTTAGAGCTCAGTAGTTTTAGGGCCTAGGTTCAGAGTTTGGGTTTAGTGAAGAGAGGCCCAGTAGTGAGGAGTTCAGATAGCTCAGAGTAGGTAGGTTAGTTAGTTTAGTAGTACCAATAGTTTGTTATTTTAAGAGTGAAATAGTTTTGTAGTTTAGCCTATAGTATTTTATCATAGAGGTAGGGATAGTGTTTTAAGTTTTATTTTTTCTTTTAAGTAACCCAAGTAGACATCAAAGTCAGAGAATCTATATTAACCAAACAAGTCAAAGCAGATTAAAACATAAGAAAATACAGAGAAAAACACAACTAAAAAAATATGGTAGATGCATAGGGTAGTTTAAGTTAGTCATTGAGCTTTATTATGGCTCAGTTTATAATAGTAAGATTTTGATTATATTAGTGGTAGGTTTAGAGCCTATTTAGTTAGTTTTTAGGCCTAGTAGGTCATGAGTCAGCCAATCAGGGCTCAGTAGCTCATCTTATCATTTATTTATTAGCCTTTATTATAAGTTTATAGTTATTAGAGTTGGCCCATTTAGGGATATCAGAGCTCATATCTTTTATAGTTTTATTTTATTAGAAGGAGGGCACAGTATTATTATTTAGTTTATCTATTTTTTATTAGGGCCTAGATTATTAAGTAAGAGCCCAGGGCCTAGCCCAGGATTTATTTAATTTAGTATAGACTCAGGGTTAGTAGGCTCATAGAGATCATAGGGATTAGGTAAGCTCATTTATATTCAGAGTAGCTCAGATTTAGAGGGCCCAGGCCCAGTTTATTCTGGTAGAAGAGTCATAGAGTGGAATAGCTCAGTGATCAGTAATTTAGGATTAGTAAGCCTAGGCTGTCATGGCCTATTATTCAGCTCAGTCAGGTAAATTTAGGGCTCAGTTTAGGGTTAGACTAGGCTCAGTTGGGCTCAGTAGATATAGTTATCTTTATTTGGCTCAATAGGTTTTATCTGAGTCAGATTAGTCTTTAGTTTTTTTATTTAGGATCTTTTAAAAAGAACTAAGCATAATATAAGAATATTTTCTTCCATCTAACCAAAGTCAAACTTCATTATATCTAGAGATAACCAAGAAAAATAGCAGGTAAAAGAAAACCAATAATTATTATATATTAGATATTAGGTAGATATAGGCCTATTTATCTTAGTCTAGGTCTTCATAATTATCTAGCCTATTTTCCCAGGATCTTAGCTTTTTATTTTAGCTCATAGTATTAGAGCTCAGCCTTATATAATTATATCATTCTTAGTTAATCAGTTTTTATTAGGATTTAGAATCTAGTTAGCCTATATTCAGTTTTTTTTTTTAGCTCAGAGGGCTCAGACTCAGGGATTTAGCCTGGGGCCTTTAGAGCCTGGGCTCAGGTTTAGGCTCAGGTCTATTCATTTATCAGCCTTTAGCTCAGATCAGGCTCAGTAAGCCCAGAAAAGCTCAGGCCTTCAGCCCATTCAGTGGCTCAGCCTGGGCTTCAGCCTGAGGGCCCAGCCCAGTAGCCCAGGCCTAGGATCATTTAGGCTCAGGGCCTACTCAGAGCTCAGGGTTAGTATTTATTAATATAAGTATCATTTAGCCCAGTATTTATTATCTAGAGAGGTGTAATTCAGCCTGTAGCTCATAAAGTATTTATATCAGCCTAGGTAGATTTAAGTAAATTTTAATTAGTAGTAGTTTATTCTATTTTATATTAGATAGGCTCAGGTTTAGGTAGTAGGGTTATTAGCTAGATAAGCCTAGTTTTGGTTTTAATTTAGGGTTTAGGTTTTATTTAGTTTTATTTATTTATTTAGTTTAGGTTTTAGGTTTAGTTCTTTTTGAAGCAAGAACCTCAGTCAGAATATCAAAGGTAACAGAGAATTCTCTTTCTTTCCATCTTAACCAAACAAGTCAAGAGCAGTGACGAGAATTAGGCACCAAGAAAATATGCAGAGAAAATACACTGAAAACCAACACGTTTGATTTTAGGTTATGCATTTGGGTTTGGGTTTATTTTTAGTTTTAGGGCTAGATATACTTAATTTGTGGTTATATTTTATTTTAATAGATTTGGTTTTTATTTATAGTATTAGGTTATTATTTAATGAGTTATATATATTTTAATTTTTAGATCTAGCCCAGAGGGTATCAGATTTTTAGTTTTATTTAAGCTCAGTTTGGTGGGGCCCATCAAGCCCAGCTCAGACTCATAGCTCAGGCCCAGTTTCAGGTTTAGTCAGGGCCTTCAGGGCCCATCAGAGTTTCTGGGTTTCAGATGGCCTGTGATGGCCCATTATTAGCCTCAGGTTTTAGGGTCATCAGCTCATGGTCAGCCTAGATTTTATCATAGCCACAATCAGCTCTATCAGATATAGGCTTAATTATCAGTAAATAGTAGTAGGGAGGTAGCCCAGTCAGTATATATTGAGGTATTTAGCTCAGAGAGGTTAAATTTAGTTTGGGTTAGGCCCATTTAGTTTCATAGTCAGGTTTAGTGTAGTCCAGGCCTAGCATTTCAGTCAGTAAGAGTTCTTGCTCAGGCTCAGCTCAGTTTGATATCAGCTCAGGCCTCAGTTTCTTAGGTTAGTTAGTGGCTCATTTAGCCTAGATTTAGTTTTGGGCTCAGCCTAGCTCAGCTCAGTTTAGCAGATTTTAGGGCTTTTGCCTAGTTTAGTTTTAGGATCTAGTTTTAGTAAATAGGCCATTTTATTTTTATTTAGGTCATGATCAGTAGTTTATTTATAATTTTGAGTTTGGTTTTTTGGGTTTATAGTTTTGGGATTTAGGTTGTAGTGTCTTAGGGTTTTAGGATTTTAGGGTTTAGCATTTTAGGTTTAGGTTTTAGGGTTTAGGTATTATGGTTTTAGGGAGGTTTAAGGTTTAGGGTTTAGGTTTTAGAGTTTTAGTGTTTTAGGTTTATGGTTTTAGGGTTTAGGTTTTAGGTTTAGGATTTAGGTTTTAGTTTAGGGTTTAGGGTTTAAGGTTTTTTTTTTCAATAAAGAACAAATTCATATTCAACATTTCTTTTTTTTTATTTCACCAACCAAGTAGTGCACCAAGTTTTTTAAGACACAAGCGATGACATAGATAAAAAATGATCACACATAGAGTAAATCAAAAACCTTAGATAACTAGAATTATCTCTACTATAAAGACATAATTCCATAAATAGCAGATCGGATCGGTCGTTCTTCAGTTTCTCCAGTTCCCATCATAACCACCACCACCTCTTGAGCAACTATATGAGCCATCATATCCTCGATCTATCCCTCCGCGAGCACCATGGTTGAAAACCTCCGTCGATCTTCCTGCCTTCACAACCACCACTGCTCCGACCACCACCTCCATATCCATCAGCACCTCCAGATCCCCCACCACCACAGCAATAACCGTCGCCTCTACCTTTGCCTCCAACGCCAGATCTAGGTTGAGCCTAGTTGGCATTGATGTTCTGCAGTCAAGGTTCTGCCCATTATTAGGGTTTAGGTTTTGGTTTTGGTTTTGGTTTATTAGGTTTTAGGGTTTAGGTTTATTTTTTTTTATTTATTTAGTTTCTTTAGGTTTAGGTTTAGCATTTAGGGTTTATGGTTTTAGGGTTAGGGTTTAAGATTAGGGTCACTGTAGGGTTTAGGGTTTTATGGTTTTGGTTTAGGTTTATGGTTGGATTAGGGTTTAAGAATGGAATTAGGATTTAGGGTTTAGGATTTAGTGTTTAGGCTTTAGGTTTAGTTTTAGGGTTAACAAGTTTAGGGTTTTAGGGTTTTAAACTTTTAGGGTTTAGTTTTGGGTTTTAGGTTTAGAGTTTAGTTTGGGTAGGTTTTTAGGTTTGGGTTTGGTTAGTAGGGTAGGATTTAGGATTTAGTTAGGTTTGTGGGTTTAAGATTTAGGGTTTAGGGTTTAAGGTTTAGGGTTTATAGTTTTTCTAATTTATTTATTTATTTTTTAAAATTAAGAGGTTTATTTTATTTATTTATTTATTTTATTTTTTATTTTATTTAAGTTTTATTTTATTTAGTTTATTTTATTTATTTTGTTTATTTTATTTTAGTTTAGGTTTTATTTAGTTTTTAGGTTTAGGTTTAGGTTTACTTTTAGTTTAGTTTTATTTTTATTTTATTTTTAGGGTTATTTTTATTTAGTTTAGGTTTTTATTTTAAGTGAGGTTTAGGATTTTATTTATTTTAGGTAGGTTTAATTTTATTTAGGTTTTATTTATTTTAGTTTAATATAATTTAGTTTAGGTTTAGTTTGTTTATTTATTTTAGGTTTATATATATATTATATATATATATATATATATATATATATATATATATATATATATATATATATATATTATATATATATATATAGGGAGGTTTTATTATTAATTTAGGTTTAGGTTTTATCAGTTTATTTTATTTTATTTTTTATTTATTTATATTTATATAGTTTTATTTTATTTAGGTTTTTCTTTTTTAGTTTAGTTTAGGCTTTTATTTAGTTTATTTTAGTTTTATTTATTTTTTTTATTTTATACACTTTTTAGGTTTAGGTTTAGGTTTTTATTTTATTTTATTTTGGTTTTGGTTTATTTATTTATTTAAAATAATAGGTTTTATTTAGTTTAGGTAGTTTTTAGCTTTTTAAGGTTTAGGGTTTATGGTCTAGAGTTTAGGGTTTGATTTATTTTAGGTTTAGGGTTTAGGTTTAGGGTTTAGGGTTTTTTAGTTTAGGGTTTAGTTACGTTTTATTTTATTTTATTTTTTAAAGAGAACAAATTCATATTCAAAATTTCTTCTTTTTATTTTCATCAACCAAGTAACACACCAAGTTTTTTATGACATAAGTGACAACATAGATAAAAATGAGCCTGGTTAATGGTGATGTTCCTACCGTCAAGTTTCTGCCCATTCTTAGGTTTAGGGTTAGGGTTAGGTTTGGGTTTGTTAGGTCCTAAGGTTTTAGTTTCTTTATTAATTTAGTTAGTTACATTAGGTTTAGTTTAGGGTTATGGTTTAGGATTTTTTTATTTGAAAATTAAGTAAACCTGTAGGTTTAGGTTTATTTAGTTTATTTAGTTTTTATTTATTTATTTTAGTTTACTTTATTTTTTTATTTTTATTTAGGTTTTTTTATTTAGTTTAGTTTATTTATATTATTTTTAGTTATTTTAGTTTAAGTTTTTTTTATTTTTTTATTTTTTTTTTAGGTTTAAGTTTAAGTTTAGGTTAATTTTTTAGTTTAGTTTTATTTTTATTTTATTTTTTAGGTTTGGGTTTAGGTTTAGGTTTTTATTTTATTTTTTTAGGTTTATATTTTAAGTTGTTATTTTATGTTTTTTTTAGGTTTTAATTTTAGTTTAGCTTAGGTTTTTTTTTAGTTTATTTTATTTTATTTATTTTAGGTTTAGGTTTAGTTTAGTTTATTTTAGGTTTAAGTTTAGGTTTTATTTATTTTAGTTTAGTTTATTTTAGTTTAGATTTAAGTTTGTTTTATTTTGTTTATTTTATTTTTATTTTAGGTTTAGGTGTTATTTTTAAGGTATTTTTAGGTTTATTTTTTAGGTTTAGGTTTTATTTAATTTTTATTTTATTTTAACTTATTATTTTATTTTTATTTTATTTAATCACAGCTTGGGAGGACCAGCCAACAACAAACAGCCAACCAGAGTGGAAAGAAAAATAGGCCAAGGCCCCTTCAAGGCTCCATGGATCAAACACACCAGTACCAAAGAGAAAATAGATTATTAACGACCACAAATTAGCACCCTTCCAGCCACAATGTAAAGGGAGAAACCAATAAACCAAAACTGCCAAGCCTAAAAAGGATGAGAAGACAAAAACCACCAAAAAGGCCTAGTAAAAACTCAAGAGTGAAAAGGTCAATAGTAGCCATCAAAAAAATAGCCACCCAAGAAAGCCGTGTAGGGTAGTAACAAAACAAAATAAGACCCACCAAGCCCAAAAATAGATACCTTCCTAAGTAAGGAAATAGCCAAAACTAGGGGAAAACTAGTACAAATTAAGAAAAGGAAAAGGCAAAAGTAGGTAGGGGCATAACCTAAAGGAGGCCACCACAAGTTCAAGGAAGCACATGAAGAAACTATTCACATTCGTGATCCCTAAATAAAATAGTCACCAATGAGAACACCTCCAATCCTAACGACCACGTCAAAGAGATCTCCCAAATATTATAGCACAAACCAGACAAGAGAGTGAACCAACTAGAGGAATGTAGCAAAATGAAAATGCACATAGAGAAAAACATAGAAAACCTAAAAAACACAAAGAAAAATTAATTTCTAAGTTAAGGAAATCCGTGTCATCCAGATTTACCAAGCCTCTCAATTGTCTAGGTAAATTAAGATGATCATAAAGAGTGAGATCATTTAATTTAGCACCTAGATTAGAAATCTATAGTATTTCCTCCACACCAATGTGAGAAATTTTAAAGCATACTTGAGAGAGGAGTGTTCTAGTATGATTAAGAAGATAGAATAAATTATCATTCCCCATCTTAGTGGAAGTCAGCATGTCAATAAGTAAAAGAGCATCAACTTCAATCCAAATATTGAAGAAACCTTTTTACTAACAAATTCCAATAGCTTTGTTTACAACCATTAACTCGGCATAGATAATAGAACAAGCTTTAAGAGGATAAGCAAAAGCACAAATGACATTACCTTCAAAATCCCTAAAAATACCACCACAACCAAATGTATTTTGAGAGAGCCATCAATATTAATTTTAATAATATTATTATGAGGTTCTATCCAATATATAATCATATCTTTGATACAGAAGGTGATCTCAAGCAAGTAAACACCCAATTTTTTGGCCTCAAATTTGCAACCTCCAAAATGTGTGTTACTAATTAAATTAGCATTAAATAATGCATGAATTTTTTTCTTTGGTTATAGCAATAAACATTTTATGATTTATAGGAATATCATGATATTTAGCATCATTTATATCCATCTATATGAACCAAATAAGCAAAATGGCAATTAAATCTTTGATATGACCTTTCATAATTTTGTGGAAATAGGCTTCAAGAAGTTGATATAAAGAAAGAAAGCCATGGAAATGGTTAGTATTAAAAAGATCATACCAAACCCATAATTTGGAGGCAATAGCACCATTGACAAAAAAAACATGATTAACATTTTCAAAAACAACAATAACATTTGGAAGGAAAATGAAACCCTTTATCCTAGAGTAAGGAATCAACAGGAATGAAGTTCTTCAAAATTCTCCTAGTAAGGACAGTATAATAGATATGGATGATATTATTTGAATGCTTAATAAATACATTAGAAGAAATATGAGCGTCTCTAATATAATTCCAATCCTCTTTAAGAATAAAATCACCATTATAAGACAGCTTAAAAAGAATTTGATCATGCTTGTTGGAAAGGATAAGAATATCACTAAATTTATAAAAAAGATAGATAGGATTAAATTTGTTAAGTTTACTATCATTCCACTTGTTATTAATCCAAAAGGAGTTAACTTTAGTAGCAGCAGTAGAATGGGTAGATAAAAAAGAATCTATAGAACCACCACCAATCCAATTTTCTTGCCAAAAAAAGAAGATCCCAAATTTATACCCCAAGATATCAAGGATTCAACTTCCCATTTAATGGAGAAAAGCCTTTTCCAAACCGGGAGTCAAACTTTATAAGTACATATTAGATGGTGCTTTAGTTTTTAGTGTCATAAAATTACCCTGAGGCTATCTTTTTTTCTAAAATTCTAGAGTTTATGAGAAGGCAAATAGCTTCACAAATAGGTTTGCAGCCAAGTCCACCTTCACCCAAAGGACCACAATATTTATGCCAAGAAGTCCAAAGCATCCTTTAACTTAATTATTAGAGCCCTAGAAAAATTTATTAAGGAGACGATCAATTCAATTTAAGATAGAATTAGTAGGGATAATGGTTTGAATAAGATATAAAGGCATTGAATTAAGAGTACTCTTAAGCAAAGTAAGTCTGCCACCAAAAGAAAGTAAGTGAAATTACCAAAAAATTTTATTAAAATTTTTGATAAGCTCCAAAAAAAGATGGGATCTTTTGACCTTTGAAAAGAGGAGCACCTATATTTAATAGGAGTTGTTGGTGTTTAAAGTTAGTGATTCTCAAGATATGATTGATTTTATTATTAGAAATAGAGGTAATAAAGCATCTTTTTTTATTAATAAAAAAGATAACTTTCTAACAAAATAATTTAAAATTTTCTAAGTCTTTTGATTTGATGAAGAAGCATTACAAAGATAATGAAATCATCAGAAAAGCTAAGATGAGAAATGGGATACCACCAAGTGTTCTAAAGTACATGCTAGGATTAATATTGAATAAATCTTTTAAACTCTTAGAAAGGTATTCCACATCAATAATAAATAAAGAAGGGGACAAAGGATCTCTTTGTCTCAATCCATAAGAAGAAGAAAAGAAGCCTAAAGCTTCACCATTAAGAAGAATAGAAAACCAGGCAGTATTAATACATTTTTTTAATAAGGTTAATGAAATTATCAAAGATACCTAATAAATGAAGGATATTTAAAGGAAATCCCAAGATATTATCAAAGGCTTTAGAAATATCTAATTTAAAAGATGTCACACTAGTTGGAACATCCAAATCATGAATAAGCTCTTGAGCAAGGAGAATGCTATCGATATAGTTCTCCCTCTAACAAAACTAGTTTGGTTGAGAGAGAAAGTTTTTTAAAGCAAAAGACCAAGTTTATTAGCAAGAATTTTAGAATAATTAAAAGAAAGTGAAAGACTAATATGTCTAAAATCACTCAAGAATCTAGATTATCTTATTTAGGTATTAGAACAATGGAAGTACTTTAAAAAATATTTAAGGAGAGGATTACCAATAAAGAAATCAATAATATATTAGGTCATGCTTGATAATATACCAACAATTTTAAAAATAATTGAGTAGTACAACCCTCCGACCAAATGGAATCAATCTTCATGCTATTGAGAACTTTACATATCTCATCTTAGTAGACAACCTAGTAAGCCAATGATCATCATCATTGGTAATAGAGATCAAATGTCAATTAGAAATAGTTTCATAAGAGATTTTAAAGCATTTCTAAAGTGGTTAATAATAGAATCTTTAATAACAATATAGACCCAATCTCCATTATCATTTTTCATTTTTTGGATATAATTTAAAGCTCTTTTTATTAAATAAAGCATGAAAATACGGTATTCTTATCCCCATCAACAATATGTTTACTAGCAACTTTAGAATAGGTCTCTTCCACATTCTAATTAACAAGTTTATCTTTAGCTTCATTTAAATTATTAAGCTTAGAAGCGAATTAAAATAGCATTTTCAAGATCAAAACCAAAGTTCCATGTATATTAGCAAAAAAGATTTTAAAATAATGTTTGTTCCACCAAGCCAAATTTTGTTGGAGCCTTTAAGCTTAAATCATAATCTATTCATTCCCCAATCAATTAAGAAATTAATTAATGGCCATGACTTTAAGAAAATTTAGATGTTGAATCCACATATTTTGAAATTTAGAGGGTGAGATGTTTAATATTTTAGAGTTTTCTATCAAAAGTGGGGCATGATAGATAAAGTTCTACTAAAATGGTCAAAAAGGTAAGAGATTGATTAATCCAATATTATTAATAGGATAAGGATCAGCAAGAACATCTCTAATCACAACTTCCCTCTTCCAAATCAGCATTTTGTTGAAAAGTGGGATTAGAATGAAGATCAATCTTGGAATTAGGGAAGGAGAAGAAATTATACCATTCAAAGCACAATTACCAATGTCAATCGTGCTCAAATTTTAGCCACATTCAAGTTATCATTTAAATCATTCTCATCAATTAATGATGGCAAAGAAGTGGAATAGACTCATTAGAGAATGAATCATCATTTTTTAGCCTATTTGAATTTAGAATTAGCCATAATAGGCATATTATTCTCATGTAAAGAAAGGTTGCAAACCATCTTTTTCAACATTATTAGTACCTTTGACATGGTCGAAATGAGAAGAAAAATCAACAATTTTAGGAACATCAAAAGATTCCAAAGAATCTGACCTAATATCAACATTTAAGTTATTTTTAGGCACAAAAATAGTTTTATTAACTTTATTAGAAGCTAATTTAAAGTCATGATCATTCAAATTTTTCTTTTTAATATGTGGGTGAAGAATAAAACACTCTGAATTATCATGACCAGGTATCTTGCAATGGGAACAGAAAACCAAAAAATTTTCAAATCTGACCTTTTGTAAATAACCAAACTTTTCAGATCCAATCTAGACCTCCTTAGGATGTGTTTTAGATATGTCAAGTTAAACCAATATACGAGCAATCGAGGGATAGATCTCCCTGACATTAGAGCAGTCAAAAGAGCCTCGATAGTAAATAAAACCTAGTGGGTAACATAACATATTCTCATATTTGGAAGAGCTAACCACACAAGAATAATAAGTGATTTGTCCTTCATATCAAAAAGGAGAGACCACTTCAACAAATGCATTTAACAGTTAAAGACAAAATAAGATCGACGTGAGAAAACTCTTGAATAATCCAAATCTTTTGTGTTTAATAGAATATGTCTTGATCGATCAAGCAATAAAGAAAGCACCAAAGTTTAAGGTTATGAAAAAAGGATCATCTTATCCAAATTCGCCAATGCAAAACATATTTTCCAAAAAGTAAATTCAAAAAGGTTTTGTAAGCTTTTGACATCAAGATCCAAACACTCGCAAGCATACCTCAAAGAAGTCAAAATTAGATTCACCATGTCATAAGAGGTAGAGCTCTTAAAAGAAAGTGCATCTTAAAGATTTAATAGTAGAATGGCATTGGGTTAAGGAATCCCAAAAAATTGGATGCCCTAGCCGGATCATCCAAATTGGGAGATGTAATCCATGGGTTTGAGGTCACCACAACCATATTCAGAAGAGACACATCACACGAGCGGCCAGAGATTCAAAAGGCTCCAAAAATGGTCGAGAATGATGAAGGATCCACTAAAAATGAGATATGGGGATGCATCAAGGGAAAATGAAATCCATAGCACCGCAGAGGAGAACCAAGGTTACAGTTGTAGTGTTTAGGTTTTTTAGGTTTGGGCCTTTTAAGGTTTAGGTTTTAGGTTTAGGCTTAATTTTAGGTTTAAGTTTAGGTCAGGTTTAATTTAGGTTTTGTTTAGGTTTAGGTTTAGGTTTTGTTTAATTTTAAGTTTAGTGTTTAGGGTTAGGTTTAAGGTTTAGGTTTAGGATTTATTAAGCCTTTTATTTTAGGCTTGTGGCTCAGGGTTTAGGGCCTAGCCAGCTCAGGTTGGATCATTAGGGTTATGGTTTTGGGCCTTTTAGGTGGGTGTGTCAGGGCCTGGTCATTTTAGGAAAGTAAGACAGGGTAGGATTAGAGGTTTAGGATAGGTCATAGGATTAAGGTTTAAAGATAAACCCAGTAAGGTATCTAATTTTATATTTTATTTGTTTATTTAGTTTAGTTTATTTATTTAGTTTTAGTTCATTTTAATCTTAGTTTTTAGTTTAGGTTTATGTTTTTAGTTTATATTTTATCATTATAAGTTTAGGTATATTTTATTTTAGGTTTGGTTTATTTTATTTAAGTTTAGGTTTTTATTTTAGGTTTATTTTAGGTTTTATTTTTTTTAGATTTAGGTTTATTTTGAGTTTATTTTATTTTATTTAGTTTTATGGTTAGGATTAGTTTATTTAGCTTAGGTTTTATTTATTTTAGTTTAGTTTATTTATAGTTTATTTAGGTTTATTTTATTTTATTTATTTTTTATTTTTATTTTAGGTTTTATTTTTTTTAGTTTAGGTTTAGGTTTTATTTTTAGGTTTATTTTATAGGTTTAGGTTTTATTTAGTTTATTATTATTTTGGTGTTATTTGGTTTTATTATTTAGATTTTATTCTTATTTTTATTTTATTTTAAGTTTAGTTTAGTTTTCATTCATTTATTTTAGTTATTTTTATATTTATTTTTTTTATTTTTAGGTTTAGGTTTAGGTTTTATTTTAAGTTTTATTTTATTTTATTTTTTATTTTATTTAGGTTATTTTATATTTTTTTATTTTTAGGTTTTATTTAATTATATTTTATTTTAGGTTTTAGGTTTTGGTTTTAGGTTTGGAGGTTTAGGGAGGTTTGTGGGTTTTTTTAGGCTCAGGGTTATGATTTAGGGAAGGTTTAGTAGGTTAGTGTTTAGTTTTGTGGATTTTAGGGTTTTATCAGGATTTAGGGTTTAGGTTATGGTCATCTATTTTAGAGTTTTTTAAAATTACAAACCGATAGGTTTAGATTTATTTTATTTATTTTATTTATTTTATTTATTTATTTTTTTATTTTATTTATCTTTAATTTTAAATTTATCTAGTTTAGTTTATTTATTAGCTTTTATTTTAGTTTATTTTTAGTTTAGGTTTATTTTTTTTAGAGTAGTTTTATTTTTATTTTATTTTTAGTTTAAGTTTTATTTTTTTTATTTTAGGTTTAGGTTTATTTAGGTTTTTATTTTATTTTTAGGTTTAAGTTTTAGGTTTTATTTTAGGTTTATTTTTAGGTTTTATTTTTAGTTTAGATTTTATATTTTTTTGTTTTATTTTATTTTATTTTAGTTTAGGTTTAGTTTAGGTTTTATTTATTTTAGTTTTGATTTTAGTTTAGGTTTAGTTTATTTTAATTGTTTATTTATTTTTTTTATTTTAGGTTTAATTTTTTTAGCAGTTTTAAGTTTTGTTTATTTTATTTTATTTTATTTTAGGCAGGATTTTATTTAGTTTTATTTATTTTATTTTTATTTATTTTAGTTTTATTTTATAGGTTTTTTATAGGTTTATTTTGGTTTAGTTTAGGTTTAGTATATTTATTTAGTAATTTTATTAATTTAGTTTATTTTATTTTATTTAAAATATTTTATTATTTAGTTTAAGAGTTTATTTATTTAGGTTTATTTAGGTTTATTTTTAGTTTAGTTTTATTTTAGGTTTAGGTTTTTAGTTTTATTTTATTAGGTTTAGGTTTTATTTTATTTTAGATATTTTTTAGGTTTTAATTTTTTGGTTTTTATTTATTTTAGTTTATTTTATTTTATTTTAGTTGGTTTAGGTTTAGGTTTATATTTTAGGTTTAGATTTATTTATTTTAGTTTAGTTTATTTTTAGGTTTAGTTTATTTTATTTTATTTTATGTTTATTTTATTTAGGTTTAGTTATTTTATTTTATTTTAGGTTTAGATTTTTGTTTAGTTTTTATTTTAACAGGTTTATTTTATTTTATTTTAGTTTTATTTTCATTTTTCTTTTATTTAGTTTTTTTATTTATTTTATTTTAGTTTAGTTTATTTTTTGTATTTTTATTTAGGTTTTAGGTTAGTAGGTTTATAGGTTTATTTTATTTTATTTATTTTCTTATTTAGGTTTAGGTTTTAGGGAGGGTTGGGTTCATGGTAGGGTTAGGTTTTGGGTTTTTAGGTTTAGGGGTTTAGTTTTAGGGTTTAGAGTTTGGCCTAGGTTTAATTTAGGTAGTCTGGGGTGTAGATCTGGTTTTTTATCAGGCCTAGGGTTAGTTTTGGCCTAGTTTAGGTTTTCAGTGGTATTAGGTTGTATTTAGGGCCCAGGCCTGTTTGGTGGGCTCAGGGTAGGTCAGTTTTTATTCTTTATTTTTTTTATTTTTAAATTACAAAAAAATGTTTAGTTTATTTAGTTATTTATTTTAGTTTTATTTATATTTATTTTATTTTATATAGTTATTTATTTTAGTTTAGATTTTTATTTTAGTCATTTTAGGTTTAGAGGTTTAGTTTATTTTTTAGTTTAGTTTTATTTTATTTTGGTTTTATTTTTTTTATTTAGTTTATTTTTTTATTTTATTTTTTAGGTTTAGGTTTAGGTCATTTTAGGTTTATTTTATTTTATTATTTTATTTATTTATTTTTTAATTTATTATTTTTTAAGTTTTATTTATTTTATTTTAGCTATAGGTTTATTTTATTTTTATTTTAGGTTTAGATTTTTTAATTTAGTTTAGGTTTTCTTAGTTTATTTTTTAGGTTTTAGTTTTTTTATTTTAGTTTTAGTTTTATTTTTTATTTTAGGTTTTTATTTATTTTATTTTTTTAGTTTAGTTTAGGTTTTTTTTTATTTATTTTAGTTTATTTTTATTTTTTAATTTTATTTTTTTTTCTTTTGTTTAGGTTTTAGGTTTAAGTTTTATTTATGTTTTATTTTATTTTTTTTTTATTTATTTTATTTTGGTTTTATTTATTTTATTTTTAGGTTTTCTTTTAGGTTTAGTTTTAGCTTTAGGGTTTGTTTGGTTTAGGTTTAGGTTTAGGGTTTTATTTTTATTTTGTTTAGGTTTAGGGTTTAGGTTATTTATGTTTTAGGGTTTAGGTTTAGGGTTTGGGTTTTAGTTTAGGGTCTAAGTTTTGGGTTTAGGTTTAGTGTTTGTGGGTTTAAATTTTAGTTTAGGTTCAAGTTTTTAGGGTTTAGGTTTTGGTTTTTTTTTTAATAGAGAACAAATTAGATTCAACATATCTTTTTTTGAATTCATCAACCAAGTAAATCACCAAGTTTTCTAAGACACAAGCATGATGTAAAAAAATGAGCACTCAGAGCATTTAAAACCCTAGATAACTAGAATCATTTCTAAGAAAGACACGCCATAAGTAGATCGATATGTTATTTTTTAGTTTCTCTAGTTCCCATCAAAACCACCCCAGCCTCTAGAGTAGCAGGATCCACCATGATATCCCCAATCTCTCCCTTGACCACCACCACACCTATAACCTCCATCGCTCCTCCCACCTCCATAACCACCACTGCTCCGACCACCACCTCCATATCCACCATCACCTCCAGATCCACCACCACCATAGTTATAATCACTGCCGCTGCCTTCACCTCCACCACCATATCTAGACTAAGCCTGATTAACAGTGATGTTCTGGCGATCAAGGTTCTGCCCATTCTTAGGGTTTTTTTTTTAAATCAAAAGTGGGAGAATTTTATTGCCAAAATGAAATGGATACAAGGTCCTTAAAGGGGATAAATCTCTAAGCTATTGCTCAAAGTGCTACAATTAGCCTAAAGAGATAAACTTCCTACCGATTACAAGAAAACCAAAGCAAAATAAAGAAAAGACAAAAACTAAGAAAGAAATAGCACAAAATTCCAAGAAGGACAGCCAAAGCCATCTATATCCCAAAAATCTTCTAAGAAAAACCACCTATCATAAAACTTACCACAAACCTGAAAGAACTTAAGATAGAGATAAACATCTAGAAATGATAAGTTACACAAAAAGAAACAAAATGATAAAATCTTAGATAAGGCTGGCTCAATCACATTCATCTCATGGGAAATAGGATATGTGAGCATCCAAACTTCTAAGAAGGTTACAATCACATATGGTGCACCAAAAGGATAATAGGGGAAACATCCCATCATAACCAACTTACCTCAATTAAACCAAATAGCTAACATAAAGAGCTCGCCAAGTTCCAAGATCTATCATCGATTAAATAGAAACTAACCAAAAACATCTAGCCAAGCAAGACAACAACAAGAAATAGCCACCATCAAAGCCAAAAACAATAAAGACCAAAGGTAAAGAACCAAAATTCTGATCCACCAATAACAACACAATTGTAGCAAAGCCATCAAGGCCACCCAAATAACCATAGCGAAAGAATCAAATAGAAATGAGCCAAGAACATCCAAAGCTACATAGGTTCATCCCATAATAAAAGAAATGATAAGTTAATGAGCCATCCAACAATAGAAAACACCACAAAACCACCAAAAAAGGGAACAAAACTAGATGACAGTAAGAGAGAGTAACTCGCCCAAGAAGGAACAAAGCCCACAACCAGCCCAACTAATAAGCTTGACCAGATAGCCAAAATCAAAAGAAAAAGGATAGAAAAATCACATCCATCAAGCAACCAATATAAACCCTCATAGAAAAAAAAGAGGCTAGAAAAGGCAAACAAGAAAGCTCCACAAGACCATGCCATCCTAAAACCAACACAGAAACCAACAAGAGGAGAGAGCCACCAAAACCAGAGGGCAAGCTCAAGCATTCAATAGAAGCAATACCTCCATCAAAAGGAGATATCAATCGATTTAGTTTAGGTATATAGTTTTAGGTTTGGGTTTTTTTTTATATTATTACTTATTTAGGTTTAGAGTTTGGGGTTAGTTTTAGGTTTAGGTTAGATTAGGTTTATAGGGTTTTGTGGGTTTAGGTTTAGGTTTAGGGTTTTAGTGGGTTTAGGTTAGTGTTTTAGGGTTTTAGGGTTTACTTTGTGGGTTTAGGGTTTTAGTGGTTAGTAGTTATTTAGTTTTTAGGGTTTTAGGTTAGGTTTATTTTAGAGTAGGTTTAAGATTTTTTAGGATTTATTTATTTTTATAAATTATATTTATTTTAGTTTATTTTATTATTTATTTTAGTTTTATTTTATTTTTATTTATTTATTTATTTTTAGTTTATGTTTTTTTTAATTTATTTTTAAGTTTTTAGTTTATTTTATGAGTTTATTTTATTTACTTTAGGTTTAGGTTTTATTTTAGGTATTTTAGGTTTTATTTTATTTTTTTTAGGTTTATGGTTTTGTTTTATTTTAGGTTTTATTTTTTACTTTTTAGTTTATTTTATTTATTTTATTTTATTAGTTTAGTTTTGTTTTATTTATTTTAGATAGTTTATTTAGTTTAGTTTAACTTTATTTTATTTTTATTTTTAGGGTTTAGGTTTTATTTTAAGTTTATTTCAGGTTTGGGTTTTATTTTATTTATTTTATGTTTATTTTATTTTATTTACATAGTTTTATTTTATTTAGGTTTTATTCAGTTATTTTGTTTTTTAGTTTAGTTTAGGTTTTATTTATTTTAAATTTAGTTTTATTTTTATTTTATATATTTTTAGTTTAGGTTTAGCTAGTTTAGTTTCATTATTTAGATTTATATTTTATTTTATTTTATTTTGGGTTATTTAGTTTTAGGTTTGATTTAGGGTTTAGGGTTGGGGTTTGGGTTTTTGGGATTTTAGGGTTTAGGTTTAGGGATTTGGTTAGTGTAGGTTTAGGGTTTAGAGTTTAGGGTATTTAGGTTTAGGTTTAGGATTTAGGTTTAGCTTTGGTTAGTTTAGGGTTTAGGGTTCATGTTTTAGTTTAGGTTTAGGGTTTTTGGTTTTTTTTTAATAGAGAACAAATTTAGATTTAACATTTCTTCTTTTCGATTTCATCAACCAAGTAACACACTAAGTTTTCTAAGACATAAACGATGACATAGATAAATAATGAACATGTATAGAGCAAATCAGAAACCCTAGATAACTAGAGTCATCTCTATTGTAAAGACATAGTTTCATAAGTAGTAGGATCGTTTCTTCTTCTAGTTCCATAGCCACCCCCTCTCAGTAGGGATCCACCATCATATCCCCAATCTTCCCTCCACTACCATACCAACCTTCGCTTTCCTCCAACCTCCATAATCACTGCCTGAATACCACCTCCATATCCACCACACCTTTTAGATCCCCACCACCATTATGATAAGCCACTCCTTTTCTCCACTATTAGATAGCTTGATGAGGTTCTTAAGGTTACATCCATTCTTAAGGTTTATTTTGGTTTAGGTTTATTAGGTTTAGGTTTAGGTTTATTTTAATTTAGTTTAGGTTTAGGTTTAGGTGGTTATTTAGGGTTAGGGGTGGAGGGTTTAGGTTTAGGTTTAGGGTTTGGGAGGGTGGGTAGGTTTAGGGTTTAGGGTTTAGGTTTTAGGTTTAGGGTTTTAGGGTTTAGGTTTTAGGGTTTAGGGTTAGGGGTTTAGTTTTGGTTTTTGGTAGTTTAGGGGAGGTTTAAGGTTTAGGGTTTAGTGGTTTAGGGTTGTATGGTTTAGTTTAGGGTTTAGGGTTTTTTTTAGAAAGTTAGAATTTTATTACCATAAAAGGAAAAGATAATCCAAAAGGGTAAAGCTCTAAAATTCACGCCCAGAGCTTAAAGAGCTAAACCCCATCTAAGTACATTAGAAAAGAAAAGAAACAAAAGAGCAAATACAAAAAAGCATAAGAGAAAAGATAGAGTAAGATAAAACAAATCTTAAAATAGTAAAAGGATGAGTTAGCAAATTCATGATTCCTTTGAAAAGCAAGATAAGCAAGATCCACAACAACATCACTTGGTTGACTGACCATACATTTGTTCCAACTTATAAAAAAATCTAAAAACACTACAAAGGCAAAAGTCATAGCTAAAGGATAAGGATAAAGAGAGGAAAAGGAGAGCTTAGAAAGAGAAGGCTCAAGATTAGTTAGGATCATCTCAAGGGCAACAATTCATATGAGCATCCTAACTTCATAAAGAAGGGTTACAATCATATGTAATGCTACCAACCTAAGAGAAGACGTGAGTAACATCAAAGCCATCATAGCTAGCATACATGATACAATTAAACTTTCAAGGCCATTCCATAGAGTTCAGATCCAGACTATTAAAGAACCACCAAAGAAAACCACCAATCAATAAGAACCCAAAGTGAGGCTAGAGCAAAGTTAGAACAACAATAAACCCATTAACCAAATACCCATCCAAGCTCCAAAGGGAAAACTAGAACTAGCCATCACAATGCACCAAACCAATGTCAATTAATTGAGAAATAGCCAACAAAACCAAGATAGAGCCCTCAAAAGTCCAACAACAACAAATACCAAGCCAAACCAAGGTGAGCAACCACAAATGACTAAATAGCTTAGAAATGAAACCATCAATGAAGAAAACATAAGCGAGTAAATCATTAAAAGACAAACAACCACACAAAAAGGGGCCAAAGGCAGCCACCAACCAACAACTAAAAAAAGTCCAATAAAAATGATTAACAAAGGTTCAACTAGCACAAGAAGGCTATAGAAAATTATCGTTTAGGTTTTAGGTTTAAGTTTAAGTTTTAGTTTAGTTTAGGTTTTTTGGTTTTTTAACAGAGAACAAATTCATTCAACATTTCTTTTTTTGATTTCATCAACCAAGTAACACACAAGTTTTCTAAGACACAAGTGGCGACATAGATGAAAATGAGCATGCATAGAGCAAATAAAAAATCCTAGATAACTAGAATCGTCTCTACTATAAAGACACAGTTCCATAAGCAATAGATTGGATCGGTCATTCTTTAGTTTCTCCAGTTCCCATCAAAAATATCCTGGCCTCTTGAGTAGCAGGATCCACAATCATATCCCCGATCTCTCCCTCCACCACCACCACGGTTGTAACCTCTATCACTCTTCATGCCTCCATAACCACCACTGCTCTGCCCACCACCTCTATATCCTCCACAACCACTATGATAATCGCCGCCTTCACCTCCACGATCTACACCGGTTGTTGATAATGATGTTCTGTCAAGGTTACCATTCTTAGAGTTTAGGTTTAGGTTTATGTTTGTTAAATTTTAGGGTTTAGGTTTATTTTTTAATTATTTAGTTACTTTAGGTTTAGCTTTAAGGTTTGCGGTTTAGGGTTTATTATTTTGATTCTAAGGTTTAGGGTTTATGCTTTTAAGGTTTAAGGTTTTGGGTTAGGGTTTCATGTCTAGGGTTTAGGGTTTTTTAGAGTTTAGAGTTTAGAGTTTAGGGTTTATTGAATATGGTTTACAGTTTTTTACGATTTAGGGTTTAGGGTTTTGGGCTTAGGGTTTAGGGTTTAATGTTTTTTTAATTAAGTTGAACCAGTAGGTTTAGGTTTATTTTGTATATTTAGTTTATTAATTATTTATTTTAGTTTACTTTATTTTTTATTTTTATTTAGGTTTATTTATTATTTTTTATTTAGTTTACTTTTCTTATGTTAGTTTAGGTTTTTTATTTTAGTTTATTTTTGTAGGTTTAAGTTTAGGTTTATTTTTTATCTGAGTTTTATTTTTATTTTTTATTTTTAGGTTTAGATTTAGGATTTTATTTTCTTTTTTTGGTTTATGTTTTTTATTTAGTTTAGTTTTAATTTTTTTTTTTTGTTTTATTTTAAGTTTAGGTTTATGTTTATTTTTTTAGTTTATTTTATTTTATTTAGATTAGGTTTGTTTAGGTTTAGTTTATTTTAGATTTAGGTTTATTTTTTATTTATTTAATTTATTTTAGTTTAGATTTAGGTTTATTTTATTTTCTTTATTTTAATTTTGTTTTTGGTTTAGGTTTTGTTTTATTTAGTTTAGGTTTTAATTTTGTTTATTTTTCAGTTTTATTTTTAGGTTTATTTTTTAGGTTTAGATTTTTATTTAGTTTTATATTTTATTTTATATTATTTTAAGTTTATTTTATTTATATTTTATGATTAATTTTATATTATTTTTTTACAAGTCGGATGTGAAAAGTGGAGGGTTTATAGGTATCTAAACTTGTCAAAATAATCATGACATGATCCTTTAAATCATTGTGTTAATCTGGCTGAAGTGACTTGTATGTTTTGAATACTGAAAATGTGCAGGGCCTACATCGTGCTCTGAGTGTTAAATAAGCAAGGGTTCCCACATTATGGAGATGCGGCAAAGAAGTTAGTCCATGAAACTAGAATTAGGTTAGGATCTTGTAATATAGGTACTCTTATATGTAAATTATTGGAATTAATAGATATTATGGTTCATAGAAAATTAAATATTTTATGTGTTCAAGAAACTAAATGGGTTGGGGAGAAGGCCAAGGAGATTGATAGTTTAGGTTTTAAACTTTGGTATTCAGGTAGAAGTGGAACTAGAAATAGTGTAGGTGTGATTATAGATAAAAGTTTGATGGATAATGTTATAAATATTAATAGATGTGGAGCTAGAATTATAGCTTTAAAGATTATTGTTGATACTAAGATTATAAATGTCATAAGTGTTTATGCTCCTCAAGTAGATTTGGATGTAAGATCAAAAGAAAAATTTTGGAATGAATTAGAGGGATTAATATAAAAGATACCTCTTGAAGAAAAAGTATTTATTGGAGGAGATTTAAATGGACATGTTGGTAGTAGAAGATTTTAAAAGTGTTCATGGTGGTTATGGATTTGGAGTGACTAATGAAGAAGGTAGGACTATATTAGATTTTTCCTTAGCTTATGATTTTGTAGTTGCTAATACTTTATTTAAGAAAAGAGATGAACATATTATTACTTATAAAATGGATCTAGTACATATTGATTATTTTCTGATAAGAAAAATAGATCGCTTAGATTGTAAAGATTGTAAGGTCATTCCAAGTGAAAGTTTAAGTACCCAACATCGACTGTTAGTTTAGATTTTAAGATGAAAGGTTGTAAGAGGAAAATAAATCAAATTATTGTCCTAGGATTAGATGGGGACACTTAAAGAACACAAATAAAAATATTTTAAAAGCAAGCTACAAGAGCTTAGAATTTGGGATGTTCATAAAGAAGCTAATGTTATGTGGAAAAAAGTAGCAAGTGAAATTAAGCAAGTTGCTAAAGATGTGCTTGGAGAATCAAAAGGAAAAGCTTCTTTTAATAAAAATAGTTGGTGGTGGAGTCAGAGTGTGCAAGAAAAGATAAGAAATAAGAAGCATTGTTATAAAACTTGGTTTAGATGTAAAAACTTGGAGAATTGGGAAAGATATAAAGTGGCCTATAGAGATTCTAAGAAAGCAATATATGATGCAAAAAATTTAGCTTTTAGTGATTTATACAATAGATTAGATACCAAAGAAGGTGAAAGATGTATGTATAAGTTAGCCAACCAAAGAGACAGGAGAAGTAAAGACCTAGTTCAAGTGAGGTGTATTAAGGATGAAGATAATAAAGTGCTTTCCTAGAAAAGGATATTGAAAATAGGTGGATGAGATATTTTTGATAAACTTTTCAATGAAGGATCTGATACGATTGATTTTAGTAACCTTAATACCCTAAACAAAAATAGAGAATTTTATTTTTATCGTCGTATTAGTAAATCTGAAGTTAGATAAGCTTAAAAAAAATAAAATGTGGAAAAGCAAGTAGGACGATAATATTCCAATAGAGTGTGGAAATGTTTAGGAGATCAAGGAATTTCTTGGCTTACAAATCTTTTAATGTTATTTTAAAGACTAAAAGATGTCGATGAGTGGAGAAAGAGTTTGTTGGTTCCCATATTTAAGAATAAAGGTGATGCATAAGAGTGTGCAAATTATAGAGGAATTAAGTTAATGTGTCAAACATTAAAATTATGGGAGAGTAAAGCATTGGTTACGATGTGACACAAAGTTTCTCACAATCAGTTTGGTTTCATGCCAGGTAGATCTACTATGGATGTTATACATTTGTTAAGAGGTTTGATGGAGAAGTATAGAGAAAGTAAGGAGGATTTACATATGATATTTATTGATTTAGAGAAAGCTTATGATAAAGTTTCAAGAGATGTTCTTTGGAGAGTTCTAGAATAGAAAGGAGTTAATATTGGTTATATTCAAGTCATTAAGGATATGTATACTAGAGCTATTACTTGTGTCCAAACACAAGGAGGATTGACAAAATATTTTCCCATTTCAATTGGATTACATCAAGGATCTTTTTAAGCCCTTATCTTTTTACTTTAGTTATGGATGTTCTTACTAGGCATTTACAGGAAGATGTACCTTGGTGTATGCTTTTTGTTGATGACATTCTTCTTGTTGATAAGACTAGAGAGGAGTCCAAGAGAAACTTGAATTATGGAGGTCAACATTAGAGTCTAAAGGTTTTCATTTAAGTAGATCTAAAATTGAATATATGGAGTGTAATTTTAGTTGTAGAAGTTCTAGTGATAGTGTTGTGACATTAGGTGAACAAGTCATTAATAAGAGTGAGCGATTCAGATATTTAGGCTCTATTGTTCAAAATGATGGTGAAATAGATGGAGATGTTATTAGTAGAATTCAAGTTGGATGGTTGAAGTGGAGGAATGCATCAGCCTATTGTGTGATAGAAAAGTTCCACTTAAACTTAAGGAAAATTTTATAAGATGGTGGTAAGACCTAATGACTTATGGTGGAATGTTGGCCAATAAAAGAGATGCATAAGACTAAGTTAAGTGTTTCAGAGATGAGGATGCTTAGGTGGATGAGTGGCTTTGTTCTTAGAGATAAAATACGAAATGAGCATCTTCGGGAAAAAGTTAGAGTAGCTCCGGTGGCAGATAAGATTAGAGAGAGTCACCTTAGATGGTTTGGCCACATAAAGCGTCGACCGTCTGATGACCCGGTTAGGAGAGTAGATGCATTAGATTTTCCTTATGTTAAGAAAGGTAGAGGTAGACCTAAAAAGACTTGGTTAAGATGTATAAAAAATGACCTTAGTATACTTGAATTAAATGAGAATTTGACACATAATAGGACACAATGGAGAAGTAGGATTCATGTAGCTGACCCCACTTAGTGGGATAATAGCTTATTGTTGTTGTTATTTTGGATTTTGTTATTTTATTTTAGTTTTTATTTTATTTATTTTATTTTTAGGTTTAGATTTAGGTTTTAGTTTAAGTTTTTTTTTAATTTTATTTTTAATTTTATTTAGGTTTAGGTTTTTTATTTATTTTATTTTAGGTTTTATTTAATTTAGGTTTACTTTTTTAGGTTTTTAGTGTTTAGGGTTTAAGGTTTAGGGTTTAGGATTTAGGGTTTTAGGTTTAGGTTTTAAGGTTTAGGGTTTTAGTGTTTGGGTTATTAAGGTAGTTTAGGTTTAGGTTTAGGTTTAGTTTCTTTTAGTATTTTAGTTTTAGGTTTAGGTTTAGGGTTTAGGTTTAGGGTTAGCTTAGGTTTAGTTTTGGTTAGGCTGAAGGATTAGAATTTTAGGTTTAGGTTTAGGGTTAGTTTAGTTAGGTTTAGGTTTTAGGTTATTTAAGGTTTAGGGTTTAGGTTTTTAGTTTGGGGTTTTATAGTTTTTTTAGGGTTTAAGGTTTAGATTTAGGTTTAGATTTTATTTTAGGTTATTTTAGGATTTTGGATTAGGGTTTGTGGTTTTAGGTTTAGGATTTATGGTTTAAAGTTTAGGGTTTAGTGTTTAGGATAGTTTTAGGGTTTAGGGTTTAGGATTTAGTGTTTATCTTTTAGGGTTTAGTTTTTTTTAAAACAAATTAAGTAAACATGTAGGTTTAGGTTTATTTAGTTTATTTAGTTCATTTTATATTTCTATTTAGGTTTATTTTTTATTTTTCTTTAAATTTGTTTATTTATTTTAGTTTAGGATTTTTATTTTAGTTTATTTTATAGTTAGGTTTAGGTTTAGGTTCAGGTTTATGTTTATTTTTTAGTTTAGTTCTATTCTTATTTTATTTTTTTAGGTTTAGGTTTATTTTTTATTTTTAGGTTTAGGATTATGTATATTTTTTTAGGTTTAGGTTTTATGTTTTTCTTTTAGGTTTATTTTTGGGTTTTCTTTTATAGTTTAGGTTTAGGTTTATTTTTTGTTTATTTTATTTTATTTTATTTTATTTTATTTTATTTAAAGTTTAAGTTTAGTTTATTTAAGGTTTAGGTTAATGTTTTATTTCTTTTAGCTTAGGTTTAAGTTTATTTTATTTTGTTTATTTTAATTTTTATTTTAGGTTTAGGTTTTTTTTAGTTTAGGGATTAGGTTTTATTTTTTATTTTTTTTAGGTTTATTTTTAGGTTTAGGTTATTATTTAATTTTTTATTTATTTTATTTTTTTATTTGGTTTTAGTTTTACATTTAGTTTTATTTCACATTTATTTAATTTAGTTTGTAATTTTATTTATTTATTTTATTTATTTTATTAGTTTTATTTTATTTTAGGTTTGTGCTTC